>BCHT01000003.1:315960-803353 GCA_001599695.1 Phaeotremella skinneri
TGTCGAGGAGAAGGCTGTCGAGGAGAAGGCTGGCGACGCGAAGAATGTCGAGGAGAAGGCTGTCAAGGAGAAGGCTGCAGATGGACCGACAAAGGCCAAAGGAGATCAAGCCCAATCATCTGTCACTCTTCTCTCCGGGCCAGTGATCGCTTCTACAGACGACGTCACGGCAGTCTCCACAAAGCGCAAGGGTCTCAGATCGAAAGTGCCTACTGCAGAATCGGAGAATGTTACTTCGTCGCCCATCAACGAAATTGTGACAGTACAGTTGTCGGAGGAGTCGTCTGTCCCGGTCGCTCTTGAAACGTCCCCTGCCAGAGTTACGACCAAGAGCGCCTCCACAAAGCGGCGAACTTCCGGGACGCCGAATATCGCGACAGAGATCATGAAGGCATTTCGGGAGAAACAGGCGGCGTTACATGCTGCCCAGAAGCAGGAAGAGGATACTGACATATCTGAAGTCTCCGCCACACTGCCGACTCCTCCCACCGCTCCACATGAGTCTGCCACTACTGAGACCTTGCCAATAGCAGAGCCTCTTCCAACTCCACGGGCCGTGAATGGCACATCTCCTTCAAACGAGATTGCTTCGTCCGTCGTGTCAACCCCCTCCGTCGAGGTAGCTATCGAACCTGCGGTTGTTTCACCTCCGACTTCGTCATCCTCCACCCGTCCTGCGAGAACTACAAGTCAATCCCGCCCCTCTCTTGATGATGCTCGCACAATCAAGGGTACGTCGGTCAAGGCTCAACACGCTCGCATAGCTCTCCGAGTGCCTTGTGTGATATGTGGAGAAGTCCCTACCCACCTTCAAAAAGACTGCCCAATCGTTCAAGAGGGTGTCGATGGCCTTCAGAGAGTATTGGCGGAGAAGAAAGCGCAGCTGCGCAAGGGGACGAACGATAGTGGGATTGAGGCTGTCGAAGCCTGGATTGAGAGGTTGACCACTCTAGCGCGGAAGGTGAACGGCCTGGGTGCTGCGTCCAAAATCCCGGCTCCTACTGCCGCCACCACAACGGGAGTAGACAAATCCTCGGTTACCGCTTCGACTCCCAAGTCTAAAGCTTTAGCTGCATCCGCGAAAAGCAAGGCTGCCGAAGCCGTTAAGCCATCTTCAGCAGAAATCATTCCTACCTCACCATCTCCTTCATACGCCGAAGCCACCAATACTTCCGTTGCGGAACCGGTCCTTTCCTTAGCCGACAGTCTTAATAAATCGCCAGTGCCCGCGGCCGACAAATCTGCTGTTGGCAAGTCTGAATCTGCCGCAATCTCAGCGACGCCCCTTCGGCCACAGGTCAGCCAATCCTCGTTCCCTTCCAATCTTCGCCGGAGGGCTCTCAAAGAAACGCGTCGTCCAGGTTCAAACTCAGGCTTGAGTGCTTCTGAGGCTTTGATCGAGACTGGTGATTCAGGGTCTGACTCCGAGTCCGAGTCTGATACCGAGGCTACTTCCAAGACCTCAATTGTCAGCGAGGACGATGAATCGGCATCAGGCTCCAATGACGATACAGGGTCTGTCATCGAAGACGAGTCCGACGATCATGCTGGCTCGGAATCTGATCCCGCGTCTGACGATACCTCGAGCCATTCTTACTCCAGGGGATCAACATTTTCGCCGGATGAAAGCTCGCCAGATGTTTTGATAGACAAAGATCCTGAAGCTGTGAGACGGCATTTCCTCACTAAGCCATTGTCGCAGCAGCAACGTCGGGCTGCAAGACTTTCCGCTGCTTCCATGGCTCCGACGACTATTTTGGATGAGCCCGAAGAAGAGCTATCGGACGTTGATGAAAGCGATGAAGTCATCAAGCCTATTGGACATTCTGGACATCGGAGGGAGTCTGACAGCTCGATTGGAGAATTCCATGAAGATGATGAGGCAAGGGAGGAAGAGGCTAGCAACGCCACGGAGGAAATCAACGAGCCTCCTGTCATCGTCTCTTCTACTCCTGCTGAACCCATCAACGATGACGAGGATCGCGATTCAATCATCGGCGATGAAGAGGACGCCGTAGTGGACGACGATTCTCTACGGACTCTGACAACGCCCAGTCTACCCCTCTCTCATGCACGTTCCCAGTCAGGAAGCAAACGTTTTTCTGACTTGGATGCCATAGCTGGGCCCAGTCCGGTGGACGCTAACTTCCCTGGAGATATCGCTCTCAGAAGGGCGATGGAGGAGGACGATGCAGTAGAGCGGGAAGCGAACGAATGGTTGGGCAAGCAGATTAATGGGTCGAGTGGCGAAGAGGGGTTGCTCGTTGTTGAAGAGGTGGAACAGACGCCGAAGACGAGCCACATCATCTCTCAAGGTCTACCATCGCCTCCTGCATCCATTGAAGGCGTCGCTTCTGTATCAGAGGAAAAGATTTTGTCCACTATGCCTGACGCGAGAATCCATGAGAACGTCGACGCGGTCATGGAGACAACACCTATCCCTAAAAGACGTGGTCGACCATCCACAAAACTTAGCTCCTCTCAGCCTGGTCCTTCGCCTCAATCTGGGACCATATCGCACGAAACGTCGGCCTCTCAGCCCACCACCCGAAGATTGCGATCCTCATCTCGAGAGCTTGCTTCGGTTGTCCCTCCGGTTCGAGCTTCTATAGCAACCTCGAAAGCGGCACCAATCTCTACCAACTCCACTTCTGATGCCGCATCGACACGACGCGCAAGAACAGCGTCGAAGGAGCCGTCGATTCCTCCGTCAAGTCGAGTGACCCGTGGCCGGACACCTCTTAGTAGTAATGGACTCCAGCTGGAAGTCAACGGGAGTCCCGGTCTAATCACTACTGTACCTGTAAGCTCTCGTTCTTCCCTAGTCACGGCTGCAACTTGCTGACTGGATCACAGCCAAGTCCCCGTGGTCGTCTTGCTGTGCGGACTTCCCGGTCGTCTCAGGTATCTCAGGTAGACGAACTCGAATCGTCGCAACCCAATCGAATACCATCACCTGTGGCGGAGGAGAATGAAGCATCTCTCAGCTCTTTGACTACACAGCCCGCTCTGTCTTCCCCTCCGACCATGGTTGAATCGATGAATGGCGATGACATCGCATCGACTCAAAGTCCTCGATCGATCGGTCGGAGCCCGCTATTCATGTCGCAAGGCACTCAAGTTCCGGCGACTCAAGCATACAATGCTTTTCCTTCGAGCATCATACCCGGAACTCAGGATCAGCAAGCATCCCAAGATAGTGTACAGACGACTAATGGCACAACGAGTGGTGCGAGGGTATCGACGCCTATCATCGAGGCGTCAGACGAAGACGAAGATGACGGGAGAGATGATCCCGAAGGCTCTTTCCACTCAGCCACCAGTCATACTGATTTGCCGAATGGTCTTGCCTCGCCTTCTGTACATTCTCCCTCCCCTGGACAATCAGACTCTGGGACAGATAACGAGGAGATGGACACTCGCCTTCCCCCAGCGCTTTCCCAACCAAATTCCCGATCTCTTTACCCATCTCTCTCAAATTTGGCACCTTACTCCGCCTCCCAGCCAGCTGTCACCAACCGAATCCCGAAACTTGGAGATCTCTCTTTTGACCTCCTGAGACGTGGAGCATCACTCTTTTCCCAAGCTACGGGCTCTTCAAGTAGTGCCACGACGCGTACAACGAATACCAAGGGGAGTTTCAGCCAGCCCACATCCTCAGCTTTCACGAATGGGAACGGGAACTCGAACCGGAAATTGAAGAACGGGTTGGGATCTTTGGGCAAGATGATAAGAGAGGATGAGGACGAGAGTGAGAGTAGTGGCAGTGGATCAAGTGATTCGGACGAAGAAGCGAAGATCCCTGTGGCGCTTCGGGGACGGTTTGCGGATGGGAAAAATTCGAGGAAGAAGAAGGGGAAGGAGGAAGCTGGGAAAGTAGGGTGGTAATTAATTGTTTCAAATTTCTTTCCACATAGCGTACGTCTTTTGGTCCTTGTGGCTCGTTGTTTCCCAGTATATCGAAATCGTGATTCACACCATCATTATACCATGGTTCCATCCTTGTTTCCATGCATTTTCTTGACAATTTCCGCGATCGCTGGCCTTTGCGCGTTCCGCAATATCAGTCTGCTCTTACAAATATATTTGTCATCAAATCTTATGGGATGAGTCTCCACTGCGTCATCCACGGTAGTACCGCTTATCTTGTCCGCACATTCTACCACTACTTGGTCTGTCTGTCTTGATCTCCCGGAATGGGATCTGCAGGAGATCCGACCAAGCCTGACGTCCTACTCATCATCTCCCAGACCCACTCGGCACTCCGCATGAACTCGCCTCTGGTAATTGCGACCCTTTCGTCCTCTTTCTCATAAGTAGCTCCCTTCTGCTCTTCACCTGAGACGCGGGGATAGCGAACAGGGAAAGGCGGTGGGAGGAGATGTGGGACAGTATTTCCACTGGAGGATTTAGGGTGAGTGGGAGACGGTGGAGTAGGTCTTTGGTTGACCGAGGGGGACGATCTCTCATCCTGACGGGATCTGCTGTAAGCCGTTGAAGATTGTCCAGGGCTATAGCTCATCCGCTGCAACTCCCTATGATAATTCTCCAAGGTCCCTCCAGTAGACATAGACTGGCCTCTAGAAGAGGCAGTTTCAGAAAGAAGAGCAGCGATTCTGGCGGGAAGTTGGGTCGGGACGGTTCCACGATCAGGAGATACTGGAGTACGATAGTGAGCGACTGGAGGTGAGGTTCTCTGGGAATTGGAAGTCGAGGTAGCAGGCGGTTGGGGCGGTGGGACCCTCTCTCGCTGGAAAGAGAAGGGGCGACCGGTGAGGTTTGAAGTATGTTGGTATGGTGGTGGGAGGGGGAGGTAGCGCTGCGATGGGGAGGGGATCTTTGGACGTTTGTTGGATGGAGGACGGTGAGGGATTGGGAATTGAGGTTGCTTTTGGGATTGAGCTCTTTGCTCAAGCTGAACAGCGGAACGACATGTCAGCGATAATCCTCCTTCTTTTTTTCATGGTTGGCTCGAGACCGTTTTTGGATGAGGAAGGGAGAAGGAAGGGAGATGGGGGAAGACTTACGCTGATACGGATTCGTTGCTGTTCTTGCTGCCAGCTCAAACGCTCTTGACACCTTCCACACAGGATCCGCCCGGATGGCTCTCTCGTCCACTCCATGCCTCTGCGACCATCTCCGCATAGCGCGCATTCGACTATCGGTGGAGTATGAACAGGTGTCGTAGTAGCACTACTCGACCTGTTCCTCGTGTGACCTTCAATACTTTGGAACCGTGTTGGACCTGCTGGGGAAAAAATCGCAGGAAGGTTGTGACCCATGCTTGGCCATCTGGAGTTCTTGGAAACTACCCCGCTTCCTGGCCCTTGGTTGGTGACCTCGACGCTGTCGTCCTCATTGTCTTCTGCCTCTTCTTCAGGCGTTAATGATCTTGGCCTCTTCCTAGGTGGGAAGAGAAGAGGTAGAGGTCGATCCGTTCCCCGAGCTCTTTTCCATAGTGCACAAGCGTTGCATAAAGTCCCCCTCCACTGAGGCGTATCCAGCTCACCACAATTCGTACACTGACGGTCACCATCTTCAGTACGAGGCGGGAACCGAGGTACGGAGGGTGCGAGTTTCGGTTTAGAGGCAGGGTTTGTTGTAACGAGATTGGAGCTGGGGGCCGGAGGCTTGATGTCGTTTAGAGCTATTTTGTCGGTGGGGGTAATTGCTCGGAGTGGAGGCGAGGATGGAGAGGGTGGAGGGGAAATTGACTGGTTCTTATCGGTCATAGAGCCTACTGGTGGGGTTGATGTTGTACGTGGTGGTACCGATGACATAATCGATGCTTGTTAGTGGATAAATCAAGCTGATAACGAGCTGACACAGACGCCTTTATATCGGGCCTCGGCGATAGGTGTTCCGACAGATTACGCTAGTGGAAAGGGTTGCTGAGAAATATTCTCAGAACCAACCTCGGAGCCGTGAGATCTAATTGATCGAGTAAGAGATCTGATGTGAACTGGGAACACCGAGTTTAAAGTGAACTTGCAGTCCTTCCCACTCTGCTGCAAGCCTGTGGAGATGGTTGAGGACCGTTCAGGTCTGTCAATAGCTGTTTGCAGTGTAATTTATACATCAGCTGCTAATACTCACAGTATTATCTCCTTTGACATCATGCGGTACACTCCTTTATTCATTCACACCCCAGAGATCTGACTAGTCAATAGCGGGTTTTCCGCAAAGTTTTGAATGGCGCGAGAGGAGGCGATTAACTACTTCCTTTACTGACTTGGATCATCTTATCCTTGCTACGACAACCACACACCTGAGTCAGCAAAGGAGAGGTAAACATCCCTATCCCCCCCGCGTGTTGACTTGATCGCCGTACAGCTGATTAAGTGGAGATCAAGGTGTTACACGGGGCTGTAGGAGGCGTTTGGAGATCTCAAATCGCGAAAGGGTTAGAAGGATCTGCAGCAGGTGATCTCCGTTGCATGTCAGATCTTGATGAGCAATAGGAGAGAGATGGAAAGGATGTAGAAGATCTTGCTTGGTTATCCTTTGGCGATGTATTCATGTGTCAACAGCGGAGAGGATACGTCTACATTTGCGACACCCAACTACGAGGTCTTTTACTGTAGGCGTGGAATGTGGGGAGGGAGAGCTGCTTCATGGCGGTGCCTCTAATCGCCACTCGACAGCATGAGGAGTCGCTGACCATTGACGTGGCATTTTGCAGCGATATGTGAGCTCTTCATAGGGCACATAGGGGGTAGGGAGGCTGCTGATGTCAGATAGGCCTTTCTGAGCCACATATCCCAAATGAGCCTGGCATGTATCCTCGTCTCCAACCGGAGGAATGTACTCGGCAAACTACTGCAAGCCAGCAGGAAGAAACCAATGTGTTGTTGAATGACAGACGGTCTCGCTGTTGGTGATAGTAGAGTGGCCCTCGCGTTTGAGATTTCCAGGGCGCGTCGAAGCACGGCCTGTTACAGAATTACCCCTCCTCCATAAACCCCCATATCCATCCCATTTGAACAACGACTTGCTGTCAACAATAAACCACCCCTTCCCATCCACACTATCGCATGGCTACATTCCATGCCTACTTCTGGTCCTCGCCGATCCTTTGCATCGCGAGGGGACTCCACTAGGCCTGGTGCCGTCACCGCTTGTACGCGGATCTAGCTTGACTCTTACGAACATTCCCTTTGGCGACAGCTTGCCTGGCGACAAGAGCATTCACCCCATGTCGTCTCCCATTAAATCGCCAGGTCCTCCGCCTCCCAAACCCACTAGACATCCCTCACGTCCTCATTTGCGATCCGAATCTATTACTTCACCTGGGATGGACTCGCCCAAGAAACTTGTTCCCGATTCACCCTCCATCTCGGAATCGTCGTCGTTGGCCGAACCGTCAGACCGTCTTCCCCGCCCAGGGCTGAACAGAGTTTCAAGACCTCCTTCAGCAATCTTTCTTGGGAAAGAGGCCATCGCTGCCTCACAGGTGGTTGACGACAAGTTCCCAACCCCTGTTTCACCAAACCTCGGACGATTGAGCAATGGGTCGTCTTCTTCTGGTGGATTTACGACGGTGCATGTCGGTTTGGGGAGCCCACGCTTAGACTTTAGGTCTGATTGGGCATCTACCAAAGGTCGCAAGGATGAGCATGGCTCTCGTCTAGCAGACACGGAACCCGTCAAGGCGAAGAATGTTGGTGAGACTTCCCTGGATGTCAGTATGGACGACATCCCCAGAATGTTACCTTCAGAAAGTGCACCACCTCGACCCCCTCCTCGCTCCTCATCCAGAGAATTTGGTGCTGGAGGACCGTCAACCTCAACGAAACCAGGGACCAACGGACTTGTAGATAGGGTATCGGGACTACCGAGTCCTCCTGGAACCGAAAGTGACGTGGGCAGCAAAGGACGGGAGCCGGTTGAGGTAAGCGGAGATCCTTTCTTCCAAGGATATATTTACGAATTCATGTACGCAGCAGCTGATGACTCGAAAGAATAACGACAGACCTTCGTCCCCGCGATCCCAGCTCTCCAAGGTAATCCGACCAGTAGCTGTCAAACGATCCTCCTCCATTTCGATCAACTCGCCGAATCAAACAACTTCCCTATCTCCAACAACCGATAGTCCTCAATTGACGCCTTTTAAGAATCACGCTGTCCGACCACGCATATCCCCATCACTTTCGCGTTCAAGCTCATCATCATCGAGTCTCGGTCATATTGCTCGCACCAGATCTATGGAAAAAGACAGAGTGGTATTTGGTGGAAGCCCGTTGAAAGAGGGAGAGGGTTCCGGCGAGTACAGTCCTTCATCTAGAAGATACTCTGCCGACCTGTCTCGAAGTCCTGGTTTTGGCGGACGTGCCGCCGAAGAAACGGAAAGCAGTAGACAGTCGTCACCCAAACGGCCTAGTATCTTCCTCGACAGGCCAGAAAATTCGTCACCTGCGAAATCTGTCGGTTCAATATCGCCTGGCCGACCTCTTGGTCATCACTATTCACCGTCCTTGCCTGCCATCTCGCCTAGGGAAGTTGAAGGACTTCGAAGATTGGAGGGTGGGCGAAGGGGAAATGGAGTGTTCAAGGAGGAACTCGTGCCTAGTCCCTCAGACGACGATCTGCTGGACCAGCGGATACGTGAGGCTGAAGAGAGTGTTAAAAGAAGTGGATCGGTTCGGCGGGGTTTAGGCGCCTCGGAAGGGGGCAGAGCGTTTAGCCCTGATAAGATTGATCGGAGTAATCCAGAATCAGATGGCTTATCCAGAATCGACAGCATCCTTGCCAAGCCGTTGACATCGGAATCGACGAGTCGGCGAAGCGGTACGTCCTCCGGAGCCCGGTCAAAGATTGGGAATGAGGAGCAGCAGACCCCGGCCCGATTTGGGAATGGAGCTCGTCATGGGGTAGTATACCCGGAGCATGTGAATGGGAGCGCCAGCAACGAGGACGTGAGGGATGAGAGGGACCGCAGCGGAGGTAGCTCTAGCAGTGGGAGGAGAAAGCCTTTGCCGGTAGAGTTCCGGCAGGGAAGTCCAGTAAGTAGTGGTGGATCCACTCAGGGTGGTCTTCGATCCTTCATAGCTGACTTGCTCCTCTAGTTCACCCCATCTCCCAAACCGACATCCTCAGGGTCGTCCTCCCGTCCCCAACAAGATCCACCCTCTGCCCGTTACTCTCGGTCAAGCCAATACGGTTCTCCGGTCGACACTTCGACGGCGGGACCATCACCCCTTCCTCAACGCCAGGGGACTACATCGCGATTTAGTCGAGATTATACGCAAGAAGCCGTCGCATCTCCGTCTGCGACTGGACCACGATCTCGTCTGTCGTACATCGAAGGGAGGGACAGGCCATCAAGTACCATTGGCCTCGGAGGTGACGGTGGTTACGTCCGTCGCCAATGGGCTCAATCAATTTCTGGCCTGCCGCAACCCCCAGCCCGGAATGACTTAGATGACCGAGGTTTACCGCTACCCAAATCCGTCTATATGCGGGAACGGCAACGACCTGAAAGTGTCATGGAGTTCTCGACAGATCGCTTCCGATACAACGATAGAGGCGGAAGTGCAGAATCAGCTCTCACAGAGCGAGGGAAACCAAATCATCTTCTTCATCTTCACGATCGCGACCGACAAAGGAAAACCTCCCGGATCGGACTTGCGCCTTCGGATTCTATCTCAGCTGTCGGCACGTCAACTGGTGCACCGGAACATGGGGCGCTAAGCGACAAGAAGGATCCTTTGGACGTCTTGAGAAGGATTGAACAGTCTCGAACGCAGCATAATAGACGTTGGGAGGAAGATCGATCGGCTTCAGTATTAGGTGACATCACACCTGTAAAGTCTTCTATCCGAGAGACATTTGAGTGGGTGGATATGCCTCGGCCGTCTAGTCGATTCGACCAGCATACTCCGCAACGTCCGAGACCAGCAACGTCCATGTCTTCTGTGCGCGACATTTACCAAGACCATGGACAAGGATATGCACCGAGGACGGCTCCTGGGGAATACAGATATCGTCGGAATATCGACGAAGGTGCCGGTGCGCCTGCAAGTCCGTCGACAGGTCGGGCATCTCGAATGAGTCATTTCGGCATGGCGAGGGATGCAGCGCCGGGACCCCGACATATCAGAAGCAACACTTCTCTCGGAGGTCGCAATGGGGGTATAATCGATATGGGACCAGCCGGGTCGGATCATGGTCGTTTACTGTTCGAAGCCTACCGATCTTTGGAGACAAAACTGTCCTTTTCGTCTGATGGCTTGGGCCTTCTCCCTGATCTTTCCAAGACTCTTCAAGCGCATACCAAGTCTTTGGAGAACGTGAATACGACTCTCAGAGCGGCTTCCCAGTTATCATCTCAACTCTCTGTGTCGATTGATTTGGATGAGATCGAGACTGTACGGCGCGATCTAGGTAAACTGAATACCATTCTACGAGAGGCCTCTAAATTTTCGGATCAAGGCGTTAGAGACCTCACGAGAGTCTTGTTGGATCTTCCAAAAGTTTTGAGCAACCCTCCTCGAATGTCTACGTCCGACTCCGTACGTGGTATCTCCCACTCAAGCCTTGCGGATAAATCTGGAGACGAAACGTCGGATTTGAGGCGCTGGGTGCCGTCATCTCCTGAGACCATAAACTCGCCCTCTGCCAATGGTAGCACACTCGGTTATCGAGGTTCGGCAAGTAGAGCCCGCTGGAGTGTCGATAGTCCTCTGAAGGGGAGTGGACACGTCAGAGCAGCTACTTCCATGGGCAATTTCACCTCCCCACCTCAAAGGCATTATCGTGATTCCGGGTCTCACATCAGCCATCAGGACCGAAATGACGCCGTCCGATCAACTATCGGATCCCAAATGTCCCGAAATCGAGTACCGCCACATACCAATGGCATGGCGACTCTGGACTCGCAGAGCGATCTGAACACTCCATTAAGCTCTATCGAACAGTCACCGCCGATGAAGATCGGTAATGGGCATTCCCGGCTTGATGTCACCGCAGATGATAATCATGCAGACGAGGGCAACGTGGAAGCTGCTAACTCAGACCCAATCACCCGTTCAGGCCTGCGTCACAAATCGTCAACCATGTCGACTCATACAGTACGTGCGTCCATCATCCCAAACCCAGGCCACACACCGACTAGCACCTTCTTCCCAACAACCTCAAGAGCTGGAACGACAACTGCCATCTCAGCCGTAACAGCCGGACAGGCTGAGGACACCGTGTCTCCTGCCTTATCTATTCGCTCCGTCCGCCGATCTCCCGATGCTGGTAACGAATCCCCAACGAAATCCAAGTGGAGTTTCGGGAAAACGCCGAAATCGAGACCGTTATCGCTTACCAGCATTAGTGGCAGTGGGAGCGAGGGTGATTCCATAGCTGCTTTGGAGAGGAGTTTGGCGTTAGCCGCGAAAGTCAGAGAGGAAGGACGGGATGCGAGAGATCAGAAATTGGGGTTGGGCAACGGTGGTCCAGCGGAAGGCGGGGATGATGCGCCACACGAGGTAGAGAGCAGGTTGAGTGTCTCGGAGAGGTTCAAATCGCATTTGAGACGGGGGTCTGATTCTTAAGTTGGCGTGGCGAAAGTTCAACAAGGCCATGGGAGATATTTTTGAGGCTCCAATAGTTTGTGTTTTGGGATTTTGAGGGATGTTCCGTGGAACTCGCCGTACCGTAGTGGTATGTGACATCATGCAAATGCTATATACGACTATGTTGTCATTTATGATGGAACGTTTGAGAGTGACGGGTCTGCAGGGCTCAAGAACTATCACTCGCAAGAAGGTAGATTGGAATAGTGGCGCAATGCCCTCGATTAATCGGCTTCCTCTCAGGTAGCCACCGTAACTCCATCCTTCAATTTAGACTTCTCACTCTCAATAGCGCCATCAAGCCCAAAAATCTCTTCTTGAGTAACCATGATCCTCTCCTCGCATACTTTAGCCTGTTCCGGATAATCCCTCTGTATCCTCGTCCACCTCTCGATATCCCGAAGTTTCGCTCGCATAGCAGTTTGCAAAGCTTCAAGATGAGATGATGTGGGTCCTACTGGGTTACCGAGAGGAGGTACCGAAGAAGCGGCAGGAGGGTTGGTTTTTGGTTTCTTCTTGGGTTTGGTAGTTGTGGAATCAGATTGGGTAGCGGGATTGAGTGTGGTGGGGCCGGGAGGGACTGTGGATCGCGATTTGAGTTTCTTTTTGGGACGCGATGCTTGCTGATGTTGTTCGTCCATTTTCTCAGGGGAGCTGACGGACGGCTCTTCATTCGTAGTCTTCGCTTTCTTCTTCCCCTTGGCTACAGGAGCGGAGCTGAGTGGAAGAGGAGGCTGATAAGCTTGTGCGGAGGTCGTCGGACTTTGACTCTCCCTTCTGTCCCTCTTCTTCCCCTTCTTCGTCGATCCTTCATCGGGAGCTGTAGCCCAGGTAGGAGCCTTACTACCGGGTACAAAGCTCGACGAAGGCTGGTCTAGTCTCCCATTCTCGGACCATCCGTCACGACCTGCCACACTGCGAGGAGCGCTCAGAGCATGACGATCGTCCAGAATCGCTTGACCTTTGTAGGAGGGAGATGGAAAAGCGAGCGGATCCTGATTACGAGCACGGGAATCTCGGCTGTATGCTATCTGAGGTGTCTGGTTCGGCCTCAACGGAAAGGAAGTTATGATGAGTGATTTAGCCTTCTCTTGAAATTTTACATTCCGAGTTATGTAGCCGTCGGCATCGATTTTGGCCGCTTGGTCCCAGAGTGCTTGTTTCCACTTTGAGTATTCCCCTCTATTGGCGAGTCGTAGTTCCTTGGTCGAGAAGTGGTCTGGGAAGGGGATATTAATCGTCTCGATGGCTTCGGTTGTTTCTGATTTCTGTGAAGTCGAGCTTGAGGTGTGGATGGGATGTGACGGGAACGGTGGATTGTGGTCAAGGGCGGGATCGAGGTCGGATGCCAGGGTCGAGATCTCAATGCCGCGAGGTGGTAGAGAGACTGCCGGCGGTACTGTCGTGGAAAGAGAAGACCCAGGTGGCGTATGGTGCAGTGAGTCCGCAGGATGGCGCGATAGTGGTTCGTTGGGGATAGCAGGTGAATCTTGAACTGAGACACCGTCGTGCGTATCAACAGAATTGTACGGCGCATTATCCTTCTCCCAAGATATCGCCAGCCCATCATCCCGCCATAGATTCTTGATAACCTTCCTCCCCTGGGATCGCAACAATAATCTTTTCTCCGTCTGGATCGCTTTCCGGATCTTGATACGATCCGCAGTCCCAGCCAGCCAGCATGATGTCGGTAGGTCCTTCTTCCTATAATAACAGAAGAGTCAACCGAATGATTTTCGATACTGGATAGGAATAGCGACGTCCACTCACATGAAAGCCAGAACTCCTTCTCTCCTCGATAAGTCGTCAACTGGCGATGGGCTCGGTTGCTGTTGATTCTCCAGCAAAGCGTTGATATCAGGCTTGATGTCCACCTGTTCGTCCCTCTGATCCTCCTGGTCCGTCCGCAGGGATATCGTGGGATTCTTCTCGATAGCCTTTCCCTTGCCGTGATCTTCAACTCTCGTCGACATCGACGAGATCATGTCCGCTTTCTCGTCCATGTTCGTTATCTCCATCTCCCTCGCCAGTACCGCGTCGGCCGCTTTTGCCTTCTTCTTAGCTTTGATTTTTTCTTTCTTTTTCTCCTTGGCTGTACTACTCTCCACTGAATCCAGACCACGTATCGAGTCTTCCTTCGCGTCATAAGCGTCCCGCTCTATATCAGCCCCACTGACCGTGATGACTGGCGTATCTTTGGCTTTTGCACCAGCATTTGATGAGCCAGGAACCGCAGGCGTAGAAGTTGAAGGGCCTGGTCGAATCTGGTCCACCGGTCTGGGACCCGCTTTGAGAGGCTTGAACTTCATTTTTTGGACGGGTTCGTCTGAGGCTGTAGAAGCGACATCGGCTGATTTGAGGTTCGGTGGAATTACTTGAATCTCAGGAGCAGGACTTGGGTTATTCGACAGGCGCTCGTGAGAGCCCCGCCCATTAGTTGATAGGTGGTTATTGGAATTGGAACGGGCTGCTGGTAGAGGTCTATAGCTATCTGCCACCCATGGATGGAGATTGTCCTGATCTCTCGCCGACCGAGAAGGTCCAGCGTGACTCGAATATGCGTGCAGTGATTCAGGAGCTGATATTGGAATGGGAGGGGTAGCTTGTTTGGTGGGCATGGGTTTATCGAAAGGAGAGGATGAATTTCCGAAATGAAGATGTTGGGCGGACGTTGGATGGGGGTACGTTCGTTCAGGTATCCGAGAGCGATAAGAACTTTCAGCCGGTGATGAAGGGCTATACCGTCTACTGTAGAACAGAACGTATCAGCAAAACCCAAAGGTACCCCTCGAAGTAAGGAGTAATTCAGCTCACCTCGACGAGCCAAAATCGGCAGGCTGCGAGGAATACTTCCTCTCCACTGCAGAGCTAGTCCGATCATAATCCCCATAATTTGGTAGATAGGTATCGGTCTCTCTCGGGTGTCGTGTGATAGCGCCATCACGAGCCCAGGGACCTTGTTCGTATGATTGCCGGCGGTCAATTGTAGAGCTGGCGTATGGTCTTGGTGAAGTTGACCGAGAGCGAGAGCGCGAGCGAGGTCGGGAGGAATAAGGGTGGAATCGAGGTAAATTATCAGGAGAATGTCCAACTCTCCTCATAGCTGATGGACCAGTGGGTGGTAATATTTTCCCAAAATGTTCTTCTTCGCTCATCCCATTACCATTACCATTTCCAGTCCGAACACTGTTCTCACTCCCACCTATCGTATATCCGGTGCTGGGAGGTCCGAATCGAGCACCCGAGTCAGGAGGTATCGCTTTCCTAGGGATACCAGGCTGTCCACCTCTCCCGCGAGTCAATCCCATTCCCCTTCCCCTCCCTCTATCTCTTCCCCGAGATATTGTCCTAACAATAGGAGGTCCATGGGTAGCAACCTTTCGACTTTGTTTGGAAATTAGGTCGTAGTCCTCCGCGTGGCGTGGGGCTACCGTCACTTTATTCCCTGGGGGTCCGTAACCTCCTCGACCTCTTGGGCCGGGACCCGTGGACGACGAGGATGAAGCCATCATGCTCAGTGATCAGGAATCGTCACTCATTGGTTAGTCCAGTTCAGCCGAGGAACATGAAGAGGATAGGAGGAGGTGCCGAGGGAGTAAGTATGGGGTCGTTGATGATGTCGTTATGATTGTTGGCAAAATCAACAAATCTCTCTTGAAACATGGCCGCGGAGTTGTACTTGATCTCCGTCAATTGTCAAACCAAGTACATCTTCACTACAAATAACCGAGGGGGAACCTTCCATGGTCCTCCTCCATGTATCAACTGTTTCAAACCGTGTGCCGTTTGTTATTAGGTCTGGCGAACCATCCAATAAACCTTCAAAGCCTCGCCTAAAACCCTCCCTCTCCTCTAACCCTCTGAATAGCCCCTTTGACACCTACCAAACTCTTCAGGGGGCCCTTTGGCGGCTTCTTCCAATCCGGCAGCGTTTTTCCTTCCTTGTCCCTCCAGATCCCGTCCTTCGGGTCGACTAGTCCATAGTACCTCGTATTCTGGTTAGCATCAATGGCTTGCATCCATTCATCGCAGATTGTCGGGGAGTCGAGGAGGACGTTGATCTCCTGGGAATGGTACCAAGATTGCGAGTCTGGAACAAGCGACGACGCGTCAGAGACTTCTTGGACTGTAAGATAAGTATGGGGAGGAATATCTCACCTTGATTCCCGTTTCCTTGCATTCCGATATGGCCATCGACAACTGTAAAACGTCAGCTGGCTTCAAACCTAGAAAAGATGAAACCGCTCACTCATGAGTTTGACATGGCAGTTTCGGCTCTTATGACTAGCGTTCAGAGGGGTCTTCTGGTCTTTCCCGGTGTACCAATAGATCTTCAGTTTATCCTTGGCGGCGCCAGTGAGGTTACCATACATGTAATTGGCGACCATCTCGTTGGTTCCTCCTTGATATGGTAGGAGTTCTCCCTGTTGATATCAGGCAATGCCGATCAGTACTTTGCAAGCGGATATGGAGTGCCAGGCTGTCAAAATTCTGTCAAAAGTAGACTGACCTCATCGTTGAAACCCAAGTCGGCATAAATCTCGACCAAGATGCCGCGACGGCACGCGTCCAAAGCAGCCTCAACGACCGGTTTGGCGTTGAATGTTGGAGTTTGACTAGGAGAGTGTCAGCTGTGCAACTGGTGCGGTTCAAGCAGAATACCCACATGAAGACCTTCTCCTTCGCAAATTTGAATCCAGCCAACCAGGCCTGATCTTGAGGTACGTATGTGTCGGCGTGTCCGGGAACTAAGGAAGAGAGTTAACAGGATGTCGGAAATGGGCAAGGGACATCTGCCGAATTTGATCATGCCGGAAGGGAGAAATATACACTCACTGCCTCGGGGGCACCTATTCGCGAGTGCCATCGGGACCGGATCATGTTCGGTCAACAAGAGGATTGGCTTAAAAGCAGCAGCGTTGGGGGGCGGGTCGTTGTCAGTCGCATCAACCTTTGAACCGGTATCTGACGAGTTGATATATTGTTAGCAGGTCACTCAGTGAATGTACTTCAGCCAAACTCACTGAGATGCTGATTGATTTTCGCTTCATTGTCAAAGTCGTCGTCGACCCTCTCGGCCTCGTCCTCGTTACCGCTATCGAAAACTTCTTTCTTCTTTTCCATCTCCTGCCCATCATCTGGCTGCACAGCTTGAGCGTGGTGCTCGGCCAGAGTTTTCCTAGAGTGCGATGCGGAGGAATCGAGATCTCCTTTGGTTCCAACAAGAGGATGAGAATGGCCAAAGGAGTAATCCGATTTTGATGGATGAGCAGGGTAGTTAGGAGGAGAGGTGAGGAGAGGTAGAGGCGGCTCCATGATCGTCCACCAGGAGAGGAGAGCCATGTCGTAGAAGGATTGAACAATGGGTCCCTCTGCAATAACGATCGAGGACACTCGTCAGCATTGCTTTGGCAAGATCCGATATGAACTGGCAGCTTACCAATGTGAGTCATCATTTCAACATTGACCTATAGTAGGGGAACGTCAGTCAATCGTGTCCCAGGCAGAAGCGAACGGAATCAAGAGTCACCAACCCTGTCTTGGATGTTGTTGCTGTTCAAGATGACAATTTTCCGGTCAACAACCATGTACTTGGCATGGAACGTCCCGACTGGGGGCAAATGATAATTCTGCACTTGAAGGTCACAGCCGGGTAAGTCTTTGGGGTGAGGCAGTTTGACCTTGTCGCCCGTGTATGTCTTCTCATCAACAGCTTGGTGTGGCTCGATGACTTGGTGAGGGTTTCCTCGGTCGTACACTTTTCGTACGTCAGCTTGACAACGGCAACCAACACTGGGAAATTCACGCACTGAGTTTGATGATTACTTTTGGTCGTTTGGCTTCCACAACCCTCCGGGAAAGCTCCTTGAAAGCGTCGACGATGGTCTGAGCAGCTCCAGAGGCCTCCCAGAAGTCTTCATTTGCCTGTCAGCTGGATTCTGTGCATCTACCTGTCAGCCGAGAAATATACACTCACTGGTAGCCAGGAAGATTTCTCGTTCCGCACGGACAATGACATCAGCATGATGCTGAGAAATTTATTAGCATTATAATAACATTCAATTGAGCTCGTCAAAGCCTTGGCATAAACGGTTAGCCAGCTGGCATAGCTCACCTGAATGATGTCTGGAATGACCGAGATGATGGTGAGTGGGACAACACCACAGGCTCCCATCAACGGCGGGGAGACCAGTCCGTTCAACGGATTCTCCTCGAGGGTGAGGAGGGTCTGTGCGTACATCTGAAATGCGACCCACCCATCAGCTATATGGCCCCGTAGAGACTGACCATGAGTAACGAGGTGATGAGTCGCTCACATTCAAGAACAGCTCGCTGGGCTGAGCTCCACCCCACTGACCACACTTTCTGACCTCCTCTAGCTGCTCAGGTTTCAGCCAACGCATAGCAGCCCACTGATCACTCGCAGCGTTCTTAGTATACTTGTCTTCTTTCCCACCACCTGCTACAGCAGCGGGCGCCTGATCCTGCTCCTGATCCTTCTTCAGATGCAGCTTCCCTAGTAGCTTGTCCACCGTTCCACTTTTGGTCTCTACCTGTTCCCCAGCCACTGCATGTTCCTTCGCCTCGTCCTTTCCGAGAGAATGGTGAGCATGTCCGTGGTGGTCACCATAGATCTGAGTGGCCACCTTGGAGATTTGGGTCCCCTCGGGTGAAGCGGCAAGGGTCGAGGAGACTGTGGGTGTGGGAGTGGTGAGGAGTTGGAAGAGCTTGGGTGGGAGGAATGATGAGGAGTGTGTTGTGGCGGGTGTGGGAGTCTGGGCTGTCATGGTAATGGTTGGGTATGGACTGGAGTGTATGTTTGTGTAAGTAAGGTGGTGTATATAGTAAGTAATGGTGATTGGACTGTCGAGAATAGATGAGCGATAAGAGAACCCACCATACACACACTCTTTACACTCTTGTTTTTGTAATGCACGTAATGCACCTAATGCGCGCTGCGGGTCCCAATGATGACGATTTGTTCTTTGATACCTTTGATTCATTCATTCAGCTCTGACCCCCGATCCCCTTGTTTTGGCAATTAATCTGGAGTGTGTCCCCCGCTCGGCACCAATCCCAGGCTGACAGCTATTTCCAGCATCCAGGCACCATCATCATACGTCACTCACACAATACGGGATCTACCGGAGAGACACTACATCTCCGTATTTATCCACGTGGCATTCAGCCTAAAGATCAGGTTGACGAGGTCTGCGCTTGACGCATCTTTCGATTGGATGTAAATATGTAAATACAAATGAGATTATGGTAGCTGGTAGCCGATAGCTGACAGTAAAAATGCAGGCTCCTCGCTTGTAAGCGCAGCCCGTATTTACCTTATTAATGTTACTCAATCTGATACCTCTCTGGCAGCCGGTTTAACGAACGGACCACCAATCCCAATGAGTCGGTATCGGCACATAATCGTGCACGCTGCTGAGACTGATGGTGTGCTAGGTATATCGGTTTCATCCGAAGTCTCAACAACAAGAAAAATTGCGGTGTGAGTACGCCTGAGCGCACAAGAATCAGCCGCTGATACTTTGCAAGGATGCCGAGGATATCCTGAGAGCTGTCGGTGAGTGAACTAAGCTCTGCTCGTTGGATATTCAAATCTCATTGACCATATACCCGTGCAGCTGCTCAAGTACGTAGCCCTTCTTAGTCAATGGGGCAGATTGGCTGAAGCAGTATGCAGATGAAGAATATCATGAAAGATCGCTTCATGTTTTGCGGAACCCTTGAAGAGGCAGAGTTCAATCGAGTGGTATGTCGGCTATAGTCAGATGTCTTATGACCAGTAGACTGATTGGATTATAAGTTTGCCGGAAGGAATTGGAATCATGGACAGGTGAGTATATTGCGGCTTGTAGTGGGAGAGGTACTGACGGAAGTCCGACAGAGCATCGAGCTAGTTCTGCGGGGACCAACTGGCCGATTTTTACCGTCAGCTCTCAATCTCCTAAGTTCCGTCGTCCTGTTCTGATCTAGTGAGCTGATGGTAAGAGACGTTATAGAATGCCTTATATCATATCAGTCATGTGTCATGAGGTGAGCTGGAACAGAAGTGTACACTGTCTTGTTGGTAGTCTAAACCTGACATACCTCAGATGGCCCACATCCAGGTAAGTCAATTGATCACACCACCCGTTGGAGGGCTTGCCGCTAAGACGGACTCAGCAAATGAACCACGGACCCAAATTTCAAAAGGTACATAGACTTGAAAGGTCTTTACCAGTTACTAATGCAGCGTGCCAAGTTGATGGCGGAGATCAAGACGGATGTGAAGCGAATGCAAGAAAGGGGTTACTATGGAGACGGTAGGCTCAATCCTGTCTGTCATGGTGCCTTTAGCTAATGTTGACAAAAGGGTTCTGGTCCGATGGAAAGAGGCTTGCAGATAGCGTCAAGATGGGTGGAGAGGGTTTACGTGAGCACATTGCTAGCAAGATACTCTAAATGTTAAACAGCTGACATCCATTCCAGGCCAATCGGACTTTCCTGAATACGTTTGCGGTGTATCAGCGGCGTAAGTTACGCTTCATTACTGCTTTGAGCCAGAGTGTCGTAACTCATCGAGATTTCAGAGACGCACGGAAGGCCAAGGGTGCCGGGAGAGGGCCAGCTAGTAGTAGACCCCCACCGATGGTCAAGGGAGAGGCGTCACATAGGTCTGGGCGGCAGACGGAGATCCGGAGGAAGCCTGGAACCAGAATTAACACCGATATGGGTTCAGGAACAAGGCTGGATGGGAATCGAGGTGAGGTTTCATCTAATCGTAGGGGTTGGGGGAATAAGAAGATCGGTGCGATTATTCCAAACCATCCGGCATTCACTGACTCGGCTGCCCAGTCATCACGAAAGAGGATAGAGAGAACCGAAAGTTGTGGATCGATCAGGCGGTACAGCGCTTGGTGGAAATCGGGATGCCCTTGACCAAAGCCAGGAAACGTGCTGCTGAAAAATTCGACGAGGACAATCCTTGGTGGAAGGAGGGAAGTACGCGGGGTAAGAGGTGAGCTGGAGATCAAACGATAGGGGAAAGTCTGGTCGTCTCCCATAAGAAGAGGTTGTAACTTGAGTGCTGACTCTCTGTATCTTAGAGCTAAAGCCAAAAGGTCAGTCCCGCCAGCCGGGCTCGCTGAAGAGCCTGGATACCAACGCGCCTACGAAATTATGTGTGGACGCTGATATTGTTTCTGTGGATAAACAGCGCAGCCGAGCAACGCGCAGAAGCCATCGAAAGACGTCTGGCAGCACTTTCCAAACCGCAGTCCAGCACTTCCGGCTTTCCTACTTCAGTTTATCCCGGAGGGGCAGGAGACAATCTCAAAGAGGACCCCGAAGAACCTGACATGGATCAAGTCGAATCAGATGAGGATCAAATCAAGGGAGAATGGACAGACAATAAATCATTCGATGAAGATCAACTGGACGATCCTCATCTCGCCGCGGAGGAGAGGAAGAGGGAGATGGAAGCCGAAATGGATGAAGATGAGAGGGAAGGCTTGAGAGGAGGCTGGGAAGAATGGGTGGACAATGGGGGAAAGGGCAAAGGCAAGGGAAAGGAAAGGAGCGATAGCGAGGAGGGGGTTCTTGGAGGCCGAGGTGGTACAACTATGACAACCAAGGGGGAGAAGGTGACGAAGGGGGTGAAACGATATGGACCTGACGAGTTTGTGGGAGAGTCAGACGATTCAGGATTAGTGGTCTCGCTTGCGCATGGGGAAGACGCAACCAGTTTCCGAGACATTGGCAAACGGCCAAGGATTCCAGAATCTGGTAATCCCCCTGCAACAAAGCCAGCGAGGAAAATACAAGCGTCCAGCAAAGGAGATGGGGTCAAACCGGGATCGATATTAACTTTTGGAAAGGGATTAATCAAGAAAGAGCGAGATCGAGGACTAGGTCTTCAGCCCAGTACAGCCGGAGGGATCTCGAGAATTCTGGGCGGAGGCGGTCCGGGTGCTGTTAAGAAAGAGGACGGCCAGGTTTTGGCTCACTCAGGATCCAAAGTGCTTGCCGATAGGGGCGACTTTACTCTCAGTAGATCGATTAACGATGCGTCGGCGACGAGGGATACTGTCAATGGACGGCAAGTGGTGTTGAGAGAAGATGGACGAGCAGGATGGGCTTGTGTGCTCTGTACTTTCGTCAATCTCATGGACCACGGGAGGTGTGGTGAGTCACACTTATCTTCAATGTCGAAGAGAATGAGACATTTGATTACGAACGGGGAGTTGGCTGATATTTTTGCTTTGAATGTTAGAGATGTGCCAAGCTAGACCCGATGGGACGATACCTCCAGACACTGTTGGTTGAACAGCCGTTATATTCCACCCTTGGAGATATACCCCACAATTATATCCCTCATGTATATTCCCTCTTGCGTTACAAATCCATTATTTACTCGTATTGGAGAATCTCCAGTCCTCTGGTGTCCGCATAGCATGCATTGCCTGGATCATATACTCCTATACCCCAGTTGACAGTTACCCAAGCACCGCTCCCAGGCTGCCTAGCTACCATGCCACTGTGGACACCGCCTCTCGCGCGGGACTAGCGCAAACGCCGGGCCGGCTCACTGAACGCGTTCCTGTCACCTCACACCTCGAGCTCTCAACAGCGCAACCAACCAACCGCAACCAAAGGTCCATCCTTCTCTTCCAAACCAACCAACCACAACAACACCCATCCACCACACCCGTCACTCGGCTGCGTACTGACGCCCACCTCTCATCCCAACCACTGGTCCTGGTCGCTTGCCCGCGCGGGATACTATCGAAATGGTGAGTTACCATACCAAGTGGCATGGAAAGCACTGCTTCGTCATTGACTGTTCGGGATCGGCCGCTGACGCTGATGGACCCATTCCACTCACTCCCATATGATCGCTTTTGAAACCGTCTGCAAATGACACCCAGGCGCTCCCAACGACCGACCCCAAAATCAATGTCCTCCTATCCACGATAGCCTCCGAACGGCGTAATTTAGAGGGCGCCAAGGCCGTCATGCGAGCGGTAGAAGCATCATCCCGAAACGAAGCAGTGATCCAACAAGCGCAGAACGAAGTTCGTTCTGCCCAAGCATCCATAACATTCCTGGAAGATGAGCTAGCCAAACTGCAAATGAGTTCTGGGCCATCGCATTCACAATCCCCATCCCCCGGTCCGGGCCGGGGTGAGGGTAGTGGATCTCGGGGTGGGTATGGTGGGAGTTTGACGCCTGGCAGAAATCAGTATGGTGCTTCTTCTGTGGGGATGAGTAGTTCTGGTAGTATGGGGAATTTGGGGGCTGCTGGGAATGGTTCGAGAGGTGGATGGAACGATGCGAGAGATAGACCTTTACCGCCGCCTCCTCCTGGGGCTGATGGTTCTGGACAGGGAGGAGCAAGTGGAGAAGATGTTAAACGGACAGCACAGAAGAATTACACGCAGCTTGGTAAGTTTACATACGGGTCTCAAGCTCGCATCGAATTCACTGATGTGTTCGCTGACAAATGACCTCAACTAGATCTTCTGCGGTATGATACCCCTCTGACCGGGGCGAAGATCACTCGGATGCTCAACCAACTCCAATTCAAACTCCAAGTCGAGGAACAATATAAGCTCGGGATTGAGAAGATGGCGCAAGCTTACCGAGCAGAGGGCGATAAACGGTTGCGAAATGAGACCGAGGCGAAGCGACTTGAGAGTGATGGCAAAATTCAGCTGCTGAGGAAGGCCAAGAGGCGATATGAGACTTTGGGCAAGTTTGGTGGGGCGGACGAAGATGATGAGGGTGAGTAGTTATTGTGTTTCAAACGACGATGATAGGGAGCCGATCGTGGAGATATACTGACATGGTTTATATAATACAGAATTCGAGCCCGATGGGAAACGGAAAGAAGCTCTTCGCAAACCTATCTCCGGTAAACTGGTCATCTCCCTTCGTTCAGCTCGAGACTTGAATCATCGCCCGCTTCCCCGAAAGTCATCCAAGATACACAACGAGACGACAGTAGTCATCAAGGTGGAGGGTAATGAACGTGCAGTCTCACATCCTTCTCGAAACGACAGATGGTTGGAGGACTTTGACATTCCCGTAGAAAAGGCCAACGAAGTCGAGATTACCATTTACGATACCATAGCTCCTGGTGGGGATGGAGCCCCGATCGGCATGCTCTGGTTGAGAGTGTCTGATCTGGTGGAAGCTCTTCGTAGACAAAAGGTTGGGATGGAGGGTCAAGGTGCGGGCTGGGTTACTGCTGCTACAGCTGCTACTCTTGGACAGAGACCGGGCAACGCTCCGGATAATGTTACTTTGCATGGTGCCGGCCTGCCGAGGGGGAATGTTCAGGGAGCGATGGATGGAAAGTCCAGTGATGGAATTGAGGGATGGTGGTCTGTTGAACCAGCTGGGGCTATCTCGATGAAATTAGACTTTGGTGCGTACAAATCCTCCGTGTGTGGTTCTGGTTGCTTGAGCTGATATTCTCCTCGTTATTCAGTCAAGGACACAGTTGGCGGGAGACGACCATATGAAGCTCTCGGTCGACAAGGCGCCGTCCGGAAACGCAAGGGCGATGTATTCGAGATGAACGGGCACAAATTCGTTCAGCGTCAATTCTACCAACCTATCATGTGTGCTCTTTGTCAAGAGTTCCTCCTCACTGGGGAAGGCTATCAGTGCGAAGATTGCAGATATGCTTGCCACAAGAAATGCTATCCCAAAGTGGTCACCAAGTGTATCAGCAAATCCAATGCGGACGCGGTAAGTCTATGCATGCTTCTGTTTGAGATAAAGCTTCCGCTCGTGCTAAATATGCGGTTGCGTGATGCTCAGGAGGGAGACGAGGAGAAGATCAATCACCGCATCCCCCACCGATTCGCTCCTTACACCAATATGTCGGCCAACTGGTGTTGTCATTGTGGATATATGCTACCGTTCGGACGGAAGAACTCTGTCAAATGTTCCGGTGAGTAATGAGTATCCGTCGTATATGCCCTGGTGCTGATGAAGGATGGAAACACTAGAATGCGGCCTCAATTGTCATCAGACTTGTTCTCACCTCGTCCCCGATTTTTGCGGCATGACTATGGAAATGGCCAATATTCTGTTGAAGAACCTCAGGGACATTAAGACTACCCAAGTCCACAAGAAACCCGCACAACCATCCGTGTCCTCTTCAGCTTCTTCTGTGTCGACACTCCCCGTCTATCAGCCGACTCAGCCCGATCGACTGGGTGTTCCACCTCCACCGCAGCAACAGCAACAACAACAACCACAGCAGCTGCAACAACAGCAACCGCAACTCCCGCCAGGATCTCAGCCACCTGCTCGACCTGGCCAGCAAATGCCTTATTCTCCTGTTGACCCTCGAGATCCAAGATATGGTACCCAAGCTCCGTCCCCGCCTCCTCAGCAGCCTGGCTATGGTCAGGAGTTTAACGCTCCTCGCCCTGCTCCTCAGGCTCCTGCTGGTGGTAGACCTTTGCCCGGGAAACCGGCGCCGCCGCAGCACCGAGTCAGCTACGATGGACGTCAGCAGGATGGATATGTAGCTGTAAGTCTGAGCATTGCAGACTCTTCGAATTCACTCGCTGACGTCTGATTCAGATGCCACCAGTCGCAGTGGCCCCCCCACCTCTCACCCAGCCTCTTCGACAAGAACCTCCTAGAGCCTATCCACCCAGTCAACCTCCTTCCCAGCCTCCCATGCAGATGACTCAGCGACCTCCACAACACGTCGTCAGGAAACGTAAAGTCGGCTTGGACGATTTCAACTTCTTGGCTGTTCTTGGTAAAGGAAACTTTGGGAAAGTCATGTTGGCCGAGGAGAAGACTAGCAATAATCTTTATGCTATCAAGGTATTGAAGAAGGAATTTATCATTGAAAATGATGAAGTTGAATCGTAAGTTACTCAGATGTACGCGATGGCCAAAGCTGATAAAGTTACATTTAGAACCCAATCCGAAAAACGAGTTTTCCTGGCAGCCGCACAAGAACGCCACCCCTTTCTCCTAGGTCTTCATTCATGTTTCCAGACCGAAACCCGAGTTTACTTCGTCATGGAGTACGTGTCGGGCGGAGATTTGATGCTGCATATCCAGAAGAAGCAATTCTCGCTGCGCCAAGCGAAATATTATGCGTGCGAGGTTCTACTGGCATTGGAATACTTCCATTCCAAGGGGATTATTTACCGGGATCTGAAACTAGATAATATCCTTTTGACTCTAGATGGACATGTCAAGGTTGCGGATTATGGGTTGTGTAAGGAGGAGATGTGGTATGGGAAGACTACTAGTACTTTCTGTGGTACTCCTGAGTTTATGGCTCCAGAGGTGAGTTCTGTCTGCTGTCTATTAGATGATAGTTTGAAGCTGACATGTGGCTATATCAGATTCTGCTTGAACAGCGTTATGGCCGCGCGGTCGATTGGTGGGCTTTCGGTGTCCTGACCTACGAAATGTTATTGGGTCAATCGCCTTTCAGAGGTGATGATGAGGATGAAATTTTCGACGCCATCCTCGAGGACGAACCGCTGTATCCTATCACAATGCCCAGAGACGCTGTGTCATTACTTCAGCGGGTGAGTTTGACGTCTCCCCTACCCCTAGTCAATCCATGTATGACTGACATTCGCAATCATCCCAGCTACTCTCCCGTGACCCGACTCGCCGTTTGGGTTCCGGAGAATCCGACGCTGAAGAGATCAAGCGACATCTATTCTTCAAAGATGTCAACTTTGATGATGTCTATAATAAACGGATACCTGCACCTTATTTCCCTACCATTGGAAACGCTACTGATACCTCCAGTGAGTGCAGGTTACGTGCAGAGGTGATACCAAACAATGAATACTGATAAACGCCACTAGACTTCGATTCCGAGTTCACAAGGGAACAGCCGACACTTACACCTGTCCATACGGCTTTATCAGCGGCCGATCAACAGGAGTTTGCAGGGTTCTCATGGGTTAGTATTTTGGGCTTTACATTAGATGAGTGAGAAGATGTGCTGATCAGTCGACACAGATCGCACCATGGGCAGCTGCACAAAGCTAAACCACCACCGTATCGGCCTCTATCCTGATGTAATGTTCTCCTCACCTAATCACCCCTTCACGATGACTGTTCTTTGCTTGTATAAACGGCCTATGAGGAAGAACCTTGTAGTTTTTGATAGATTGCGTTCACACCCCCGGACGGGAAGGAGGATGAAAGGAAAGCATATGAATAGCTCATAATTACGTAATTGACAATTGTTTTCCGCCGGCTTTGGTTTTGGTTTTGGTTTTGTCTGCAAGATTTTGATTTCTGAAATTCGCGACTTGTTATCGTCATTTACATTGAGCATCATGCCTAAAGAGCAAATCAGGAAAAGGGGGAGACGGAAGCCCAAGCCCGAGGTCGAAGCCGAGACTGCTCCAGTCGTAGATGTTCTCACCGTGCCCGAATCTCAACATGTCCTCCCTGCAGCACCGAGTCCAGCAGTCCCAGCCGGTATTCATCCTTCACGACTCTCGATGATTTCAGGAAAACCGCCAAAACAACCTAGACAGCCGGATTCCCACATTCAACAAGTTGTAACTGCTCCGGCTGCTCCGGCTGCTACAGCTGTTGCACAGGAGACGGTGAATCCACCAGAGGAGGCTACATTGGAATGGAGTCGACAGCCTGATCCCGAGTTCCCATTTGGAGTTCTCGATCCAGATGTGAAGGCTTATTTCAGGGATGCTGAGGAGAGGATCAAGGATTGGGAGGGGGTTAGTAGTATTGGCGAGGAGAGGGAAGGTGAGATTTCATCATCTTATTGCACTGTCTGGTGCATGAGATTCCTGATTGGATAGAATGGAGGTCATGAGCTGATATCGTGATCTGCTTAATCACAGATCGTCAGATGTTTCTGACATCCGTGTTGACTGAGCTTCGAGGCTCCGAGCTGACTGTCTCGACGGATCCCGATACCGCTGTCGTGCTCGAACGTCTCCTTCCGTCTCTTGGGGATTGGGGTCGTCGAGTTATCGGAGATGCTATTGGTGATAATTGGGATGTCCTGCTGCGGCATCGATTCGGAAGTCATGTTGCTCAAACCTGGTTCACGCTTGCTGCTGATACTTTAGACCGCGAGGTGAGTCGCAAGACCTACTTTTTGATGTAGTTCTACTGATGACGCTGATATGCTCTCCGGACAGGCAAACGGAATATACCCTCCACAACAAACTTCCCAAGCTTCTGCTTCGTCTTCTGACGTCGGAGTTCTCCCGACCATGTCATCTCTCCTCACCACCATTTTAACCTCACTTCAGCCTACCATCCCTCAACTCCTAGTCTCCCCGCATGCTTCCCCCCCACTCCGCCTGCTATTCCTAGTGATTACACCCAATCGAGCCCTCCCGTCGCTAGATGGCTCAAGCGACGGGCTGATCCGGTCGAAGAAATCCAATAAATATAGGAAAGGTCATGGAGTTCAAGGGAAGTCGATATTCGGCGATGATGGCGAGTCATCAAATTCCAAGGGAAAGGGGAAAGAGGTTTCGGGGTTCGTGGTTCGGAAGGTGCCTCAGGAATTGGTGGAGCTTAGAACAGAGGTCAGGAAGGGGTTGATGAGTCGTCTGGGGCATGTGGAGTGGAAATCTATGGGGGTTGATGCGGTTGGGAGCGCAGCTGTGCAGCTGATATTGGAGTTTGAGGTGGAGGATGGTGATGCTGAGACAGAGGGGTCGTTATTTGATATCCTCACAGAGGGGATGGTATCACACCTACGTGAGTGATTGTGCGCCCAGAAGGACCACCATCTGTCGTGGGCACCTTCGAGCATGAAACTCACTAGTCGTCGTATTTAGACAACTCCCCTGCCACACCTTTCGAGACACAACCGTTCCTCCTCGCCCTCCAGTCCTCGCAAACTGGGACGAGACTCTTCGAGACTCTGCTGAGAGTAGCGCCTTCTTCCATCTTTAATGCCTTATGGTCGACCTACTTCGTTGGGAAGATTGGTCGTCTTGCCGCTCATCCCTATGCCAATTTTGTCGTCGCCAAAGCGGTGTCGAGGTTGGATAAGGAGGGGATGGATGGTGTGGTTCGAGAATGTGAGGCTGTCTCTGGAGGCAGGGGGTTGATCAGTGAGTAACTTGTCTCATGGGTTTGGCCTTTGTCTCTCAAGCCTGAAAGCCACATTTTGCTGATAGACTCAACAGAAACGGCTCGGACGAGTGTCTTACAAGCGCTAGTTGATCGAGCTGTCGTCCTTGGGGAGTGTGAGAAAGCTGTCGCTGGGGTGCGTCTTGTTTCTATCGTTTTATAGAAGATGGCTCTGTTTGCTCATGTCATCAAACAGCTCATCTGCTCGGCTCTCGATCTCCCTGAAAAGGAAACAAAGTCTTTGGTACCCTGTTTGATGGCCTTAAAAACCTACCCTGTACGCATGGTTCCTCTTCAGCAGCAGATACCCGCAGCTGACAACGAGGAATCAGATATACCAATCGCTTTTGACTGGCGCACCGTTGGAGGACGATACAGATTCCCCTATTCCTTCTGAGCTCGTAGATGAGGATGCGGAGAAAGCGGCAGCCTCCGCAGCTGGACTAGCAGCATGGCAAAATCGCCGGAAAGCTCGACCTCATGAAGGAGGATTGGCACCGAATATGCAAGGCTGTTTGTTGTTGCAGGGGATGATTGGGCTTGGTGGTGGAGGGAACGAGGTTGTTCTTGAGAGGTGGGCTTCTCTTTGATTTTCCCTCAAAGCTCATGCCCTCTGACACGATGTTTGTATTACAGTCTCCTATCCCAAGACCTAGACACGATCCTCACCTACGCCAAATCGCCCATCTCCTCCCATTTCCTAGACGTCTTCCTAACCTCCCCAAAAACCCCACAAAAATACAAACGTCGTCTCCTCCTCCTCTTCTTCTCTTCACCACCCCTTTCTGGCAGCACACCAAACTCCAACGCCTACCAAACACTCGCACAGGACAAGACAGGTTCCCGAGTAGCTGATACGATCTGGGCAGTAGCCGACGGCTACATGAAAGAGAAGATTGCGAAATCGCTAATCCCGCATAAAGTCGCTTTGGGAAACGATCAGTATGGAAGGTTTTTCGGGAAGAAACTCGAACTGCATCTCTTGGAGAGGAGACCGGAGGAGTGGAGGGAGAAGGTGTTGGGCGTGGAACATCATTTCAAATTTGAGAAGAAGATTTTCGGAGCTGGAGGTGCTCTGGTGTCGGGGCAGGGAGTTGGTGTAGAGGGAGATGAGGGACGGGGGAAGGAAGGAGGGAAGAGGCAGAAGGAAGTTGTAGGGGATGAGATAGATGAGCTGTTTGAGGGGGTTGGGAAGAAGAAGAAGGTACGGAGGGAGTAGACTGGATGTTTCACTCAGGATCGAGATCATTTATGCATTGAGTCATAACCGGTATAATGTACAACAGATATATCAGTGATAATGAGGGGTGGTTTCCAAGCCCGGAACTTGCCCAGAAGCTACTCCGGCCTTCTATCTTCTAATCCTAATCGCAAAATCTCACAGTATTCCCACCCATCCCGTTCATCCACAAGAACGTCGAGCGCCAGGTTCCCTCAATCCTCCCTAAGAATGTCTATCAGCATCCCTTCCCTTTTTAACACTCCCCAATCTGACAAGGGAGACTATCGTCAGACGATCACTGAAACTCACTCGGCTGGAGGTTTCCGTAACCACCAATCAATAGCACCTGAGAACCCCGCAAAAGCCGCCCCACCACCAATCATAGCCCTCGGACCAGCCTGTCTAGCTAACAGGGCACCAGCAATGAAACCCGCCGAAACCGCATTGGTAATATCATTTTTCGCCCGATACTACCGCCAGTCTATTAGTATCTATGGATGTGTGTTGGGAGGTTGCGGGGAGATGATGAAATAGAAAAACCTACACCCTCGATACAACATTCGACACCGGAATATAAGGCTCCAACTTTGGCAAATCCTTTACCGGAGCTCCACATGTTTCGACCCATTTCTTTGAAGATGTAGGCCGTTTGGGCGCGGGTTCCGACCAGTTTTTGAGAGGCTCGGGAGAGCGGGTCTTCGATGGAGAATGAGGCGGACATGAGGGCGAAGAAACCTCCTAATCCGAACCCTGTGATCCATGAATGATTGTATCAGAATGAGATTTCTATGTCGACAATAAAGACTGAGAGAATGAAAGGATGGGTTGGGATTGGGATGTTCAGGTCATTGTGTTCTTCCGTTTTTCGGATACCTCATACTTCGAATACTCGGTCCCTTCAAAATTACTCTTCAAAATTAGATGAGACCCACCAGCACCTCCCGAAAGCACGACTTTCAACGGACAACTCTCCATAGCCCCCGTCATCATCGCCTGCCATTTCAGCATCTGTCTAAACTCCTCTCGCTCGGCAGGTGTCGTCCCGGCCGGCATCGGCTCCTGGCCGGGCAGGTAAATAGGTGGAAGGAGTGGTGGTGTGACCGACATGTTGGCTTAGATGTTAATGCACCGTCCCCCTCTTTATGTGATGCGGGAATAATGTTTTCCGATGAGGGACCAAGGTTACAGTGTCGATTGACTATGCACAATCTCGGCTTGAGATTATACACTACTGCCTGACATTTTATTTTGACGAAGACCGAAGGTGTATGTCACGTGATCTTCTCACTTGTTGCGCGTTTGATGTTCACCTACGTGGAACGGCATGAGATGAAGCACATCGCCACCCAACATTCTCCAAGCTCGAAGAAGCGCTCATCCCCCTCTCGAGCATACGCATACATCCTACCGACCTGCAAGACAGCAACCCAGTGACGTCTTGCATACTCCTGTACACATATTAAGAAACGACCCGTCTTAGTCCGACTGTGTGACCTCGGGTGAATTATTGGGGAGGGCGAAAAGAACTGTGGGGTGGGGGTCGCATTTTGATCTGACCCGTTTTGAGCCCCGCACCGTCGAGAACATCCCACTCGGCCCATTCCGTGCTTCTCTTCTTTTCCTCATTCTTTGTCGTCTCACATTTCTGTCACACTCGTCTCCTACTGTCAGCATTCCTCCTACATCCCCTGGGGTGCTGTGACAAGAAGAATGACACCAGCAATGCCCGGTCTCGTTTGTATGTCCCCTGTTTATCTGATACGCTCGCAATGCTCAGTCCACGTTCGTTCCATGCGGAATCCATGCTGACGTTTGTGGTTCCGCCCAATAGACGACCTGGTCCTTATCTTCTGGAGGATCGTTATCAATATCTTCTTTCGAGAAATCAGGTAGGTCCCTGTGTCCGCTTCTTGACCTGTAACATCTTTTCCGAGATGGGTACTGACTTGGTTTCGCTCCAGACCTCGAGGAGCTTTCAACATTCCCAGAACAGGCCCTGTCTTATTCATTTGTGGTCCTCATGCCAACCAGTTCCTTGATCCGCTGTTGCTGTTCTCCGAGGTGCGGAAGGAGGGACACAGGCGGGTTGCGATGTTGGGTGCTGCCAAGGTTGGTGATTTCACTTCGACGATGTAATGTGCAGATCGTCTAACGGTTGGGTTTAGAGTCTCGAGAGAGCTTTCATTGGTCTCATTGGACGCCTCATGGATACCAGTGAGTAACACCTAAGCCCATATCGCATTCATTCGTGTACATGTCTGATATAATCCACTCCCGTAGTCCCCGTAGCGAGGGCATCAGATTACGCCAAAGCCGGTGCAGGGCGAATCGTTCTCTCCGAAACGGATCCGGTCGTAGTCACAGGCATTAACACCAAATTCTTAACCCAAATCAAACCCAAGTCATCCCTGGTTCTCCCAAAATCAGCTGGCTATGCATCTGCAGCTATCGACGAGATCATATCCGACACTGAGCTAAGACTGGTCAGGGAGTTCATGGTGCCTGGAAAGGACGGGAGCGTTGATGTCAAAGCCTCAACAAGAGTTCGGTCAGAGTCGGAGAGAAAGGATGGTCTGGAGTACAAGATCTTGCCCCACGTCGATCAGGCAGAGACCTATGGTGCTGTGTTTAAACGACTGGAGGAAGGCGGGGCTATAGGTATCTTTCCGGAAGGTGAGTTTTCTTGTCGCGCCTGTCACGCTTCTTACGGACAGTGAACACGAACAATGTGGTCCCACTGCTGATGTGCCTTCCTTTTGCAGGCGGTTCCCACGATCGAACGGATTTCCTGCCGCTGAAAGCAGGATTTTCTATAATGGCTTTGGGAGCTATGGCCGCCAATCCAGCTTTGGACGTCAAGCTTGTCCCGGTCGGTCTATCCTATTTCCATCCCCACAAATTCCGTTCGAGGGCAGTCATTGAATTCGGGCCTCCTATTTCCGTCAATAAAGACCTCGTCGAAATGTTCAAAGAAGGGGGAGCGAAGAAGAGAGAAGCGTGTGGGAAATTACTTGAACAGGTGCATGACGGTTTGAAGGCAGTTACGCTGAGAGCTCCAGATTGGGAGACGATGCAGGTGAGCCACATGTCCTGCCAAATACTGTTTGTATGGCCAATGCTAACCAAAGTTGTTGTCAGGTTGTTCAAGCCGGACGAAGATTGTACAAAACGCCAGGCCAACATCTCACACTCGGACAGGTTGTCGAGCTCTCCAAGAGGTTCATGGAGGGGTATCTTCACTATCAACATGAGCCAAGAATCATCGCACTGCGAACTCGTATTTTGGCATATAACCGGCTCCTTCGCGATATGGGTCTCGCAGATCATCAGGTCGAAAGGGCTACAAATAGGAGTTTGAGGAGCTTGCTCTTGCTGATTTACCGGACTGGGCTTCTGCTGTGGTGGGGCATGTTGAGTTTGCCAGGGGTGGTGCTCCATGCGCCAGTCTTTATCCTTGCTAAGTTGATTAGTAGACAAAAGGCAAAAGGTGAGGGAATGATCACAAATTCAATCTGCCTATTTCCTGGATCTAGCTATCTGGTGCTTGACCAGACCGGCGCTAATGTATGTTTCGTTCCTCAGAGGCCCTCGCCGCTTCTACTGTCAAAATCCAAGGTCGTGATGTACTAGCCACCTGGAAGGTCCTTGTCTCCCTCGGAGTAGTCCCCCTGCTGTACCTCTCCTACGCAGCAATAGCGACATACCTAGCCTTCCGATACGACCTCCCGTCATTCTTCAAATATTACATGCCGCTTATCATGCTCGCTTTCCTCCCGTCTCTCGGATATGCAGCGCTGAAATTCGGGGAGGCCGGGATGGACGTTGCGAAGAGTCTCCGGCCATTGGTGGTCTCGTTGGTGCCGGGAAATCAGAGGGAGTTGGACAAGCTCCGTGAGATGCGAGAAGGACTGAGTAACGATATCTCGGAGATTATTGACGAATTCGGACCGAAACTTTACGAGAACTTCGATCGGGTGCGTTTGCCTTGGAAATCTCTACTTGTATGCTGAGTACTGAATTCTAGCTAACTCATGTAATTTTCCTGTTTCAGGCTCGTATTCTCCCGTCGGCTACCGTACCACAGACCGGCAAGACACCAGGAATGTTCATCCGCAAATCCCAAGCTACGGATTCCAGCGTTCTTTCCCACCCAATGCTATGGCTCGACGAACGGATCTTTGGATGGAATCGGAGTGCGTCGGTTGGTCAGTCTGTGTGGAGTTCTGCGTCTGGGTCAGGATCGGGGTCTAGCGGGAAAAGTTGGAGCGCAGCTAGTGAAGCCAGTACAACGGCGCCAGCTAGTCCAGCAGAGAGTGATGATGAGGAGTTTGAGGCAGATGTTGATTACGATGATGTGAGTTTCCTGACGTTTACATTATTTTGCTCGAAGAGATTTTCATTTGATTTTTACATGATGTTTGGAGGACATCCGAGCTGATACCTTGTAGGTACTTGCAATTGTCGATACCCGTCGAGCCGGACCAGGCGGCTCCCCTAGGGGAAGACGACGGGGACAGGGAAGGTCTTATCATGACCTCAACAATCTCAGATCGAAAGATTTCAATGATGATGACGCTCCAACAACGAACGTTGCGGTTGATCAAGGAGGCCACGAAGAGGGTCTGCATATGAGGAAGAAGACTGGAGAAGACGCCGTAGAAGGAAATGGGGGATTAGGGTTGAATGCTGGATCCGTAGCTGCCAGTGAAACAAAGAATAAGGCGGAGTAGGAGAATCATAGGTATCGCAGAGGGTTTCACCGGGCTTTGATGGGTATCCAGTAGGCTAGGCGACAGAACATTCACACACATGGTACTCACTCCCCCTTTCACTGTGATTTGCGCATTGTCAGCCTCAGGACTAGTGGTGTCAGGCTGACCGTGCCTGGTGATTTTGGTTGCTGAGCCGCGACTGGGATCGCGTGTTGGCTGCTCCCGTTTATACGCTTTGGCCTCACCTGTCATTTTCAAGGAAATAAATAGTCACCCCCTCATCCAACCCCACTCTTACATCGCATCCACTTTAATACACTTACATCCACTACTGTCGACTGCGAATATATTGAAGAGATATAGGTACACCTACTCTGACCGTGGAAAACCCTGTGAGAATCTAAACAGCAAGGTGAGAGCTCCTTTCATGCCGCCGGCGATCCATGCGTCTGTCAAGATGGTTCACCCCGTCGTCATGGGCGACGTCTCTTCGATACCCCCAAAATTCAGAGCTTCATCTCGTTCTCTCGTCCCTCGCTGGGTCAATCAGGGGGATCTAGAACCCCCAGAAAGATACACCCCTCGAAAGCTTTAGAACAAAGTCTCGGATCTGTCCGGGCCGCTGCCAGATTTCGGCGGTGGTGTTTGGTTCATCTTGACGACGAGGACGAAAGAAGGATGTCGTTGGGTGTGGATGGTGTGTTGAGCATGCGGATGATCCATCAGGCCGACAGATGTAACCCTCGGGCATTGACATCTGGTTGCTCGGCATGTTCGATCTCCGCATTGAGCAGTTTGGAGAATTGGAGAATCTGATGCGGCTGCGGTGACCGACGACGTGACTAGTCCTCGAAGTCTTAGTCCCAGCCCAAGCCCATGCCCCCAAGATGGAAATGAATTCTGATAGATGACTAACGAGGTTTTGATTGATAGTCACCATTTGACTTTGACGGCGACTTGACAACTAGGACGAGGACTTTTCGTCGTTCCATTTGGAGCTTTTCGACCATCATTTGATCCACCCTCTCTTCACCGCTGAGGGACTCGGACTTCTGCTAGTGTCAACAATCAATACGGGACGATCGGACGATGAAAGTGGTGTGCATATAATTGACACGCCATTGTCGACTGCGACTCGGTGTTATCCCTGCAATAACTCTCAATGGCCGACTTGACCGTCGATCTTTGATTTACCTCATCCTCAACTCTACTCATCATTACAATAACCTCGCGCAATGCTTTCAAGACAAGACCAGGTCGTCGCGGGCCCTTCGAATTATTCGTCCATCACCCATGCCATCTCTTCTTCCGCTAGGACGCCTCTCACCCCTGTATCGCCTGATGATGTAACTCGAACACAGTCAAATGCTTTCCGCTCGAACTACGGCCACAACTCTTCATACTCGTCCTCTTCTAATCCCTATCCCGTTCCTGATACTGCGGTCCCTGATGTACCCAATGCCGACCTGCCCATTCATGTGCAAGCCATTCACGACTTCCACCATTCCCTCCTCGCTTCCACAGCATCCAGCGATCCTGGGACCTATTTGGCCTTCCAAGCTGGGGACGTTATTCGTGTACATACTAAGGACGCCAGTGGATGGTGGGATGGAGAGATAAGCGGAAGCGTCAAGGATTGGACTGGGGCCGAGCCCGTAGACGATCCGACCGAACCTAGTCCTCGGCGAGGATGGTTTCCCAGTAATTACGTTAGGGAAATGGGCTGGGATGTGAGTCTTTTGGGTATCTTCTTTTGTGATCGGAATTTAGTTGAGATTGACTCGCTCGTAGGCTTCTCATCAACGGTCAACGTCGGTTGCTTCTACCTCAAGTCCAACTTCCACCCACCACAGGCTGCCGCAGGTTCATTCTCGTCATGATTCGTCAATGTCGCATCATTCCCGAGCTTCAACTTCGACATCAGTATCACACACGCACTCTCGTGGTCATTCACATTCCCATCATACCTCACCTACCCATCACAAATCAAGCTCTATCCCATTGTCAGGTCCAATTCAATCCTTACTCCATCCCATTGTTCAATCTCTCTCACTGCTTGAATCAGCTATTCACTCCAACCGGAAACCGCATATTCAGCCTTCCACAGCGTGTGTTATCTCGGCTATTCGTTCAGCCCTCAGTCAGACAGACTGTCTCAGCAAAGAATCGACGACGCTCAGTAGCTGGCCAATCTTGGCTAAGGAGAGAAAGGTTGTCTTGGTGGAGCTTTCGCGACTCGTCAATTGCGCTCGCTCAGCTAGTTCCGTTACAGAAAATCCGGAGACGGGAAGCGAACCCAGTCCTGAGGAGAGCAGGGAACTCGAATCTTTGGCAAAGGCCGCCCGAGGTGTCTTCAGCAGTGTTAAGCGCTTCCTATATCTCGCCAATGAATGTGGGGTCACGGTGACGCCTGTTGAGGGTACGCCCGGCGAAGATGGATTACCGACTCCGCTTTCGGCACAGCCCTCAGCATTCGATAGCAGTACCCTTCGAAAGTCCAAGACCAAAAACCCCTCAGTATCGAATTCTCGGATACAAGAAACGTTCCGACTGAAGGCTGCTAGTATTGGTGATCTTCGTGCAGCTCGACGTCGGGCTTCCAGTCCTCCTCCACCTCTCCCCACTGCAGCGTCGGGACGGGCTAGATCCCCTTCGCCGAGTGGGACGCCGATGTCTGCTACGTTTCCTTCTTCCTCAGGTTCTGGGCGTTCGTCGCCGGTGTCGACTAAATCTGTCACGTATCGGTCCCACGGAGTTCTAGAGGGGTCGTCCTTCTCTTCTATGGCTTCGACGTCCTCCGATCCAGCATCTGGACCTGATGATTTGAATGCACCAACACCAACGATGCTGCCGACGGAAAATGATAGACGCCCATTGGGGTCTACTGCTCATGTCAGCGCACCGATTTCTATAGCGGAAGACGCTTTGCTATCAGTCATAGCGGCGTTCATCGGCCACATCCATTCGCATGGCATAAATTCGCATCCCTCATCCCACGCTTACCTCATCGAACTTACCCGGGAAACGATCGACAGTGTTAGAGAACTCCTGACCATCGTTGAAGCGGTCGGCCGACATCCTGGAGTTCGAGCTGCCCGTCCTCGGGAGATTGAAAATCTTAGAGTGGCAAAGGATTCTCTTTATGATGTCGCTAGCCGCTTGGTTGAGAGTAGCGAGGCCGTGGCCAATGCTCCATTCGAGGAATTCGGGGAGGAAGGGTATGATATCGAAAAAGCTCGTCTGCTCCAAGCTGCCACGGGGACTTTGAGGTCGGGGACTGAATGTGTCAGGCTAGTCAAGATCTGTCTACCAGATGACGAACGGGATTCTCAACCCCCTGAAGGATCCCCTCCGCCGGCATTGGAGCTTGATTCGCAGCCGCTGTATTCCAGAGGGGAACAGGCTGGCGCAGTCCTCAATCCCAGAGACAGGGTGGTCGGAGTCAGAGGTGTGCATACGCTCTCCGGCTTACATCGGAAGGCAACGAGTTTGAGTCACTTGCAGCAAGCGTACATGGAGGACGGGTTGTTCACTCCACATGAGGAAGACGAGGATGAGCCTCATGAGGATGATGATGATCAGGAGGTGGTGCAGGATTTGAGCTTTGAGGAAGATGATACTCTTCGTCCAATGGATAAGTCCTTGAGGACAGTTGGGGGATCGGTGAGTATCTCAATAACCTAGACAGACTTAGTAAGGTGTTGAGGCATTCAGCTGACATAAACCAACAATAGCCGCGACCTAAACTGCGTCAAGCTTTCACTTCTCCGGGTGCAGTTCCAATGTTCTCTCAGTCTGCTTCTATGTCCCGAAAGCACCTATCAGACGCTGGTTTACCAAACGTTCTCACTCGCTCTCGATCGTCTTCCCTCACGTCTCCGCCCGCGCCGCCGAAGTTCCAGCATCGGTCGCCATCCCGTTCGGCGGACCTCGACAAATTCACTGGAGATTATCCTCTGACAGCAGAATTCCGAAGAGAATCTCTCTACACAAGCTCGCCGACATCATCAACCCACGCTTCCCAGATATCGCAAGTGTCATCAAATTCCGTTGAAACTTCGGCACTTTCGTCTACAACGAGTCTTCTCCACACTCCGGTACCTCAACCGTATATTCGAGAAGCCGATGCCGACAATTCGCCGATCCTAGGGTATCTCAAGACTGATCTTCCGACTACGGGGTCCCTCCCTAAATTGACTAATCTGACCATAGATGTCGACCGTGGTAATAACCGCATGCCGGTATCTGCCCCCATTAGGCCCGGTCAGCCGGGACGAAGCGTAACGGCTCCTCTCCCCAGTACGAATTCTGATGTCAGGTTTTGGGTTGTGGCTCATGATTATGAGCCTCGGGAAATTGCCTTTAATCCTGATGGTGTAATGACTGGTGGAACACTCGAGGTTATCGTCGAGAAGATGACTCCGCATGATACGACTGTCGACCCGACGTTCTGGTCGACTTTCTTCCTCACTTTCCGACTTTACACTACCCCAGCCAAAGTGCTCGAAGCAGTTGTGAAGCGCTATGACCTCCAGCCCCCTGCCAATGTGATTCTTGGACAACGCGAGAGGGCTCTGTGGCTCGAACGGAAAGTCGTACCTGTCCGCTTGAGGATATATAACTTCCTCAAAACATGGTTAGAAATACACTGGAAACCTGACAGCGATGATGTCATTCTCCCCACCCTTTACGCCTTCGCCAAGGAGGTCATGTCGACGACCTTGCCAGCTATGGCACCGCGGCTGCTGGACCTCGTCAGAAGACGTCAGGAGCCATTCTCAGCTGGAGGATCCGATTCCTCTTCCATGCGCCGGACCTCAACCGGCGACAAATTTCGACAAACCAACACGGCACTGGCATTGCATTCCCCGTTTTCTCCTTTGACACCAGAGAAGGCCCTCCCGCCGACACCTATTATTAATGGAAGGCTGCATAGCAATTTGCGGAACAAGTCAGCCTCTATCAGCATCACTGATTTCGATGCTTTGGAACTAGCGAGACAGTTGACACTTATGGAGTCGAAGTTGTTCATGGCGATCTTACCGGAAGAGCTGTTGTTGAGTGGGACGAAGAGTATCCCGGAACTGAAGGCGTTGTCGACGCGAAGTAATCAGGTCACGGGTTGGGTTGCCGATGGGATATTGAATGAGATGGATCCGAAGAAACGGGCAGGTTTACTCAAGTTTTACATCAAGTTGGCCGATGTGAGTTACCTGGAAGCGGCCGGCGGTGAACGAAAGTTTTAGAACCTGACTTCATCTTGATTGCTATAGAAATGCTTGTCTTTGAACAATTTTTCGACGTTGTTTGCCGTCTTGGCCGGGTTGAACAGCAGCACGATCTTGCGGTTGAAAAAGACTTGGGATGTGAGTTTGGCGTTCTTGATGCGAGAGTAGACAAGCTAATTGGATCTGTTAGGCTTTGTCTGCGAAGTATCGGGTGATCATGGACCGTCTCCGTGGATTCATTGAACATACCAAAGTGGGTCTAATGTCTTTACTCACGAGGCGTTCACACAGCTAACCTTGACATGGCAGAATCATGCAATTTACCGAGCGAGACTGCGGGATGTCCAAGGTCCCTGTCTCCCCTTCCTGGGTCTAATCTTGACAGAGTGAGTCGTCAAGTTTGCTCTTTCAGAGTCAGCGAGGAATCCTTTATGAAAGGACCGAAAGCCAATGGGAGCTGACGCAAACCTTTTTCACTCCAGTATCACTTTTACGTCTGACGGCAACTCTAACACCCGACCTTCCGCCCTCGATCCAGACCTACAGCTCATAAACTTCGACAAGTATACCAAGCTCGCAAAGATCGCCATAGATTTCCACAGATATCAACAGCCATTCGTCTTTGTCGAACTTCCGGACGTCCAGGCTTTCTTGGGGAGAGTGTTAACGGAACGCGGGAGTCAGTCACTGGACGCGCTTTACCGAAAGAGCTGTGAGTTGTTTGAATTCCACCAACAGCATGAGTGGAACATCAACTGACAAGAAGGATGGGATGTAGTGTTACTTGAGCCTAGGCAGGGGACGGAGAAGTTGACTGCGGCTGTTGAGAAGCCCGGATGGTTGGGCGGTCGGGTTTGATGATGACGAGACGATCTAAGCATAGCAGAAGTCTTTTATTTTGTTGCTGAATCGCAATCTTTTGCAATACCACCTTGTGGAATGTTCTTCCAGTATCTTGAAACAAAACCTCATCCGCGCAAGTCGGAGTTTCATCATTTCGACATCGCCCTCGCAGTTACCTGTTCATGTTTCAGCGAACAATGGCAGCAAATACGTCTCACAATTCGCCGAGGCAGAAAGGCCGAAAGGGTGTTTCGGGTCGTCATCCTCTGTCTCTGTATGGGGTTCCGCCTCATGCTCTAGTTATCCATCCTGTGTCTCCATTGACTGCATTTCCCAGACGGGATATCCGGGAATCGCCGTGCCAAACCGAGGAGCGAGGAGCGGGCATATATGTATGCCTCGGTTCCTCTCGCACTCGTCCGTCTATTCACAATTCAAGAAGACCTAATCCGTTTACCCACAACTCGACACGATTGCAGCGCGACCTCTCATGGTCGGTGTTTTATCTTTTGCAGTTGGACCACCGCCCAATTTCCCGGACAGTGAGAGAACAGCGAAACCAGAACCTGATGTAGCTCATCCAGTTGATCAAGGTAGGCTGCTTGGAACGTTGATCTATGGACCCTCGTGGCATCGCAGTCTTACCCCCCTCGCCCCGGACGCCCCTGTTACCCCTGGACCACTCCCTACGAGGCCGCCTCCACCACCCGAAATATGGTGGAATGGTAAATCCGTATCATCAGGTTCTCTCCCACCCAGACCTCTGCACCCGGACGGGCCTATCACCCAATTTTCTTGTTATTTCTCCTTTTTGCCAAATGAGGAGAGGAATCAAAACGATCAATCTGACACACAGGATGAGAGCGGCACCACCAACCGGCCACTACTTGACAACGGTGCGCTGACCTCCGGCACAGGAAGCGATTGGGTGGGCCAAACCGCGGAACAATCTACTTCTTCAAGATCAAGATTGGTAGACCTCCCATTCATTCTGAGCGTCGCAGCACAAATAATACGATTGGAACATGGCTTTGCAAAACCCAACAGAATTGATCCAGATCGATGGATGAGCGTCATATATACCTTGCCTCGTCGTGCTTTGGACAGATACCTGACCTTCCTTTTTGGTGAAGAGACGTCCGATGGATATATCGACCTCATCCCTCTCTCGGCTCAAGAGGTAGACGAAGCCATGGCCCGGAATCCTTTACGGACTGGGAATATCATCGACGACGAAAACCATGGGTTTTATCCTCCTCTCAGCCATGGAGACTGCTTCCACTTTTCTACGGGTACAGAGCCTACGGGAACAGAGCCTGTTCCCAGTACTCTGGCACATCAACTGAGAGCTTCAGCTGTAGACCTCGCCACCAAGATGCAAAGAACGCTCGTTTGGGAAGAAATACTCCATCGTGATCAAAGCGATCCATCGACGGAAGTGTACCGGACTGACAGCATGGTATCGGTGCGAGGAGACGGGTGGAGCAGAATTTTGGATCCTGCTGTAACAAAAGCGGCCGCGCTCCTGCAATCCACTATGCAATACTATGATCCGGATGAGCATTGGGGCTCAGAAGATGAGGAGAAAATGGAGGAAATGGAGGAATGAGATCAGAGTATGCTTACTGTTAAGTCTTACCTAGGGATTCCTTAGAAGCATGTAACCCAGCCATTCGCCTCACTCCGATAGCTTCATGAACTTCCCTACTCTTATATGAGCCGGTCCATGCATAATATCAGTGCAGAACCAAAGTTTTCGACTAGATACAAATCTGTGAGGCATTTTATGTCATTCGAAGAATTCGCGTTGCGCTATGTATCAAGAATATTGAGCTATGGATCACGTTTCTTGATTGTTTCAACCTGGAATTAAGTATCAGTGAATGTTCAAGGACTGGAAGTAGCCTTCAGAGTTCTCACGTAGTTTCCGGGAAACCACCCTATTCGTCCATCTCTCGTCCTACCCCTCCACCAACCTCTCTCCTCATTCTCGCCACCCGTGTCCCGCCTTTCGAGGACTGCCACTATCTCGTCCCTCCCGAGGGCCAGCTCCCATTCTTCAGCAGGCTTGAATTCCCATTTCGCTCTAGCAAATGTCAGTTTCGAAGGATCGATTGTCCCATCGACCATCTGTGGATTTTTGTTCTGTTGTTGAGCCGTCGTAGCGATCAAGAGCTTCACGAGTCTCGACATTAGATATGGCAGTCCTACTGCGGACAGTAAGAACAGGATCAAAGGTTTCGAACTCGGCTGTGGTGCTGCTCCATTTGCACCCCCTGCTCCGAGACTTGAGCCGGAGCCTGGATGTGTTGCCCATTCGTTCACCCACGCGCCAGAGGGGGGTAGAGCTTTCTTGCCCCTCAACCAGTTGATTATCCGTCTCCCCAGTCGAAGGACAGAGAAGACACCAAGTACTTGGCCAAGATAAGTCTTTAGTGATCCGAGCTGATCGGCTACGCCTACCATTGCGAAGAATGAGGAGTGCGTAGCCATGTACGTTGATTCGACTAGTTGAGCTAAGGAGGTGAATGCTGTGACGAGAGATTCGAGGACTGCAAATGCTGGGGCGGTCGAGGATTGGAGCGACGATGTGAGAGAAGGGAATCCCTGTAAGGCTTTGTATCAGTTAAATGAAGCAGAGCAGAGCGAAGAAATTGTCCTCACTTCTCCCGGTGCGCCCATCCCGCCAACACCATACCCACCCATACCACCCATCCCATAGCCTCCATAACCCCCATAGCCTCCACCAAGCCCTCCAATCCGGTTATACGGCGAAGAATAAGACCCATACCCTCCCATTCCACCCATCCCCCCAAATCCACCATATGGACTAACACCGTAAGAGGATGCTCCATATCTGGACTGCAGATTTGAAGGCTGCATAGACGAGTATCCTGGTGTCTGCGTCAGCAAAATTCTTGGAGGACAGAAGCTCACCAGATGTAGCAACTGTTCCATCTCCAAGACCAGCTGGCCGATCAGGCAGGCGGGGAGCAGCGTTAGCACTGGAGGTCGCTACGTCGAACGCTGAGGTTGAGGCTTTAGGGGGGTTTGATGACGACGATGCGGTTGCGTTGCCATTGGTCTCCCAAGGTTTGGGACGCGGAGGAAGGGATGTCATGTTTGCTCGCCACGGGGATTTAGAGACTGTTGAAAGCTTTCACCCAATGGCTATACCCTACGTATAGATGGGGAGCGTCTCGCTCGATTAATTCGGCGTGCAAGTGACACGATGGCAAACGGGAGATGATATCAACACGCAGAAAAGAGGACTGAAAGAGATAGGGTCCATTTCGAAAGCCGGGTTGGCTATAACCGGCAAGATTGTCACCCTCCTTCGTCCATTCTTCTCAACCACACATCCTTGCAGTCTGCCATGCATTACAACAGACCACAATGACCACGTCCGTCCCCAGCACGAGTGAATCAAGATGGACAGGCGACACTGGGCCCAAATTCCGAGCCATCAGAAAACCATCACTCCGAGTACGCCAGGCTGTCCGAGGTACGTTCCCTGGCTGTTCTGGAAAGGGGTGTTCAGGCTGACCTACCGTACGGCCCAGATAACAACGTGTCACTCCTGTCCCGCTTACAGCATAAGACTGATCTGAGAAATACGGACCAGGATAGACTGACAAGTTTGAGCTGGGCGGCCATAGAGGGTAGTCTCGAGGTGTTTGAGTGGTTGTTGCTCGACTACGGGCATGATGATCAGGAGCTCAGTCGGGTGAGCTAGACATTCCTCTCTCTTGAGGTGTCATCACGAGATCATTCAGGAGGCGAGGCCATGCTGATAGAGTAGCATTGCCAGGATTCCGACAACAATACAATTTTCCATCTGCTGGCGTCCGTCCCATCACCACCGACGCTCTCACCATACACCCACCTTCTCCTATCATCCCCAAACTTCCCCCCACTTCCACCTACCAAATCTCATGAAGAGCTCAGCGCAATATCCTGCCGTATGACAGAGATCTACCACACCCTCTTCCCCTTCCTTTTGGACTGGTCCAACTCGGGTGGTAAAACCGCTCTCCACGTCGCAGCCCAAGCTGGAAACTCGGCCTTCATCGCTCTTCTCTGTGATCTAGGCGCTGATGTAGATCTGACGGACCTGCAAGGAAACTCGCCACTCCACTATGCGTCAGCATGGGGCCATTTGGACAGTATTCGAGTACTCCTTGAGCGGGGGTGTCAATTTGCTGCGAGGAATTTTGAGGGGTTTACAGCAAGCGATTTCGCGTATTCCCAGGGAATCATGAAGGCTCTTCAAGACATTGCGAGGGATTTGTTTGAGGAACGTCGAAGTCGTCGGAGAGAGGAGAGACTGGGCGATAGGTCGACATCATCTTTGGGTCATCAACCAGGGAATTTTCAGTCGGTGGAAGGATATCGACGTCCGGTGGATCAGAGAAATCGAGCAGACAGCGCAACAGGCGATAGTCATTCTCGACTAAGAAGCGGTAGTGTCTCAACGAGTGCTAGTGTAGGGTCCGGGTTAAGCTCTAGTGGAAGTCGATTCGTCGATGCGTCCTTACCCCCTCCGCCTTTACCTTCTAGCACATCATCATCGTCCTATCCGGATGTCCGGTCGTCGTCCAATTACGTAGGTAGAGATAGGGAACCGCCTACTCCTCCGCTGGCACCCTCAACAAACATGTCCCGAATTGGGTCTGATGGACCTGGGAAACCTCCTCGACCATCTGGGATGAGAAGTCGCACAGGCTCCCAGTCACACTCGCAACCGCAGTCTCAGTATTCATCACCAAATCTAGGACCACCAATCGCCCGTCTTCCATCAACCGGATCAGTATCCCAACAACCCTCACAGAATCAAACACAAAACACCCCATACCCAACAAGATCTCCCACACTGAACCCAAATTCTGGCGAAATCAATCCTAGACCTCGACCATCCGGCTCAGCTTCCCAAGCCCCTTCTTCTACATCTCTGAATAGAGCCGCTGCTAATCAAACGCAGAGCCCGATATTGACCGTCAACCAACTTCCGACGAGGACTAGGGAAGGGAGTTTGTCGAGTACTTTCTCGGCTTCGGCTTTGGGTGCGAATGGCGCTGGCGGGATGGGACTGGGCGTTGGATTTGGGGCTGGCGCTGGCGCTGGAGGTGGAGGTGGAGCAGGAATGTCAATGCGTCGTGCAGGAAGTGGACAGGGTCAGCAGCCGGGGGCACAGATTTAGGAAGGCGTACCAATCTGGGATCTATGACTATAGCATAGGGATGCGACGTGAACATTATTGCGCCCGAGGCAGTGTACGGACAACAAGTCCAAATATTTGCATATAGCTGAAATCATGCATATATAGGGAAGAACTGAGAATGCTCCTAGAAGCCGTGCTTTCTAAACTCTCATGCCTTTCCACTCTGTATCGAACTCAACATAGTCATGACCGACAACACGATGCAGTCCATCATCCTCCACACTACGCGTCGTCCGGCAGTACCGGGGTCGAAGGCCCTGACCCAAATCTGACAACCCTTTCAACCTCTTCGGGAGTCTCCACGAAGGACCTCCGCGAATCTCCCTCTTGAGCTTGAAGAGCTACCGCACCAAATGGTAACGGCGCCGGAAGCCGGGAGACACCTGTGGGACCATGCAATTGCTGAGTCGCACTGCGGCTGATGGTGAGTAGTCGAGCGTGGTTGAAGCCTTTGCCGATTGGGATGGTGATTCCGTGAATGACTACGGAGGTTAGGACGAGGAAGTAGACTACTGGAGTGATTACTCTGGATGAATACATTGACTTCAGCTGCGATTTTGCAGATTCAAAGCACACTTCTTCTAGGCACTCAAACTGCGTACCGAGACTCACGCTCGTAGACTATCCCTGCTTCCGTCATTCGGGATCACTTGCAATGCGACTTCCACATAAAAGACCGCTCCGACACCTACCAAACAGTGAGACATTTGTCAACCACACCGTCATAAATTGGCTAACGTCCTTAAGCTTACCAATTGGCCCGAAGAACCCCGCAAAGATCGCTTCTCGCCAAGTGTGCAGCGAAGGGATCCAGCGACTCTGAATTACCAACCTGATGTTCAGCTGACATTATGTGGATGGGTCGGGCCTGGGCCACTCACCATGAAGACCACCCATGGTAGCCTTCTGAGGAGCATTACCAGAAGTCCCAGTAAAACCAACTTCCACGGTTCTATATTGTAGAAGTCTCCACCGAATTGGCTCCATGGTAGGATCGCTCCGATGTACAGGAATACTCCCTGAGAATCGTGTCAGCATCACATCCGTCTGCAAGAGTCATTTCGCAAAATCAAGAAGCTTAACCTACGGTATTGAGCAATTGATCAATGACATCCTGAAATGAGTGATCCGCCGTTTGAACGCGAAACCAGTCGTCCCATGTGAAACTGTTTCCTACGACAAAGCAACAGAGGATATCGTCGGATCCGAGGATCCCGACTACGCCCAAAGTGAAAAACGTGAGGGCTACTCCGAAAGACAAGAAGGATTCGTGATCGATTAGTCTGAGCAGATGGGTAGGTGATCTGATTAGCCCCATATCTGTAGAGATGACGTGAGATAAGAGTTGCACTTACTTTCGTTCTTCGGCAAAGCGGAGGACTTTCCTGGCAACAAAGCCGATTGCTGCCCCAATCACGCATGAGAGAAGGATTTGGTAAAGAAGAATGTTGTAGATCCTGTAGAGAGGAAGTATTGTGTCAGCACTGTCACCAAGGGGACATCAATTCGTCTTGAGCGCGTTTGTGTGCCGCTTTCCCCCAACTGCTTCACGACGTGCTAGATGATCACAAGGGAGCTTACCATTCTCCTATTGCCCCTCCTACAGAATGTACAGGATGGTCGGACGTTTTGATGAGGACCAAATATAAGCCCATGTACAGGAACGGAAAGCCCAGTCCATCGTTGGCTCCTGCCTCTGCCAACAAAAGATTCCGGACATGGAGGGGAACGTGCTGCTCGGCGAATCGACCTGAAGACGATGTGGGCATGAGCGTACATTGTTGGGTAATGGGCAATGGGGTATGTACTTACCTTTGCAGATGGAGTTCGCCAAGACTGGATCCGTCGGCGTCACGCAAGCAGCAATGATCAGACACTCCAAGAATGTCAGACCAGGGATGAAACCCCATATAAGCAGCGCCGTCACAAACCATGCAATGATCATGATCGGCCCCAGCAAGGTCACAAGCGATAGCCATTCTTTTCGCAAGTAGGCCTTTGGCAGGGAAATGCCCGTGAACAGGACTTGAATAGCGATGATTATCCTAGTGATCTGGTGGGTTAAGGTGTGGAGATTTTCAGTGGATCCTGAGGCCCATGATAACGGAGAGAAGAGGTTGGCTGCGATCGGTCCAAAAGCTATTCCTGCGGCGACAGCTAGGAGGGACTCCGCTATTGACGGCATCAGCCATGATAGACTGACCTGCAGCAAAGTAATCGCGCACTTACACATGAAAAGCTTTTCTTTAATAAGATAGCTAACGAGCCCAACTATCGTGATATACCCTCCAGCAACGGAAAGCGCCTTAGACGTCTCCGTGATATCGAGTGAAACCATCTCTGCTCGCGTTCACTGGCGTCGCAATAAGAGTCAGACAAATGCAAGCCGGGACACTCAACAACCCTGGCTTTTGCTCTAGAGTACAACTTCACAAGCCTGAGATAAGCAGAAAGAAGCTACCTCAGATCAGGTGGTGTGTGATGATGATCGGCTGGTCGAAGCCTGGCGTCCGGGGGACGCCAAAGCTGATATTATTGGGCGTGGGTGGATGAGGAGTACCCCAGGGCGGAAGCGATGGTGGCGGTGAAGGAGGAAATGGTGTAAAGACTGCAGGTCGTCATAGACGACTATGGGGGTCTATCACTGAAGGTTGTGTGCGATAGAAGATGGAGAGATGTAGGATCGTGAGGTGCCAAAAGACAAGCCAAATGATGGCAGGTCCGGCAAGTACGGGCCCAGTCTGAGAGTGCCACATTCGATATCGCCGGCTGCCCATGAGACCAGGCGTCGGCGGCGTGCGGGGCAAGCTGCAACGACGTCCACAGCACCGCTCACCAGCAACCAGTCTCTCCCCCTGCTCTGTGACAGCATCCAGCACCAGACCGGTCCTATCCCCATCGACCACAGGTCACCCCCTCCACCATGGAGGATCCCAAGATGCTATCCGAGATCCTGGCGACGGTCAAAGTCCAGACTGTCCAGCTCAAACGATGTCTAGAGCAGGACCAGATCATGGAGGCTCTCAAGTCGGCCTCATCGATGCTGGCTGAGCTGCGAACCAGCTCTTTATCGCCCAAACAGTACTATGAGCTTTATATGTCCGTCTTTGATAGTCTACGGTATCTCAGCAATTATCTCTATGAGGCACATAACGAAGGGAAACATCATTTGGCGGATCTGTATGAGCTCGTCCAGTAAGTTGAAAGTCTTTTATCCTTGATCAGCTTCAATAAGCCATATGAGGGTATATACATAACAGTAAAAGCTATTCTTCATGATATCTGACGCAATGGTTCAGGTACGCCGGAAATATCGTCCCTCGTCTATATCTTATGATAACGGTCGGCTCCGTATACATGTCGATTCCCGATGCACCAGTCAAGGAAATTATGAAGGACATGATGGAAATGACTCGTGGTGTTCAGCATCCCACTAGGGGTCTGTTCTTGCGCCACTATCTATCTGGCCAGACTCGAGATTGTCTGCCTGTTGGAAATTCTGATGGGTAGGTTCGGCCTGCTTGTTGGAGAGCTCAAGATATCCTGCTGACCTGCTATCCCCCCTTAGGCCTGGCGGAAATCTCCAAGACTCTATCGGTTTCGTGTTGACCAATTTCATCGAGATGAACAAACTGTGGGTCAGACTTCAACACCAAGGTCATTCCAGAGAGCGAGAGAAGCGTGAAATCGAGCGAAAGGACTTGAGGATTCTCGTCGGAACCAATCTTGTCCGTCTCTCTCAACTCGACGGGGTTGATCTGGAGATGTATCGACGAACTATCTTACCCTCTATCCTGGAGCAAGTTGTCAACTGCAAGGATGTCATTGCTCAAGAATACTTGATGGAGGTCGTCATCCAAGTGTTTACCGATGACTTCCATTTGCATACCCTTGGACCCTTCTTATCAGCGACAGCAGGTCTGCATCCTCGCGTCAACATCAAGGGGATAGTTATCGCCTTAATCGACCGACTAGCCGCATACGCAGCTAGGGAGGCTGAGAACGAATCTCCAGAGGAGAAATTGAAGGGTGAGGAGGAAGCTGCGAGGCGACTGGCGGAACGGGTCAAGGGTGCTAGAGGCAAGGGCAAGGGTGTTGGGGACGGGGAGAAGAGTCCGACAATAAAGAAGGTCCAGGCGGATGCTGGGCTTTGGGGAGGTGACAAAGATGCTGAACCTGAGAAAGCGGACCCCACTTCGCCCAAAGAGGGGGAGAAGAAACCGGAAGCCGAGGCGGGCGAAGCTGTTGTTGAGCAGAAGGAGAAGACCTCGGAGGGCGTCAAGAAGTTCAGAGGCATCCCGGAGGATGTCAAACTGTTTGAAGTGTTCTGGGAACAGGTGGTTCAGCTTATCAAGGTGAGTCTTCTTTCGCAGCTTTGTGTGCAGCAAAACACGACAAGACCACTATCGGAACCTTGTTTGACCAGAACACATTTCCTAGGCTCGCCCTGATCTTTCTATCCAAGACGTGACCGCCCTGTGCGTGTCGCTCGTCAACCTGTCTCTTAGCTGTTATCCCGACCGGCTGGAATACGTCGATCAGATTTTGAGTTTTGCCCATGGGAAGGTGCAGGAGTTTGCGCAGAGGTAAGTGTAACGGATTGGCCACCTCCGTATGACCGGCTTCTGACAATCTGCCTCTCCGCCCTCATCCCCTTGTGCAGCCCCGACCTCCACACCCCTCAGACCACAGCCAACCTCCTCGCCCTCCTCCTCTCCCCTATTCAATCTTACCTTTCCGTCCTCACCCTCCTTGCCATTCCATCATACACCCCACTTCTCACCGTCCAGCCCTACTCCACCCGGTCAGCCATAGGCCAAGCTGTCGTCTCGTCAGTGCTGAAAAACGATACCATCATTGACAGCTCAGAGGATGTCAGTGGTGTTCTTGGTTTGTGCGCGGTGTTGGTGCGGGATCAGAAAGACTCGACGATTGGTGGAAGCGGGAATAGTAGAGGTGGGAGAGGGGTACCTGTTGATTGGAGGGAGATGGCGGAAGAACAGGGCTGGGTTGCCAGGATGGTGCATCTATTCCGGTCTGATGATCTGGAAAGCCAGTTTGAGGTGAGTGATACTCCAGACGGATGAGCGACGCATCTGTCCGCTTCTTGCACTCAGATGTGGCATTATCACTTGGCTGTCACGGACTGACACCATGCCGCCTTAGCTGCTACAAACCGCTAGAAGACATTTTGCGGAGGGAGGGGAAAGGATACGATTCACTTTCCCGCCTTTGATAGCTTCCGGAATATACCTGGCCCGCCGATACAAACAACAAGCGCCTGCAGTCACCACCCCTTCGGCAGACACTCCTGCCGAGAAGTCTCAAGATCCCACATCCCCTTCCCAACTCAGTCCGACAGCGTACGAAAGCCGACTCTCTTCGTTGTTTAAATTCATTCACCAGCTCATCTCCATACTCTATCACAAGTCGGATACCTCCCCTTCGTCGACACACTCGCCTTCTTCCTCCGAGACATGTCTCCGTCTGTTCCTGCTGGCCGCGTCGGTAGCAGACGACTGTGGTCTTGAGGAATTGACATATGAGTTTTTCGTTCAAGCGTTCGTTATCTACGAAGAAAGTATCTCGGAGTCTAGAGCTCAGCTGGGAGCTATCACGGGGATTATCAGTGGATTGCAGAGTAGTAGGGTGTTTGGGGGTGGTGATAACTATGATACTTTGGTCACCAAGGCTGCTCTGCATGGTAGTAAGCTGTTGAAGAAAAGCCATCAAGCCACAGCGGTCCTTTATGCTAGTCACATGTGGTGGCAGGGAGATGTTGTTGGGAGGGAAAAGGATGACAAGGTGGGTTATTCGTTTGTTATCGCAGATGATAGATGTTTGTGTACGGACATTGCGGCTGACGTAGATATCGTTTTGTTATCGGTCTTCAGCCCCCATATAGAGATGGCAAGAGAGTTCTAGAATGTCTACAGAAATCCCTTCGAATAGCGTCGTCTTCCATCGATGAGCTCACATCTGTACAGCTGTACGTTGACGCTCTTGATCGTTATGTCTACTATTTCGAACAAGGTGTGGAAGCGGTCACGCCGAAATATGTCAACTCTCTCGTCGAGTTGATCACCAGTAATATCGATTCCATACATTCGGGTACGGACGGATCGGAGGGTGGGTCGGGCAGGGTTGGAGGCGGTGGAAGTGGCGGTGGAGGCGGGGGTCTCGTTGAAGGGGTCAGTAGTCCGGAGATGATTGTCAGGGTGAGTTAGGTTTTTTCTGCGGCTGTCTATTCCTCCTGACATTTTATTTTGTAGCACTTCCGGAACACTTTAACCTACATCCAAACCCGTCAACGCCAATATGCTGAGAAGTCGCCAACTGCCGGAGACGAGGATGGAGGCGAGAACGGCGGGGAGAGCAAGATCGATTGGGAGGCTGTGGATATTGTGGGTGGGTGTCTGAAGATGGGATTACCAGGGAGGTGAGGAGGGTCAAGTTTGTTAGTAGTTTGACTGGTTGTTGGTTGTAACTTTTGGTTTGGTATGTCTTTTATGATATGATGCACAGCGTACATACCTGGGATTTACTTAAATGGGGGGGAGTAAACAAGCGACGCGTGAGGATCCTTCGCCACGCGTTGAGTGAGGTGCCACTCAGGTACTCAGGGCCCTCGTGGCAATGGCTTCGGTATCCAGCCGCACCCAAACTATTCTACAAACACACCGTCCACCGTCCACCACCACCCCCAACCTCCAACCTCACCCTCACCCACCTCTCCATCCGCAACCTCATCCGCCCCTCTCTATAATCATCCCGACAAGCTCACCCAGCACAGCACCAGTCAGTATCTCCTCCTTCTTTGTCCTGAAAGCGAACGAACAAGACTGACCAAAGTAACTTCACTAAAACGCGTTCGCTCGGATCACCTTCCCCCTTTCTATTGCTTGACTACCTCACTCTGACGGTGCCACCTCATCTCTGCCACCCCTCTTTCTCTCTCCTAATCATATCCTACCACTCATCCTACTCGCCTCGGTCTACCCCTTCTCTCATCCCGTCCACCCACCTCACTATCCAAATCCTATCCAAACAAACTCCTTGTCTCCCGTCCCCGTCCCCATCCTCCTCTCCATCACCGTGCACCACCATCTGAAACGCCGACTTCCCCCGGCCTCGCGCTCTGACCTCCCTATCTTCACTTCACTTGCTATCTACCCTCATTAACTTTATCGTACTTACCTTCACATCTACCTGATATCCTATTGTCACCTGGAAACATGGCTCGACGTTCAGTGAGAGAGATCGTTCATTTGCAGACGGGTCAGTGTGGTAACCAAATTGGTGCCAAGTTCTGGTGAGTTGTCTCGATTGATTTTTGATGGAGAGTACAAGGTGCTGGCAGATGCGATGGGTATCACAAAGTTGCTTGTCTCAGCGGCGGTGCTGTGAGATGTGGATTATCGAGGCTCTCCAGATCATTCCTACTGCAGGTCCAGCTCTGAGTGACGCGTTGATACCCCCTGTCATCCATCAATACCACCATCTACAAATAATGATTACACGACGCTAACACCCCATCCCAGGGAAGTCGTCTCGGAGGAGCATGGTATCCAGGCCGACGGTACCTACAAGGGTACCACCGACATCCAGCTGGAACGAATCAGCGTCTACTACAACGAGGCAGCTGCTGGCAAATATGTCCCTCGTGCGGTCTTGATTGATCTTGAACCTGGGACTATGGACTCGATCCGTGGTGGACCTTTGGGCAGTTTGTTCCGACCTGATAACTTGTGAGCTTTCATGTCCATCTGACTTGAATGGATTTCGGTCCAGATCCCATTGATCGCCGTTGAGGAGGATTACGCTTAGTCTCTCTTTAGCGTGTTCGGACAAAGTGGTGCCGGTAACAACTGGGCAAAGGGTCATTACACTGAGGGTGAGCTTCGGTTTCGTGGACGACGCCTTGGAAGCCAAGACACGAGCAAAGCTAACCTTATCACTAGGCGCTGAGCTCGTCGACTCTGTGCTCGACGTTGTCCGTCGAGAAGCCGAGGCCACAGACTGTCTCCAGGGTTTCCAGATCACCCACTCACTCGGTGGTGGTACCGGTGCCGGTATGGGTACACTTCTTATCTCCAAGATCAGGGAGGAATACCCCGACCGGATGATGTGCACTTTCTCCGTTGTTCCTTCGCCCAAGGTCAGTTAGAGTATCACGATGTATGGGTCCGAAGCGACTATCCATACCTTCAAGCGTCAACTGCTGATCCTTCGCTAGGTCTCCGACACCGTCGTCGAGCCCTACAACGCCACCCTCTCGGTGCACCAGCTCGTTGAGAACTCTGACGAAACATTCTGTATCGACAACGAGGCCCTCTACGACATCTGCTTCAAGACTTTGAAGCTCTCCACGCCAACCTACGGTGACCTGAACCACTTGGTCTCAGTTGTCATGTCGGGTATCACCACATGTCTTCGTTTCCCCGGTCAGCTCAATTCGGATCTGCGTAAACTGGCTGTGAACATGGTCCCCTTCCCTCGTCTTCATTTCTTCATGGTTGGCTTTGCCCCTCTTACATCTAGGGGATCGGCGGCTTACCGGGCGGTCTCTGTTTCCGAGCTCACCCAGCAGATGTTCGATGCTAAGAACATGATGGCGTAAGTGGTCTCTGCTGAGGTTCTGTGTATAGGACTTGCACGAATTTCTGCTGACTTGAGATGCCCTTTGTGATTAGTGCCTCTGACCCGCGTCACGGTGTGAGTTGCGCTTCGCTGTGAAACATTCTCCTTGAAATCCCTGCTAACCATCCACAGCGATATCTCACCGTCATGTGCATCTACCGTGGTAAGGTCTCCATGAAGGAGGTTGAGGAGCAGATCCAGGCCGTCCAGGTAAGCAGCTAGGACTACTTGTAATCCTGCATAGCGATGCGCGAGCACATGCTGAAGCTCCTATCCCTCAGACCAAGAACTCTGCCTACTTCGTTGAGTGGATTCCTGGAAATGTTGCCGCCGCTCAGTGTGACATTCCTCCTCGTGGCCTTAAGATGTCCTCTACGTTCATCTGCAACTCTACAAGGTGAGTGGCATAGGTGTCTGCGTGTAGATCGTAGCTCATTCGGCTCCAGTATCCAATCCCTGTTCAAGCGTATCGGCGAGCAGTTCTCTGCCATGTACCGAAGAAAGGCTTTCGTTCATTGGTACACGGGCGAAGGTATGGACGAGCTCGAGTTTGTGAGTGTCTTGGCTTTTCTTATGAGCTCGAAGATGAGTCGAGCATGCTGCTGATGCTATGTGACAGTCCGAAGCCGAGTCCAACTTGCAAGACTTGGTTTCCGAGTACATGCAGTACCAGGAAGCAGGAGCCGAGGACGAGATGTACGAGGACGAGGAAGTCCCCGTCGAGGAGGAACAGTAAACGTGTCTCGGCTTTGGGTTATCTTCTTCATCGTACAAATGCCGTTGACTCGTCATTATTCGTCCTCGCAACATTGTGCATTGCCCCACCCCATCTCTCATATACTCTCCTTTTTCGTTTTTCTCTCCTTCGTTTCCCCCCTTTTTTACCCCTTCTTCAAATCTCGCCTCACCCGGAGCCTGAGTCTCCGATGTCTCGTGATGAGACGGTGTGCTGCGTCTTTCGTTCATTTCAACCCCACAAGACAACATAATCCCAAACATTTAATAGCACGGAATATATTCGCTTTTGTCCAGCTCAACTTCACCGATTTCTTTCACTTACCCTGTAGAAATGATTTTGGATTGGAGTGTTCGGTAGATCGTTTTTTCATAAGAACATGGATTGACTGGGCATCCTGCATCCTGAGTTCTGCAGTACGCAAGTCTGACGCTGCAGCGAGATTGTGCGCCGAGTGAATGTCGATCTCTTCTGCACGAGCAATGCCAAGTAGACTTAGTGAGACTCGTCGCCTGAGTGTGCATCCCACAGCAGAGCGGTATTATACAATTTTTTTCATGAGTGGAGAACTACGTACGACTACGGAAATGGATAATCAACAGGGAGACTAGAAAGATCAAGAAACGACGCAGAGTAGGGAGCGATAGATCGTTGGGCTCTATAGGCTGTGGAGTGGAGTGGAGTGGAGGGTGGATCAAGTTTGTAATTAAAAAGAATCAAACTTCAATATCGACTATCGGAAATGGTGTCACAGGAAGCGATCTACTCTCTTCTTTTTGGATTTTTTGGGTTATACAAAGACGGACTCGAAGGGATTTCGGAGATGCCGATAAAGTAGGATAGTTTATGTGGCGTATGAGTGGAGTGTGGGGACCAGATTCGGCCTTCGTTTTGCTTGATGGGTGGTTTGCTGCCTTTCTTCATCTCCTCTCCTCTCTTTTGCTGCAGCAATACATCCCCATAGATTTACCGCCCCCACTCCACGCCGCTCCTATTCCTCTCCTGAAATCACAACCAGCGCTTCAGGCCTCGTCCGTGTTCTGTATACAACCAGCTACTTAAGAACGCATACCGTACAACTTTCAATTACCTATGAATCCCACCATAGCCAAACATTCTTATACAACTATATTCTTTCCGTCACAACTTGCATCTCTACTCATCCCCAGGGACAGGAGCGAACCTCACGCGTCCTGCGCGTGGCGGTTGATTGCCTCTCACCTCATCATCCCCTCGCTCAGCCGGTGCCGCCTGTCGACGTCTCCTCCCAGCCACCGGGATCGCGAATCTCGGTCGATGTACATGAGGATCGAGTTCTGGAGGAGGGGCTTGGAGACCTGCGGCACCCGCTGCTCCAGCTCGGACACCGCCTGCAGCGAAGATGGGGATAGCATTAGCCAGCCTCCGGATGAACGCTGTGGGGTCGCGGCCTGCGTCGTGGCGCTGATGAGTCAAGTACTCGACCAAGGCGGCCCTCTCAGCGTCACCGAGATGGTGAAGCACTTGTCGGAATGCCAGCAACATGGCAGCGGGTGCCGGTTCAGCTGGTGCATCATTGACTTGAGCGGGCAATGCGTTTTGGCCGTTCTGCTGAACGGCGGGAACAGGCCCGACCCCCCCTGCTTGACGATCTTCTGCCCGTCGATAACGAGCCGCGACATGTAGAGCAGCGCCTTCCCGTTCCATCTGCACTCGACGCATTTGATCAGCCCTGATCCCTGGCGGTAAATGGGCAATGTCCTCTGCAAACCGCGCCAGCGCGGCACGTCGGTGTTCCTCCGCCACCGCTGGATAGGTGCGCAGGAGGGTGTCGAGCTCATCGGGTCTCGGTTGTCGTCCAAATGGAGCCATTCCAGGACCACCGAAAAGATTGTCGATAGCTGCCGCGTAAGGTATAGCAGCGTTGACGGTCCTACTGGAGAGGGCTCGTTCCCTCCGAATATGCTCCCAGATGGCATTGCGGCGGAAGCGTTCGTCGATGAGCGCCGCATCGAGTCCGTAAAGCCTGTCCAAGCGGTGGCGGAGTGCTTGTTGTTGACGATCCTCATCAGCTTCCCTAGCTACCGGGCCCTGACGATTGACCCGGGGCTGCACGTTTTGACGAGGGTCGTGTACACCTGGACCCATGGCAAGTTGGGCGAGCCGGGCGATCATCTGCCGGCGAAACTGCCAAGCACTGACAGCGTCCCTGACTAGAGCTGTGCGCTCTTCAATCCAGTCCGGAGCATCGGGAGCCATCCCATCGCGAATTCGATTCTGTTGTGTCAAGCCGACCAGCCATCGGACGAAGAAGATCGGGTCATCCACGGGTTGACGTCCGTTTCGTTCCTCGTGCTCCAGGAAGCGAGCGTATACTCCAGGACCGTATCGAGCGGCGATACGATCCTGAGGTAGAATGGGTACTTGACCGTCGACAGCAGGATTAAGCAGTGGCTGGTCGTTTGTTGGATCCAAAGCCTTTGCGGCAGCTTCGAGAGAGGGAAGATCCCATCGCCGAGTACAGGTGGGACAGGTTGGGATTCGTCCGTGAATGAGGGCGCGGTTAGCCCAGGTGAGTGCACATGTGACACAGTAAACTGAAGGGAGAGTGAGTACACGGCCAAAACAAAGGAGACAAAGGAGACAGGCGGGACTTACGAGTACCGCAATTTATCTGCTCACAGGCCCACAACGCCAGACCCCCATCGATACCCCCTCTGCCCGCCTCCTCAGCTTCGGCCAACAGTTCAGAAACATCGCACATGCAAATAGTGCATGTACCACAGTCTCCCTCTGGCATTATTTCACCGTCTGCCGGAGTGCCTACGGCGAGGAAGGCATCAGGGATGTCGGCTTCCATTTGTTTGTCCGCCAGAGCCTCGTCGGCGCTCTCAACATCAGCTACTTCCTGTTCAGCGGCTGAGAGCTCCGCCAAGTCACCTGCAATGATATTTGCAATATCTTGTTCGTCCTCGGCTGCTTGAGTTGTAGCGATGAGGTCAACGGCAGTGGTGGCCAGAGCAGCTGGAGATGAGGCTCTCGAAGCGATGGATCGGATGTGGTCTTCGAAGAGTTCTATTACCGCAGAGGGGACGATTTCTGATGAAGATGCAGAAGAAGTTGTTTGCTCCACAGCAACCTCGGCATTGTCCAGGACGGCAGTGCACTCTGCTCCCCTGTCAGCGACGAGCGATTCTGGCTCGACACCCAAAGCCTGAGCCACAACCTCCAGGTTGAACGGAGTAGCTTGACCTTGGGCAACGCCTCTCCCAGTACCCTCTGTCACCTCGATAGCCATAGCAAGAAGGTCGAGATTATTGACCTCATGGATAATGACACTCTCCTCCCTAATCCATCCACTCGAGCCAGCAGATTCCTCCTGCTCTTCCTCCTGAGTCAAGTCAATGACTTCAGCCCTCTTCTTCCCCTTGTCCTGTCTCGGTTCCGCCTTGACAATCACGGATGGACTCCTACTACTTGCTGTAACGCTGCGGGACCTCGCCCTAGATGAGTGCGCGGAGACCGACCTTGAACGAGTGAAGGGAGTCCTTCGAGCATGAGGAGCCATGGCTCGCTTGATGCCCATACTGTTCTTGGTCCAGGTAGTGGGTTGAATGTGACCACGGGTGGCGACAGGTGACGGCTTAACGCCAGTCATTCGAAGCCTTTTGGTTTGCCGAAGATTTTCGTCATCGTTGTGGTCGGCGGCCACTTCCTCGAACACCGGCCTGTCGGTGACGCCGGGGCCGCTGACGAGGCGGAATTTACGAGTGGGGATCTCGACACAGTCAAAGACCATACGACGCTTTTTGCCGACTTGAGATGCCGGCTGGGTGGTGTTCGACATTGCGGTGACTGAAAGTCAGTCGAGGAGTAGGAGTTAGAGTGATGAGATGAGAGAGAGTCAAGAAGATGAAGGGGGTTTGGTCATAAGCGAAGTGCAAAGAGGGGAAGTAGAATCGGAGAGAGGGGAGAGAAAACAGGGGGAGAAGGAGGAAGTGGGGCGGAGGTTAAGATGTAGGGATATGAAGATGGATGTCAAAGTGAAAAGTCGAGATGCGAGATTCAGAAGCAGAGGATACAGATTTATATCAGCAGTGCATTGATCTCATTGTTTCGAACGATAGCAGGCACGATTAGGAATTTCAGGACTCACGATAATACAGATTACTAATCAGGGGTATACAGATAAGCAGATAAACTAATCTAATTACTGAATGAGGTAAGAGATAATTGAAGTCGAGATCCGCGCAGAGTGAAAGTGGCGGAAAGCAAAAGTAGGAAATCGAGATGAAAGAAAGGGGGGAAGAAGGGCGCGCGCGGCTGACCATTTATACCTCGCCAACAGAAAGGGCACAGGGATTTCGCTCGAACCTCGAGCCGTTTTCCTCGACGAGTCCCACATTTTCTATTGTGCTTTCTCATGGGGCATACGAGGGCTTGGAGCGGTGGAGCTGAGAGTGCATGAAGGCTTGAGCGGGATCGGGAATGCACGGGCGGTGCGGGTAGGACGAAAGGGTGTTTTCGAGAGGGGATGCTAGTATATTTGCTAGCAGTGGCTGCTGCTCCGTCGGCGTCGGCGTCGTCGTCGGCATTGCTATTGTTCACCAGTCTGCATGTATACAGGTATCCCCACCCCTAGTGTATGACTCATGATGCATAGCGTGAGAAGAAAAAGCGACGGAATGCATGCATTGCAAATCCGAGAATGTGTTTGCAATCTCGCGAGCGTTCTCGTTGTCCTCACTGTCGACGGCGCCTGTAACGATTATTGACAACTCGCAGGACCGTGGGAAGGACACCGTCATCTTGGACCAAGCGATCTCTAGAGACCGATCTCTCGAGACAACACTCTAGAGACCGCCGGAGACCGCCTAGCGCCGTGCAGCACGACTAAATACTGGTTGCCCAGAGACGGACATCCTCGTCTGATTGCGGTGGTGCGGGACAATGTCCCGTACTCCCCGTCCATCCTTGCACAGCATCAGATGAATACCTTTCGATGCTCTTTCAGTGATCTTGAGAGTAGGAATGCCCATGTAGACCGGTGACGGACATGCCTGCTCGGCGACCTTGCTTGAGCGCAGTACAACCAGTAGCCCCGTTTCTACAAATGATTCTCCACGCTTATGCAGACTTTCGTTGTCTCATACAAAGTCAAGCTCACTTTGACAAACATCCAGGACGAACCATCAACTCATGAGTATCCGCTCAGCCAACGAAACAATGAGGACCATACTCGCCAAGCATACATCCAAGACATACAGGACTAATCTGAGAATGATCAAACACTCTGTGGCCATCAAGTGTGTAACTCCTGTCAAATCCGTATACCGTCTCAGACCCTCGGAGGCCATATTGATGCTTTGCAGTATTTTGTGCGGCTTTGACGCATCTACCGTACTTCTCCCTTGCGTTTAGCTCTCAGTTTTCGGCCAATATCCATTGATGCCGTTTCACAAACATTATGATGAAAATGCATGCATTCCACTTGAATCTGGCGTAATCACCGCTCTATTACTCTCCTACAGCATTTCACTCCCTACGGAGACAGCCCATTGCTCCCGACACTACCGACTCATCAACGCCCTAACATTCGCGGGCAATAGCTTTTCGGCCTCCTCCTTCCCCATCTTCCGAAGCGCTGCCAGAGGGTAAAACTTGGACAGAGCTATCAACTCCAACCGCAATGTTCTCAGTTGATCTTCAGCGTCGGCGGTAGCAGGAACAGCGCCAACCGGGTTGGCAGGGTCTGGCTGGGCAGAGCTGGAACCATCGATACGAGGCGGTTGGATGGTTGAAGACGGTGGTGAATCGGGAGGTTGGGTTAGAGGCGAGGACGCTGTTGACGGTGGGTTCTCGAGTTTTGCCGTCGAGCCGACTATTGGTTGATCCACCTTGATCCGTTTCGTCGAGACTCCATCATCTCCGTCGACTCTCTGACGTTTCGCCCGTCCCTCAACCCCATTTGATTCGTCCCCAGTCATCAATCTTGCATCCCCGTCGATATCCCGACTTTCCTTTTCCTTCCCCTTCGATTTCTCCTTCTCCGCCTGCTCGCGGAGGGTGGCTAATCTCTGAATCTCTTTACCAACAAAGGTCAATCCTTCAGCAACCCCGCTCTTCCCGCCGATGCCCGCATACATAAAGTCGCCTGGCGTCTTCAGTAGCGGTCGGATGTCTAAAGGCATCGAAGGAGCGGTAGCAAGTCGCAGGGCATTACGGGCGTATGCCGTTTTCGCCATCTGTAGGAGGGGATTGGCGTCGACGAGAGATGTAGCCGAATCGTCAGGCGACGTTGATTTCATGTCGATGGCGCTGTCGGTCGTCAGACTGTCGGCGAGCTGGCGAAGCTGTTCCAAAGAGTGTCGAACAACTCGACTTGGTCCCGTCTGAAGAACCCCCCCGTGATATTCTTTCCAGACATACTCGTCGAGTCCAATGCTATCCCCCGGCTGGCCCTTCTCGCCCTGTATTTCATCCTCATCCATCTCCGCTTTCCCCGGTAACTCTCCCTCGTCCCGCTTACGTTCCGCCACACCCTCCATGGCTCCTTTGACGAACCGCTCCACACTCCTCAGGTACGCTTCCCCTTCGACTCCACCAGTCGCCATCTCCCTGACCCAATCACCAGGCCTTCTCTCGTTCAAAGTATCATCATATATGTTCACAAAATTGCCTGACCCTGTAACTCCCTTCGCAGGTGACCGTGGCTTGGAGGGTCTCAATTGATCGGCCAGGATGTCCAATTTGTCTTCATTGGTACCCGATCGGTTTCTCGACAGCAACGTCAATTCAGCTTCCACTTCCGGGTAGACTCCCCATTCCTCCCATCCCAGCTCTCTTTTCTTTAACTCTTCTCGACGCTGTAGACTTGCCCCGGGTAATGGTGGTTGACCAGTGGGACCACCTAGTCCCTCCCATTCCCACCAGTTTTCTTCAGATCGCATGTTCTTCCAATCGGTGATTTTTCGCCATTCCTCGCCGGATTTCATCCTCAACGCACTCAGCCATTGCTCAGGATCGTCCATCTCTGCTAAGTCCCGCGACCCATCAAAATCCCAATCCCTCCATTTTCCGCTAAATTTCTCCCGACCCCTAGCGAATCTCTTTGGTCGAACACGTCGACCCCCGGTACGGTGCCAGCCAACAGCATAGGCTACCAACGAGTTCGGTGGGAAGGAGAGCATTTGTTCAGGAATTGTCAGGTGAGGTGGAACCTCTTGCTTGCGGGACGATGATCCTAGTCCGTCATCGGTGAGAACGGTATTCTCTCTTCCGGATAGCCGAGACTGTCCACGCCATGGAGTCGCCGATGCTGAATCCCTCGCGGGGGATGGAGAAGGTGTAAGAACTAGTGGACGAGACCGATCAATGTGTTTTAATCCTTGCGTGAGAATGCGACCAGCAGAATTGTATGGGATGGTCCCCTGAGGATTAAATTTTTGGGCCGCGGTAACCAAGGTACGAAGGTCGGTCTAATAAGGCCGCTGTTCAGAGGGCTTCTTCAATCTCAAGTAATAGAGATACTAACCTCGATCTGATCCATCGTCCGATACTCTCCGCCGTCGAGCTTAACCTGCATCGTTTCGATATCCATCATATTCTCCTCCCCACCTATTATGTCGAGATAATCGGGGTAGTCTTCGTGTTTCACTATCCAGGCAGCCACTGTGTCAGCTCTCTAACAATTCTTGAAGAATGGCGAGATCCAAGGGCATATCGTTATGTATGAGCTGGACGTACCAGGTGCAGAGAACAGTCCATATTCATCCCTCCGCCTCAGCTCATTCAATACCTTCTGGGCCAGCTCCTTGAACGGTCTCCTGAGTCTCATCCATTTGACTCCACTGGACCTCCTGCTCGCGTCTCCATCTTGCTCATCAGGGGTGTCAATCACTCCCGCCATGTCTCCTTCTGCCGCGGCTGGTGTCATCGGTCCGGATATGGGATCTGGTTTCTCACTTTGACCGCGGCCGCTATCAAGTCCAGGCTCATCTTTGACACGCGGCGTGTGCGGTTCGTTTGTTGGAAGGGTCGAAGGCGATTCCGCTAGCTGAGGGGGACCCGGTGGTGATGGAGTGGAAGGAGCTGAGACAGAGAGAAGACGGGCGGGGATGGCTGATGGTCGGACTTTACCTTTGCTCGACTTTGACTTGGGAGTAGATTTCGCAGTTTGTTTGGTAGTCCGGGAGCCGGAAAGCAGCTTGCTGTTGGGTATCGAATTAGCCATTACTGAGGACGAGGAGCTACCGTTCACCGCCAGCACGGTAGTGGATGGAGCTGAAGACCTCGTCAAGTCTGACTGTATCCGCGGAGTCGAGGGTCCAGCTGCAGGGTAGACATCCAATTCTGCCGCTTCCTCTCTGGAGACCACTGGGGTGGGCACCGGTAGCTTGAGCTTCATCGATGGCGTAGACATCCCTGCCTTCGACACCTTCTTCGCAGACACACTTGAACTAGGAGAGGCGTCTCTCCCAGTCGCCACTGGCTCAGCAGCGGGAGCTTTGAGCTTCAAGATAGTCGGAGCATGCTCGACCTCAGTAGCTTTGCCTTTCCCCTTTTTAGAGCTGGCGACAGAAGGAGCGACGGGTGTAGGAGTGGATGGAGGTGGGTTGCCGAGAAGTGAGAGTTTCAGTTTGATAGACGGGATCTTTGGGGTTGACTGCGGGGCCATGGTAGAGATGGTGATGGGGGGGTTATGTCGAGAGGAGTCTGGAGAGAATGAGGAGGAGATGGGGGGTGCTGTGAGTACGTTGAGCGGTGGACGTCTCGGGTGGAGGTGGACGTTCGGCTCACGGAAACTAAAATGAGAGCAACCAAACACGGTCCACGACATAAAAAGCTTTCTGATGGGGGCTTAACGGGGAGGACCGAATACAGAATATTTATTGTATTCACCGGATTACTAAATTTCTGTTTCATAGCTCACAAGTCGAAAGATTAACTAACCAACATCGACATCCTCCTATTCCTCATGCACCGTCAGGGAGCTTTGCGGTCAGTCACGGCTCTCTATCGGTCTGGATCGTCAGTCGCGCCATGGCGGCTAACTTATTTGTTGGAGCACCGCGAGTATCATGGTGATCCAGGTCCATCAACTGCTCGTCATCTCAAATCGGCTCGTCGCCAGCTTCGCGATGCTGTGGTACAGGGGCAAGGAGTCGTCAGCGGTCTAGGGGACCTAGAAGGTCTCATGGTAGCTGAGAGAGATCTCGCATTTCCCACTGAGAGGAAACGCTGGGAAACTGAGGCTATCAAAGTGCCGGTCAAGCAGCAGACAACGAGACCTGGTCTTCTTCGCATTATTGAAGATAGCCCATCGACCAGTAGACGCCCAACGTCGAAGACCTCGACTTTCAACAACTTCCGACAAGAGGTACCGAGAATCCTGCGTCAATATAATCAAAAGGGCACTGGTAAAGCAGCAGAGCTACAATTGGGCAATAATCAATATGTCTCCTCAATTCGAATCAAGAAATGGATCGACAATCATCCAACACCTCTGCAAGAGGAAGATATCGACAACATCTATTCTATCATTACTGGAGGGACCAAATACCAAGTAAACGTCGTCGGGTGGAATTTGCTTCTTGGCTTATTGGGACGGGAGGCGAAATTGGATAGGATGTGGAGAGCCTTCAATGAGGTCAGTGCCCAAATGTTTACTTTATCAATCAATACTAACGAAACGCATCAGATGAAAAAGAGAGGAATTGCGCCCAATATCTGGACATTCTCAGCCCTACTGAATGCCTATGCTGGTAACACCGTATCGTTATCGGCGGGAGACCAACCCGCCCTTAGAAGACCAGAAGCCAGGACTCTCTCGCGAGTGACCAACATCTTCGATCAAGCCCAAGCCTACGTGCAACGTCGTCTCGCAGCTTCACGATCTTCGTCGCCCTCGACACATGCGTCGACCGGCATCAAGGAAGAGATTGGTCTTGCTACCACGTCAACAGTTGAAGATGTATACAACGATTCGCAAATAGAATCATCCGACTCGGTCGACGTCCGCGAAATCAGTGTAGTGGCCATTAACTCGTATCTCAAATTTCTTGCGCGGTATGCGATGGTCGAAGAAATGCAGCGTGTCTTCCTATCGATGGATCAATCTGGTCACTTGGCTCCGGACGCTGTGACGTATACGACGATGTTCTCTGGCCTGCTTGTCCTTCAAGGACAGCATGGTAGCGCAGTGGATCAGAACGAGACAGGACCATCGGTCGCAATCGGACCAGCAGCGAGGTTGTTATGGGATCAGGCGGTCCGTCAATTTTGTCGTGGACAGATTCCAGACGAGCCCAGGCGTTTCGACGAACACGGTAATCTGACGAACGATCCGGCATCAAGGACTATCGATGAAAGGCTAGCGATTATTGCTCTGCAGGCTTTGATGCGAGGACGGCCCCAGGATAGGCGACTGGCGGTAGAGCTTATCCCTCGATTATGGGGTTTGTCAACTCCGGGACGATCAGCATCTATCACCACTGCCTTTCAAGAGGACAACAACAAAACCAAAAGTTCTCTCCCCGATAGTCTACCAGTCCTATCACTAACGATATCAGCTGCGACGGCCATCATGTCAATCCTTCATTCCGGAGAACAACACAATCTAGCCTCGCATCTCACCCAAGTCTTCCTCGATAATCCTGATCTACAACGGGATTTCGATTACCCCTTCCTCAGATCTGCCATCACGAATCTTTCAATCACAGGGGACGTTGCCTCCATCACATCCATCTTCGATTCCTACCAACCACAGACAGATTCCCATCAATGGCCTGCGGACGTTTGGATCTCTGCCCTTCGAGCAGCACGATGGGCCGGTGACTTTCAGTCTGCATTGGACATCTTCCGACGGCTCACGCATCTCCCTCTTGGTGTTGAGGATGGTGATAGTAAGATCAGAATTGGGACATTGGGTGCGAACACTTACCGATGGGTATCACCAAACGGACAAACGACAGATATCCAAGGTAATGCATGGATCCCAACAAAACCTACAAAACCTTACGCAACAATAATAACAATGTTCATCAAAACCGCTCTAAACTGTCGGATCAAAGAGATACGTCAAGCATTGAACGTTTTTGCATTCTACGATTTGGACCATTTCTTTTCAGTTCCGGAGAAGAATCTCAGTCTCCTTCCCCCATTCAAAAAGTCTTTGTCGGTATCGATGAATCGGGAGACGATTAGGTCTATCCAAGCTAGATTGAGTTTGGCGAAGGAGGTCGAACTTGCTTGTGAGAGGGTGAGAGATGGTGGTGCTAAGCTGGATGGACGATGGGATGGGCTGAGGGAGAATATGAGGGCTTTAAATGAGTATTGGGGTGCGGTTCTGAAGGATGTTGAGCGTCGTCAGCAGGTGAGGCCGAAGGAAGTGGGGACGGGCGAGGTGCACGCCTTGAGCGTGGGCAGAAAGGGCATGGGGCATCAAACTCAGCAAGGGTCCATTGCTATGGAGGAGAACGAGGATGGTGACTTTGGGAGGTGGGATGTTGTCAGTGAGGCGCCTATTAGTAACGCTAGACAGGGACGAGAATGGAGTCAGCGTGCCTCGCCCGCGGGCCATTCTCCACCGTCTCGTTATGATGGACGAGTCAGGCAGAGTCATAGGGGTCGGAGGACAGAGGGCTGAGGTTGTGGTATGTGGACAGACGAGAGATAGACATCAACGCCCGTACGATGCACCCTTCAATCTTTGATGTCTAATGCCATTTCTGCTAGATCTGCTGGTCTGTGAACGGATACATGATGAGGATTTTATAGGTTGCACCACGCGTGCCCGGAGTCGTCAATCAAATGAAATGCAACATTCATCACCAAGCTAAAGATCGCTACAGGCTAGGCGTCCAAATCTCCTCTAGCCCAAATCTCCTGCGCCCTATCAAATCCTGCCAATTCCTTCTCTCCTACCAAACTGAGAACCACCCGATACAGCTCATTTAGACCGCTAGCAATATGTGCCAACGAGACAATGGCATTGGCAAAGACTGCCAATTGCTCGTTCTGAGAGAATCAGCCAGGTTTAACAAGGCATTGAGGGCAACGACGACGAATGAATATAAGAAAAGCCAGCCGACTTACTCGACAATTGGCCCAACTTAACACTCCATTGATAGCCTCCATATCGAAATCGTCGTGTTGTCTCATGGATTGCAGCTCCTCGTCGTCTGTGTCTTCTGGGGCTTGTGGTTTGGGCGTTGAATGGGCAGATCTAGTCACCATCCTCGAAGAGTTGAGCTGATGGTATGCCAATCTTTCGAAGACTGGCATGGTCGGAGGAAGTGGCGAACCGTTGCGAAGGGCATGATGAAGTAGCTCGAAGAGTGCAAGGCAATCTGCGATCTGGAATGGTGGTTAAGCAGTATCCTCCGGCCAGAACTTCCAGGAGTGTGACGCCTCGCGACTGAGAGATATGGGGATTCTGCGAAACCACTTACAAAGGCCGGGTGCATGAGGCCGACTCTCTCAGCCAAGTATTTACACCATTGTGGTTCCAATCGGGAATAAGCACCAGAAAGGTTGGCGCAAGCCGACAAGATCTGAGATTGGACCTTGAAGAGCTCTTTGTATTTCGCTACGGGCCATGGTCCTCTGGAGGTCTGTCAGTCTCTGAATGCCGGCTAAGACACGAGCAGGACGAACCGCAGACCAGGCTCTCTCCTGTTGTTGTTTGCAGATTAGCATCTTATACTGAACAGGTACAATCGACTTACTGTGCGAAAGCCATCTGTTGCTGCATAGCCTGCATACGACCCTGATCCGCACAGGTCAGTTAAAGTCTCGTTCTATTTTGCTTTATACTGCACGTCACACTTACGACTATCTTGTAGAACTGCTCCCTGTACTTCTGTTGTCTTCCCTTCACGTCGACAGCCCTTCCCTTCTGACCTTCACTAGTCTCCATTTCAAGCTCGAATCCTGTCACTTCCTTGCTGTAGAGATCTCCCAGGTCTGTTATATTCCGGGCAAAGGAGCGGCGGATGAGAAGCTTCGCAGAGATCGGTTTTGGGAAGAGCATAATGATGAAAGCCGCTGTGAAACCTGATGAAGTATATCATTAGAATCAATAAGCACATCAAATTGGCGAATAACTCGCCAATGATGACCAACAAAGCTCGTCTCCCGGCCAGAGGAGCGCCGATACCCTGGTTTGCGGTTTGGTAGGTATGACCATCGACCCATGAATAGCCAACGATGAACTGAGGTTTCATCAAAATCTGTACCTGTGCAAGCTAAAGGGAACAATTCTACTAACCATGATGGTTACACCCGTCATCAACCAGAAAACCATAGCTTGAGGTGGGGCAATTGTCCTCATCCACAAAAAGGGGGCGAAAATGACCATCTGATATAACGACTTAGCCACATATTGTCTTCAAGGTCACGATTCTCTTACAGTAGCAGCCGCAACTCCGTACGGATTCCCATTCCCATTTCCGGAACCGATATACCTATGTCGCTGCATTAGAAATCTCAACCGATAAGAATAGAACGACTCACCATGCCAGCATACCCAGGACCAAACCGACAAGAGTGCCGGACTGAGATAGCCTAGTTTAGCCTAGCTCCGAGATGGCTAAGATCAGGCTTACCATTCTGGTGACAAAACTCCCAATCTGTTCTCCTGTGAAAACGCCAAGACCCGTTTGTGCCTACAGTATTGTTAGAGATGGCCTAAGTGGTCTTGATAGTCTCCGCAGACTGACCATGATCAATGCCCACAATCCTCTGTTGTAACATTAGCGCATGATCCGCGACCTTGCCTGACCTGAGCTTACCTATTTGTATACCTGTCGAAAGCTTGTCAGCATCGTGTGGGGAATACCTCTCATCACTCACACAAAGTACGCAGACGACGGGCAGACAGCAGGAATCCAGAGGGCTATCGATACCAGGCCATACTTCAGGGCAAAGACACCTTGCGGAGAGCTCAAACCTTTCCACAGCCTACTAATTTGCCTGCCGAAGCGCTGTATGGCATTCCGAGGATCTTCAGCATCCGGATCCATGGCTAAGTGACCATCAGCACGGATCTGTGGAGGTATTGGTTTGACGAAGATATCATGACTTACCATAGCTCTTAGGCTTTTTCTGAGACTCACCGCCTTGTTCAGCTGAGGGGTTAACCAAGGTGTCTGAGCTAGAGTTGGGGCCTTCCTGAGCATCATCCGGCGATCCCATGTCCAGGGGATTGCCAGGGCCCTCAGAATCATTTGCCGCCTTCGCAAGCATCTTAGCGAAAGCCGACGGGAACTGAAATTTCGTGGTCGGATTCGCTTTCTCGATCTCGACCAAAAGCTCCAAGAACTCGATGAGAACCAAGGAGAAGGAGATAAGATTGGAGGTGAGAACGTAACACCGAAATAAGCCCCGAACTGACCGCTCATAGGACGATCGATGAGTCGGAATGAGCATGCCTGTCGACTTGTCGAAAGAGCTCTCGAAGGGTTGCAGCATGTCGAATTGTCTGGAAGTCCTGAACTCCGCCAAGGCTGCTTTGAGCGTAGCGATTTGCGCTTCACGATCGGCAAGAGTTGGTGAGGATGTGGGGACCTTACGCCAACGCGTATGGTTCAGCTCATCCAGGAATTTCACTGCTCCCTGTAACGCTTCGGTAGCCGCCGATCGTAACGATTGTGTAGAGACCGCAAGAATCGGTATCAGTTCATGGAGATTCCGCCCAGTTTGATGAGGCTTTTCCATTTCTGCCAAGGCTGTCGTAGCACGGATTGCAGGATGCTTCGATGGGGCTGCAGCGCTAGCACTCATAGATTGATGCCGTTCCTCCAACATGATCTGGGGTTGACTGGTCAGGAGTCATGCAATACCTGGCTGAATCACTCACGACAAAGCTTGCGAGGCCGAATGCCCTGGCTCCCAGCTCTCTGCTCTTCTCAAAGACTGAGACGAGCTCTTTAGGTCCCATGCGGCCTCTCGTAACCTCCAGTTGCAACAATCCTACTTGTCCTGATAGAGCTGCCACACCGCCTGCATGGGCAACTCTATGCCCATAAGCCTTGGTAGCCAACTCAGTCCATCGGTCGTGGTTGTTTGGATCCGTTGCCAGGATATCTTCTTGCAGTTTAAGCAACGAAAGGATCGGGGTCAGGTCCATTTTGACCATCGAATCAAGGATGATGGAGTGGAGGGATTGGGGAAAGAGGAGCACAGTACAGGCGACCCCGATGGCAATATACGCCGTTGCAGGGATGATAAGTTGACGCTAGTGAGAGGGGAGAGTCAACTTGAGATCACTCGCAACGGCCTCATGGAGCTCACTGCAAGTGTATACTCTTGTATTGGGAATAGGGGACCAAAAGAGCACATAACTAGGACAGATGTCAGTTCACGTCCGCAGACTCATAGATAAGCTGTACTCACGATCGAGAATGATAGTTCCAAACAGCGCTGTGATAGTTCTAAATATACCACTGTCAATCTACGGACCAAAATCTGTTTGGTGACGTACAACTTGGGCCGAGTAGCTCTCAAAAAGCCGAAAGCATAACATCCGACGAAGAGAAACACCCCATACACCGCTGATGATCGAGGATCTAAGAATGCCCCTTCAAATATAGATGCCTGATCTGTAACAAATTGATACGTTCAGCAACATCCTTGTGAAAGGCATAAGGACTGACATTGGGCATCGATATTGGCATTCGTGTTATAGCTTCCGCCCAGTCAGTCATCAGGTTTGCTAATATCTTACTCACCTAGCCTCAGCTGTCTGTACCTGTGAAGCCAAGAGCACCTGACTTCTGGCTCGGAGAGCGGACGCCATGGCGGCAGCTCCCACAGCCCATCCGAGCAGCATTCCCATCACCATCGTGAGAGCTGCAAAGATGAACAAGCTCAAGGCCATATTAGGGGGAAGAATAGCAGTGCAGATCAAGCCGAAGAAAGCTGCTTGACCAAGTACGTCCAGTGCTGCGGAGCATTAGCAAACCACTAATCAGAGGATACTCACAAGTTTGGCAAAGAAGAAGTACCATAGAGGAGAATGTTGCTATCATACACCGTACGAAGGTCTTCCATTTCCTCCTGTCGTGCAGGGAGTTTGTAAACCATGGCGGCAATTTTGTAATGGTGGTCGCAAGCAGACTCTTCTTCTCCTCACTACTCTCCTTAGGCCCTTTTGAGGTGGCTTCTTTTGTTGACCCCGCCATCAGAGAGGAATCGAATGCAAAGTATGTCGCTCAACGGGATGGAAAGGGGAGTGCGATCGTGGTGTCTGAGAATGTAAACAAGGCTTGTTGTGTTTTGCTGGGATGCTGTTATAGTGGTATTATAGAATTGTGTAGAGTAGGTTTGACCAAGTCTTTTCAAAGAGTATTAAGCACTCTGTCCAAAGTGCTGCGACTGCGAAATGCAAAGAATAGGAAAGGGTGGATGTTGGCTTGGCAAGAGGGGGACACCCCCGTTGTATTGATCCCGGCAAATCACAACAAACCACTTCCGAGCCAGCGATCGACAAGTGGCGGCGGTTGTGGCAGTTTGCCACAGTTAATAATCAGGTCTGGTCTAAAATGAATCCGTTATATCGTCATATGCATCGTCTTGACGAAGCTACTTCTCAACCATCTTGGCCGAACACTTCTGGGAATGACGCGTTTGCGATTAGACCATTTCCCTACATAGGAAGGCAGCCAGTATCCCGTCGAATCAACGTCGGTATAATAGAGTCCGCAGTTGATTGCGTGGCTTCTATCAGGGGTTACGGGCCCCGGGTTGCTGCATCACGTTTTTATTGGGCTTTATCGACACATGCGATAATCCAGTCCTCCATATGTTTGAGAGTGCTCTATGTGGGCTGCATCAACGTGCAGTGAAAGTGATGGTAACAAAGCAGCAAGTGAGCTTTAAGAACGAGAACGCTGTCTTCCAATGAAGAAGATGCGTAAATCGTTAGGGCTTCATAAGTACAGTATATATTTGCACTCTGTTCAGCGTCCCTAAGTCTGCCTTCTCTCCTGAGTGGTCGTATCAACAGGATTTTGGCGGCCTTTCTCAGGGTCTTATGTTTCACGATCGTTACGTTAACAAACCTGAGTATCCGCGGACGAAGAAAGTAGCCGATCCCACCTGCATGCCTCTAAAAGATTGTCTCAGGTAAGCCGGGGCAAGATTGCTTGCTGTTACAATGAGGTTGTCCCTGTTGACATAGATATCTCCCTATGTTTGCCAATGAAACCATTCAGCAACCAGCTTCCAAGGAGATAAACGGCTCTTCGGGATTTAGACCCTCGGTCCTCTCACAGCGCTCATGGGACATATCCCATCTGACGGTTGCATCGCTGAATTTGCGGGTCGTCTTGACCCTTTGTGACAGCCTGATTACGAAGCGCGTCCCGTCGGAAGAGTCAAGTCGTATTCCACACTGCCATTCTAGTGCGAATCGAGATGCGCACGCTGCAGCGGCATCATTCTGTTCAACTTTGTTGTGGTCATCATGAGCCTCTATCAGACAGTAGGTAGACGGTGGCAACGACTTCGTACATTTTCTCACACTGGTAAGGCCAAGTGGCAAGACATAACTGTTGTTGTCGACCGCAGAAGGCAAGCTTAACACGCGACTGTTTTGTTTGACGGCCACACTACTATCAACAACAACGCATCCACTCCTTATCGCCTTTGATCATCTTCTTCCCTATTCACGACATCTTGTAGTTCCCTCTCGTTTCTATCCATCTCCGACTGTGTTGGTCCTTGTTTTCCTCGAATCGAGCTCAAACCATTTTCAAAGACGGCCTACAAACACGCACCTCGGGAGTATTTCGTCAACAGCAACTTCAGTATCCTGCATCGTACACCCTCGTCGCTCGTCTAGCTTCTGCCCATATAACGCGAAGAAAGCTGGCAAGATGACTCATTCTGTGGCTTGATACGGGTTGAGACTCCCTGTGACAGCAGCTTGTATCGTGGGCCAAACTCAACCTTTCTTGAAGGCTGGTATAGGTAGAATTGGAATTATCCCATAAATCTGAGAGCGGTCGTGGGAAGGTCACCCATTCCTATCGTTGCTCCTCTACACCCAGCTCTACACTTTTGCAAGAGTTCAAGATGATGTATACACCGACACCGTCTACTCGTCGTCCTCGACCACCAGGCTCTGTCAATCGATCTCGAGGACCTGCTTCGCGATCCCGATCGAAACCACGCAACGATTCCCACGATTTCCCTCCTCTCTCCCACCCAACACTTGCCTCATCATCATCAACCTCGATCTCATCAGCCCTGTCACACTCATCAGCCAGACGAAAAAGTATCTCCCGATCGGGCGTGCTTGCTCGAATCTCAGCAAGTCCATCCGACGTCGGTGATATCAGCCTAGGTCTGGACGAGGCTCAAATGACGAGCAAGTCGTCATCCATTGGTCGTTTGGGAAAAGGTCACCCGTCCGCTATAAACCTGTCTCGTTTACGCGTCGACGATACCGAGCCTTCACCTCCGCCTCCATACGGACATGTGCTACCTGCGGCGCTGCCCTTTGGTGCACCTTCTCATAGTTATATCACAACGCAGCCCGAGTCATCATCAGTCCCTTCGCCCAGGCGCGATGCGACACATGCTCCTGGGCCTCACTCCGATATTTCGGCAGAGAACAGCTTGACTGACGAGAGACTGCGCAGACGGCGAGCAACGGACGCAGCTAAATCGCTGGGCTTGGATGTAGAGTTCTGGGAGACAGACGATGAAGGGGCAGGTGCCAGTGGCAGTGAGGCCGAGATGAGCGAAGGACATTTACGGGGCAAAGTTCGGGAGATGAGGCGGAGACTACGGCAAAGAGAAAATGGTGAGAGTCTCTCGAATCATCACATGAGCTTCATGCTCCGACTAACATACTGCAGAACTCCTCATGGCTTCGAAGGTTGCAGAAAGCGCTTTGAGGCAGCATGAAGAAAGACTCGGCTCTTCCCTTGATGTTATCTCCCAGTCTTTCGACCGATCCTCCCAACTGCTTGTTCGTAGCAGCAAACCTTCTCCAGCCCACTCGGACCAAGAACGACCAAATAGCCATGTTCGTCGCCCTAACTCTTCTCGAACATCTTCAATATCCACTCCGTATCATCTTCGCCTGAACGAAGTCCGACAGCAAGAGTCGGACGAGAGGATTGCGGAGCTCGAGAACGCTCTCATGGATGCTAAGGAAGGGGAGGAGCTGCAGCGCAAGGCAGCGGCTAGGCTGAAGAGAGAGATCGATAAACTTCAACGAGAATTCGACAAATGTGAGGAGAGGTTGACAGACGAGCTGCAAGGCAGCAAAGTCGCCTTTCACGGAGCTCCGAGAGTTATCAAGCCAGAGTCACGGTTAATGAAGCCTCGGGCTCTGGAGGCAAATGCCTCTCGTAACATTTTGGGCATCGAATCCCACGGATCTGTTCGCCCAGGTAACTTGGGCTGGGGTTCAACAACGTTCCCAGAGTTTCCAAACACAGTCTTTCTTTCCCGGAGACCTGTTCACCAGAATGACAATAGCAAGGCCGCCAGTTACTTCGACCAGACTCACACAGAGCATGGCGAGGAAACCCTTTCGAGAATGAGCCTGGAAACGATCCGTGGGACCTCCGACAGACTGTCGTTGAGTCGTGAGGCTCTATCAACAAGTCGAGAGGGGTCAAGCATGGGCTTGAGGCGTTTGTCAGAGATAAACCAGAATTCATCGCTGCGTACTGTTCGCCGTAACCCAAAGACAGGAAAGCTGAGCTTGCATTCGCTGTTCAAGAGTCCTTCTGGTCAGATTCCTTCATCGTCAAACCTCGATATGGAGGTACCCCGCTCTCAGTCGACTCTTGAACAAAGGTCCCGTGCCGGAAGTCCCAGTCCAGCAGGCAGACGCTCGACTCCTCAATCGAGTACAGGCCACATTTCGACTCACTCGTCCAGAGCGTCACGTACATCAGCGTCGTCAACGGGGTCACCAATCGCCTCACCAGCAACTGCAGTGTTTCCACCTCGAAGCCAGGCCGATTTCTCACTAGCTTCGACCCCCTCGTCATCCCGGATCAGCACCTTCAGTCGTCTAGGGTCTCTCTCGCCAACCGGCAATTTCAGCCCAGCATTTGCGTCATTGAGTTCCCGAATGGCTAGTATGCGATCTTATGTTTCTGTAAATCTGGGTCTCACGGGGGACAACGTGACAGATTCCCAGAGGGTTGGTAGGACTCTGAGCAGCGAGTTGGGCAGCCAACTTGTTGACGACGGCGAGGACGAGATTGGAGGAGTCAGCATGTTAATGGGGACTGGATCGTTGTTGCAACAATCATCACCAGCTGCTCGATCGGGTAGATCGACATCTGCCTCGCTGCCCGAAATTCTTGTGGACGACCAGATAACCTCCTCATCTTCCTCGTCAGAAACGGAATCGGACTCCGACACCTCTCACCCGTTCCAGATTCCACGTCCAATTCCGGCCAAAGTTTCTGCTGCGCTTTCGTCAATTGCCACAGCCTTCGCCCCTTCCACCATCTTCTCTTCGGTTGCCACATCCGAACTGGGGACTGCCCCGCTTGGAACGGGGTCGTCAGATATGATGGACCAAACGTTAAGGTTGAGACGTATCAGGTACGCTGGCTACTGCAACCTCTCACCCTTTTGTTGATAAGCTGCTAAACGGTACAATTCCAGGTTCTCTGAGAAGACGTCACCAAGGCCTCGGCTGTCGGTGTCGACAAACTCATTTGGTAGCGACACCATCTTCCATACCAGCAGCACCCCTAATTCAAGACCAATGGATGTGGTCGCCCGCACAAACGTCTTCCAACGGTCGACTCCGGAGAAGGCGACCATTCCTGAACTCTCAGATGTATGGATCACTGAGAACACCGACAATCTGACTCCCAGCTCCAAATCCAAAGCTCAAGCCTCAACTCTTAGTCTCCGGATATCCCGTCGAGGCCCATCGAGACCAACAACCCCATCTCATAGGACGTACAAAGACCCTCGTCCGATCGCCCTAGCGCACCGTCGATTCAGCTCCTACGGTCCGAAGAAATCATCGCCTTCACCTTCCCGTTTCAGCCATCCTCAGTCTGCCGAATATGAAAAGGAAAGAGACAAGGATAACGCGGATTCGCAGGATTTGGCCAAGCAGAATGATCGTGTCCTACTCATTTCCGCAGATGAGGGGCTCGTGACGGTCCCCGGCAGAGTTGTACATGACCTGATATGCTGGCTGGGGATTTTGGCAGATTACATCGAATGGGCAATCATCCTCCTTTGTCGGTTGGCTATTGACATCTCCAAAGGACCTGGAGCCACTGTGTGAGTTTCCATCTCCAGTCATCGATGATTCAATGCTGATGGATGCTTGTCATCGTGTTAGTGGCACCAGGAGGAGAATGTATCGCAAGCGATACTATATCTGATCTTCCTGGTTCATGATATATTCGCCACACTTTTCCTAATTATTTTGAATCTACATAGAATGGACATTTCTTCCCATTGCGATATTGTAGCTCTTACTGTCTTCCTGCCTTTTCTTGTCTTGATTGACGATTAACGTTTCCTGGTACGATATCCCACAGTTTAACATGTCTAAGGCATGTACTGTAGATTATGATTATGATGACATTATGACTTCCACTCTCGGGCTGCAGCAGCGGATACGACGATTCCGCGTTAAGAACTGCGATCATATACATCAGGTCATGACTATCTCCATGCAATTACGAGCCTTTATGCAGTTGTATTTGTATCATTCAAGGTTACATTTACCGTCTCACACCAATTTACGATCCTCTACCTCTTTCGCCCCATTCGACTGCACGAAGCACAATGGCGGGGGCTTCAAACAACGGTATCTCCATTCGACGACATGTACGTTATGAATTTGCCGACCGTTGCTGGCTCCGCTGCTTGTGCCTGTTGAATGAGAGGAGGAAGCTGAAAACCCCGACCGCCAACGTCAGAATATCAGATCTCCCTGCACAACCCTCAAGTAATATCACTCACCATTCCAGGCTTCTCCCGACCCCGTCTAGCTAATTCCATGCTCGCGAACTTCTTCTCGTCACCAACGGCTCCCACCGGATCGTGAACGCTTCTTTCAGAAGCGCCCAGACGTGAAAAGGAGCTCTGGAAGCCTGCCTCCTCGGGGTCCAAGGATGTGAGATCTTCACCTGCCGTATCACCCGCGTACGTAATATCCTGAGGAAGTGTGAAGAGGTCCAGTAGGGCTAGGAAGACCGGTGTCCTGTGTGATTCAAGCCTTGTTTAGCACAGCGAACAGGCTACTTGGGTAGAATACTCGGTGCAGACGACTGCCTAATCACTCACCAGAAAGCGATATTGTTTGGTAGCAGAATCCCTTCGCTCATGGCCACAATCTTCGTCAAGCCCACGGCAACCACTTTCCTGTTCTTCACCGAAATTTTCTGCGTGTTGGGAAGGACAACACCCTTTAATAAATTCCCAAATAGTCTGCATTGGTCATCAGCAATTGCCCCCCCTTGATATTCACCGGCAATAGGTGCTACTTACCCAGGTTGGATGGCATCGAGTATCGTTATGACCTCGTCTGGTCCGACCGACTCAATGGCACAAAGGAAAGTGAAGAAGTAGACAAAGGACTGGTTAAATTGAGATGACGGTTTTGATTGTAATCGAGTCAAGAGGAGCATGAAAATCGTCTGTGAGAACGGCCGCATAACGGTACTTTGGGAAGCATCGATCAGAATCAGCGTTGGGTAAACTTGCCATCAACGAGATTACTCACAGAGGTAGGAACTCGTACAGAGCTTGTAATAGCTCAAAGGCATATACGTCATTGACTTTGCTCCCTACCAGTCTCTGGAAGATTCCGAGCAAAGCCTGAACTTGATTGTTGGCCACGATGAGAGGTGCCCCGCGCATCAGGAGGGCTTTCCATATCCGAGCGAGCGCAGGGATGTTTCCCCGCTGCTCCCACAGTCCAGCAGCTAGTAGAGGTCCGAGTAGCGCCTGATATTCTCCGGGTAAGTCGGAGGTGTCGTGAAGTTCGAGGAGCTGGGCAAGAATTTGGAAAATGTACGGGATGAACTCTGCAGGACAGTCAGCTGTGCCATAGCAATGACGAGGGCGATGTCAGGACTTACCCGCCACGTCCTGGGCTAAGATGACCTCTGCAGGTCCGAACAGAGATTTCTCAAACACGGGTAAGGCAGCAGGTGTACTTTCACAGACGAACCTAGAACAGTTGTTCAGATAGTGAAACACCAACCACTTGTAAACCTACCGTATTAATGCCGATACACTCTCGAAACAGTACTGATTGAATTTCGGATTACTGGGATTCTTGCTAATCTCGCCCATGATGTTAACCAAGCGAGCTAAAACCCCTTCATATACTGGTGTCAGGCTCTGGCGGGCGGTAATGATAACCCTCATCGAGCCTGATCGAGGCATCAGCTGCTGTCTATGTCCAAATCTATGTTCACTTACACTTCATCAGATAGTCATTCTCAGCAATCTTCTCTGGAGTACCGCCTTGCTCTATCTTGGCAAACAGGGCCATAAGAATCTGCTCTGCGAAAGGACGCACATCGGCTTGCGAGAATCTAACAACATGTCAGCAAAATAAGAACGGCAGATAGGACACTTGACTCACTGTGCCTGCCGGTCGACCTTGATGAAGAGTATCCGCTCAATGGTGATTGCAGCATACGAGTAAATGACAAAGTTGGCTGCGTTGAGATGTTGAACTAAGAGGGGAAGGACGGAGAGCAATTGCTCTTTTGTGAGCTGGTCGAAAGTGTCAGCTAGGCACTGTTGATCATAAATCAAACTCACTTGATTTCTGAATGTGTAAAGGAACTTGATCGCATCGACAGTCAGGATTGGGTGGACGGAACCGGGAGCAGCTTGCAGATCGGCGAAGACATTCGCCCCAAAGAACTGGACAACATCAACCAGTACATTGGTCGAGGTAACGCCGAGCTGATGTACTGTTAGCGGTGCAAAATACCTCCAACATCATACTCACCTGAATGGTCGATCCTCGCGAAGCAATAGAGGTGAGCAGGTAGATGGCTGTATCTTTGCTTTTCCACTTGTCGACCGGATTTGTGGCATACTCCTGCAAGAATGCCGTGATATATCCCTGGACGATGTTCGTCACCTCGTTCTCGAAGTTTTCCATCAAAGCCCTGGTGAATTCTGTGGCTGCCTGCCGCCGTGTGTCACTCTCTACAAAGTTCTGTAAGCTGAGAAAGCGAGATCTTAGACACACGACGACTAACCTGTTGACGGCTCTAAGTCGAGTCTTATAAACTCAATTGGATCGTCCTCAAACATTTCCTCCTCGTGTTCTGTACCAGCCATAAGCCGACATGACGATATTTGGAACAGATTGACTTACGTCGTAGAGTCATATTAGGTAGGATAATTTTCTCACAGAACGCGGTCAGGGTTTCACGGGCCGAGAACATATCTCTGTGACTTCCCATCTTCACCACTACCGACAGGAATCTCAACGCCCTCGAAACCAGCTGCAAGATATTAGTTCACTTTTTTGCATCTCGTAACAGAGACTCACAACATCCTCTCTCGTACCAGGTCCCACGGTCGTCAACATCGTCCAGACACCATTGACGAAGATACCAAGTTGCGGGAAAGCATCCAGGTACTTCTGGGCATACAGCTCAGCAATCTCACAAATGGATGCTCGGATCTTCTGTAGAGGACCTGGCGCTTCATCGTCGTCCTTCGGACACATCAGCGTCAATGGAACCTGATCTTCACAGAATGCCAGAACATGACTCACATCTCCCTTTAGTTCCTCTCTTTCCCATGACAGATACTTTCTCAGCCACCCCTCCGTCCCCCTTCCACTCGGGTCACCCATAAATGCATTCAGGTTCTCTTCGAAGAATGGAGGTAGATCCTGTGATGACAAATCGTGAAATAGCTGGAGGAGGAGGACGAGAGATTGGGCAAGGAGAGGCAGACTGGCATTAGGGGGGAGAGTTTGGGAAGGCGGAGACGACAGTAATTTGTCGACATGCTGGAACAGTTGGAAATAGGGAGGACAGAATCGGGAGAGGACAAAGTTGATTTCGGAATACAGTTTGTCTGAGCGGAACTGGGATCTCCACCTAACGCTGGATGAGCAAGCTGCTGATGAACTTGGGACTTAGTCCACTCACCGTTTAAAGATAGAGTGAGCAGTGGCGAGGACACCGTTGTTAATAACGAAATTATCTGGCGTCAAGCTGTTCACCAGTTCCTGTGTTCCCAAAGAGTCATATGACGTATCAGATCTACCATGTTGGTCCCCAGGCCTCCACAAGGCGAGACTGTAGCTAAGTAACTCACATCGCACAAACCTTCCCACTCCTCTGGGAAATCCAGGGTCGCAATAGTTGACAACCCTTCGCCAATCTGGGATTGCAGCCTAGCAGTCGCCGGCGTTCCCAACGAGATCATTATCGGCACGAGCTGAGCTTTGATAGCTGTCCGATCCTCCGGTACAATTTGCGTCTCCTACAGTAGCCGAGAAACAATAAGCAATCCAAACATCAGGGGTATTGCATATCGAAAGGACAACAACGCAGCACGACTTACCTCTTCACCAGCCCATAGTCTCTTCACTGCATTCTTGAAATAAACCCCAGAAGCTTGACGGACGACCATGTCTGCTCCATCTTGCTTCACTAGGGCTAGGACGAGCAGGAGGAAACCAGGTTGAGCTTCTGCTTGCCTGAGCGAATCTTCGGCAGCTCGGCGAGTTGGCGGGTCGGGCGATAGGGATTCGGATAGGAATTTGGACAGTAGAGAGAGAGACTCCAGAGTCGCCTGCATTTTGGTGAGACGTGGAGGGGGATACGAGCACGGAAACAAGAAGAGATATGTGGGAGAGTGAGTGGGAGGCAAAGTCAAAAAGTCAGTGGACAGTCAACGACGATTGACGCGTAGCGGAAGCAATTCTGGACTGTGGCATTTGTGTTCTGAGACAAGCTGGTTGGCATTCTTACACTAACTAGAGCTGCAACAGACCGTCACGATGCATAGCCCAGACACTAGTATTACCGACGAGAACTCTATATTCTATCCCTAGGGTCTTAATTGAAATCTGGAAGACAAGCCTACGCCGGAAGACCTTAGTATGTTATGATAGACTATTTGCTGTCGCCGTCTTTGGCCTCGATATCGCCGGGCTGAGTGTGAGAGTCCGATTCGTCCGTAATATAGAACGGTCTGGGGGAATATTTTAGCACACATGAACTCTTTGCAGATTGTCGTGAGGGAAATGGACTGACGATGGATCTCTCCTAGAGTAATATGCGATCCCCAGAATAATGAGCATCGCAAGGATCCAGAACGCCGTCGAGATTTGATATCCGTACTATATCATCGGGACAGTCAGCCCGCAAGCACTTTGACTGGAGACGGTGATCTTACCTTATAGTGAGGTGCTTCGGCTGAAGGGAACATAATGACTGTGAAGTAGGTTGTCAATACGTGCTTCTGGTGGGAGAGATTCAATGATGACGTACAAGGCAAGGCTGCGTTGAAAACGTATGCCAATGTGTTCATGAGGGCCACGATCAAGATTCTGGCTTCTGCATTTCCGCCAGCTATCTCCGATACCCAAGTCTACAGACAAACTATCAGCTCTTTCATACTCACATAAGAAGGGGGGGGGGGACTTACGAGTATCAAAGCTGATCCACCGATGGTTGAGTAAACGATAAGATGTGCAGCGAGATGGAGGTTGAAGCTGACATCCCATACTGTCAAAACAATCGCTGAAAACAGGCCCAGCACTGAAGGATTAGCACTCGAAGACTTGGGTAGACTTACATCCAGCGAGGATTATCAATGGCCATCTGATGCGTATGTAATCGGAGATGGCGGCCAATGCTATGGCGACGACGATCTCCAGACCATATCCTCCAGTGGGGATAAGATTAATTTGCACCGTCGCTGAAAGAATCCACAACCATCAGGACGCTTCTCCTCAAGTTAACAACAGCTATGACTAACTAAATCGACCGGTGGCTTTCAACCAAAGACTCAGGAAGCTGACGGCTTGACCGTTGATGACCCATAATCTACGGTATCGTCAATCAGTGACCTATCTCACCGTCTAGTTTATCGAAACAACATACCCATAAGGTAGAGCAAAAGCGTACAGAGGCCAAGTGGTGAAGACCAGTCGAACAGTACTCCAGCTAAGGCCCTTAGGAGGAGCTCGTCCGACGCGTCGCATCCTCTCTTGCGCATACTCCACATCTCCAGACGTAAGCCATCGAGCATGAGAATTAGCCGGTGAGTCAGGGAGACAGAAGTATCCCAAAACTCCGACAGGAATCGCTAAGAGAGGGTCAGCTCTATTGTTGGACAGAGTGACAGTGGGCGTTACGAGAGACGTACTGATGGCACCGTTCACGATGAATCCCCATTTCCAACCCTGTTGATCATAACAAGTGTCAGATAAAGATACACGTGCAGTAAAGGAGGCATATACAGGAATCCCGTGGGCGCCGTTGAGACCTGCAAAAACGGCTGCTTGGAGGTATCCAGCCCACATGGCGCCGACAGCTGAGGCAGATTGCAGTATCGCTACACGTTTTCCCAGCTCGGCGGGCGTGTCTACGATGGGGTCAGTGACGTTTGGTAAGAACGACTTACACCACGAGGCAAGGATGGCAATGAGCCCTGGGTACGAGGAGGCTTCGAAGACACCTAAAAACGTGGGAGTCTCAGCAATTGAAATGACCGAAAGGGGGAGCTATGACGAACCGATCAAGAACCTATCGTATCCTGTGGTTAGTGGCGGCGTGGCTCGTTGGATATTTTCAAGGTAGGGAGGGACTGACCTCAATGCGTAAATAGTACTGACACTCTTGGCGCCTGCCATGGCAAGTACCAAGATTCCCCAAATGATTCTACCAGAATTGTCAGCGGCTGCTTCTACTGTAAGTGGCAGTGGCAACATACTCTAAGGATCCGAGTAGATAACTCGGTCTGACTTTGGTCAGAAGAAGCTGCGTCGGCACCGTTCCCAGGATCTGTGGCACGTTAGACACTGCCCAGGGCATTTCCTTAAGCCACATACATATCCGATGGAGAAGACAGTTCCCATCCAGGTCAGCTGGTTGCCGTATAATGACAAATCCTCCTGCATTCCCGAGACGTAGGCGTAGGTGTAGTTGGATTCTACGAAAGGAAGCGCCACATTAGTGGGCGTCGGTGGCACCTCTATCGAGAATAATGTGAGAGACTCACGATCCAGGAATTTGAGGGTATAACTCAAAGTTGTATCTAGACGTCAGAATTTGTGTGGCACGTTCAGACTTACAAGTCATGAGGAATAGGTCCAACTTGAGTCTCAACTTTCGATCCCTCTTCTTGTCCTCTTCAATAGATTGGTAGTCATCTTGAAAAGACAGCTGAGGGGCTATAGGACCTTCAGTAACAATGTCTGCCATTTTGTGTCCAATCAACGATGTGCAGGTCTACGAAAAAAAAAAACCTGGCAGGGAGATGGGGGGGAGATTATAAGTATCTCCTGTCCTCTAAAATCTCCCCCTCTCCCAGTGCGGAAGGCGTCGGCCCGACGTTTGTTTTTCCGTGACATATTTCAGGAGGATCACCTCATTAACGTCGGATTTTCGGGAAACGCTGCGGGCTGGATTATGCATCAAAGTCGTGGATGGCGTTATCGATACCAACGCCAGCTTGTCACCCCCTCTGCTGAGATACCAGTAGATAGGGTGAGATAGTCGGTGTGGCGTGCCATAATGTCGCCATCAATCTGTCACCTCGCGCGTGCCGAGTACCAAGCCGTAATTAACGTTGCCAATTGTAAGATTCCGGTCGTCGGGATTCACGGAACGTGCCGTTGTCGGACATTCAAGCATAAATCTTTATCGGTGTCCAAAGTTGGGACAATTCCGATTCATTCAAGGCATCACAATCCTGGATACGCTGAGAAGAGAATAACAAAATGCCTGACGGTTCTGCAAGTCTTAAAAGCTCGTTGGCGAACCCCGCCAGCCTCGAGGTGATGGTGAACAAGGTCAGTACAGAAATGGCGGAAAGTGCTTGTGGCGAATCCGCTGACGGGATGGTAGGGTGGACGATGGGCGCATCGGGTTTTGATCGCACTCGAAGAGTCCGGGTTGACGTACACTACCACAGAGATTGATTTGAAGCACAAGCCCGACTGGTAGGTCAAGCTGGATGTTTCCGGATCCCTTTAGTCGCTGAAATACGATACCTAGGTTCCTCAAAGCCAATCCCGCTGGCCTAGTACCCGTCCTGGCGGTCGGGAACCCGCCAGTGTATCTTACGGAATCCGCCGACATCGTCCAGTACATTTCGCAGATCGCTCCAAAACTCCAACCAGCCGACAGCCTGCAGTCTGCTCGATCCTCCTTCTTCGCCAAAGAGGCACTTCGACTTCTCCAGCCTGAACTGCTTCCCATTATCGGCCCCCATCTCACTCCAGCAGCTCAGGAGATACAACATCATCGTCAGCTAGAGGCTATCGAAGCCGTTCAGGCGTTGTTGGACCCCAAGGGCCCCTACCTCCTCGGAGAGAGATTCACAACCGCAGATATTTTGATTGCACCCTTTGTAGGAAGACTGTGGGCGTATGGCCGACATGGGATTGCGCCAGCTGGCGATCTAACTGTTAAGACCTTGGAGACCGATCCGAAGTTTGCTAGATTCTTGCAGTATACAAAGGCCATCATCAGTCGGCCAAGCTGGCAAAAGACTTGGGATGAGGTAAACGCTTCTTGTCTTGCGTGGAACAACTAGACACTGACTTTGTAATCTAGCCATTCGCAATCAGCCGATTACAAGGAATGATAGCCCAAGCTCGGGATAGCCAGTCGTTGTCCGCTCCTAAATAGTATGTCTTTGCCGAGTAGCATTGACTAACGAAAGTCCCCTGTACCTTCCCGAGCCGTTCGACCCCGACGAGGTCTTCACAGTTGAGCCTCCTTTTGACCACAAAGATCGAGGGTTGTTTGCCGATCCCACCTTCCCAGATTTATTCGGCAGACAAGCGAATGCCAAGAACCTGACACCCGTGATTGGTGCTGAAGTCCAGGGCGTCCAGCTGAGTCAACTGGACAGTGCCGGTCGAGGTGGGTTGGGGTAGGAATGCTGAAGCTGATATGTGCAGATCAGTTAGCGTTGTTTGTGGCTCAGAGGGGAGTCGTCGTATTCAGGAATCAGGATTTTGCGGACATAGGTCCAGAAAACCAACTCGAGTTCGCCCGATACTTTGGACCACATTATCTGGTGTGTAACTGTGGCGATCGTTAGTGAGATGGCACTGATGAGCGGAAACTAAATACTGTAGCATCCATCCGATCGTCATCCCAAGGGTCTTCCTCAGTACTACTCCATCTTCCAAGACAGAGCGTAAGTTATTTCCGATCTAGAGCCTCGTCAGCACAGAGAATTTCGTCTGACACCACTCTACAGAGATAGCTCGGTGAACAACACCGTCAACATCATTGACAACAAATTGACCAGCGTCACTTGGCACACTGATGGATCCTCCGAACTTCAGCCTCCAGGACTTACCCTGCTTTTCATGTTGGAAGTGCCCCGAAGTGGGGGTGGTGATACGCTCTACACCTCGACCGTTGAGGCCTACGAGAGACTTTCTCCAGAGTTCCAAAAACGCCTAGAGGGATTAAATGCGGAACATTACCTCCCATACAACCCTCGACGTCGTGAAGCTCGTAAGTTACCTTCTCACCGCATAGTGTCCACCCATGCAAGCGTGTGGTGACACCCTTGATTAACTTGCGACACAGCTCGGAACATCCATCCCATCGTCCGCACTCATCCGGTCACAGGCAAGAAGATCCTATTCGTCAACGAAGTTATCACCAAGAAGGTCATAGGCTACAGGCAGGAGGAGAGCGACAATCTCATCTCGTTCTTGACGGGCCATATAGCTCGAGGACAGGATTTTGCGTGCAGGATCAAATGGGAGCCTGGTAGTGTCGTGGTCTGGGATAATCGATCGACACAGGTAAGTTACATCTTTCCCGTGTGACTTGGGTATGGGTTAACTAATGAATTATCTTGGGTGAAAGCATACGGCTACTACAAATTTCCCTTCGGATGAGAGAAGACATCTGTGTCGTTTGACTTCGATAGCGGAGCGTCCTGTATAGAGGGAATATGGGTTGTCAAGTTTGTTCAAGGCTGATCATTGGGGGAAAATTTTCGGTCACGATATGCAAACGCCACTCAGCCGATCTTATCTCCCTTGTTCGAGAACTCGCTTGAGTGTCTCAGAATGAATGCTTCGTTAAAAAAGACTAGCAGGATAGAAGGTTCCGGGCCGGTGAGGACGTGCTCGAGATGGAAGAGTGTGAACTCCCAAACGTTGTGATGCATGTGCGACATGCGACATACGACATGCGACATGCGACCTGCGACGTGGGACAAGAAGACAAAAGACATGAAACGGGGCAGTCGGTAGTCGGTAGTAGTCGGTTTATGCGCTCATTTCCCCTCTGTCTGGATGCATACCCCCGATCTTTGCGGAAGTACGGAAGCTAAACACCATCCTCCCCTCAGCGCCACGCGCAATAAAGCGGTCCCGTTTGGTGCCCAGGGACAAGGGGGGGAAGGGTGTGTGTCACTAGTGCAAATTATAAGACTTGATCCCCTCCCCCAAGGCTTGCTGGATGGGGGGACAGGGGAAACTTGGCAGCTGGTGGGGGATAGGGAAATATGAGTGGATTGGTCTAGCAGGTGAAAAAAGGAAGGCGGTACGTGTGGACGTCATTGTTTAGCAGGATAAGCGAGATAAAAGAGTAAGGAGGGGGAAGCGAAGAACGAGAAAATTAATTCTCCGAGGGTTACCGTTGTTTGGCTCCGAGGCTGCTCACCGCAGTCGTCCGTGGTTGTCGTGGTTGATTGAAATATTTATAAGTTGTTCATCCCCGTCATTCATCCCTTTGGTCTCCCCTTGTGTTTCCACTCGTCGTCAAGCTATCATTCAATCCTCCTTCCTTTCTAACCTTGTCGTCATCATCATCATCATTCCTACGGACACTGCATACGCATCATTCCGGTAGATAGTATTTTGGCTAGATCGCTCCACTAGATCGTAGATCCCACCGTTGTCCAGTGCTGTGAATACATACTCCTACCATGTCTAGTCCTAATGACGCAGATGGGGTTAGGAGAACAGACTATGCAGTGAGAAACCACCTCCTGCATGAGAAATGTTGGTCAAGCTCATCCAGACTTGCAGGGTCACCCAGCTTCTCCGCCCGAGACCACGAATAATCAACCGCAGTTCCAGTATATGGGTCGAGACTACCTTGGTCCCCAGATGTCGAGTTCGCACTTTCGGTGAGTTTCCCTCGAGAGATCATGATATCACTTTCAATACGTTATTCTGGGTTGGATCATAGCTCACAATCGCAACCTTTCCAGCGACGGATCTCTTGATACAGGTCTCAATCCCGACGAGTCTCATCAGGATCTGGCCTATCTAGCCCATTCAGACTCCCAGACTCCTCTCCGACAACCGCCCTCGGCCACTTCCACCAATTTTCCGAATACTTCAGGAGCAGTCAACAATCCTTACAATCCTGACAACTACCTCCCAGCCCCTACTGCAGCTGCTGTGCCTCCCCCAAACTCCCGTGCGAACTCGGCTACCACTGCGCTCAGCGGTCCGAGCGTGCACTACCCACCGGGGCCCAAGGCATCAAGACTAGACCCCGCTCATCCGTTGAACCATGGAAGAAATGCTGGAGGTTACACAACCATTCCACTCAATGATCCCCCGACACCGTCAGCTGGCGCAGGTACTGCTTCTCCCAATCAGGGTAGCTCACCAATGGGCAGTGGTGCCAATACACCAAACCATACAAAGAGACGTCCATTCTCTTTCTTGCCTGTCCACAATCACAGAACGTACTCTGAAGGTGAAAGGAGTGGTAACGGGTCCGAGACACCTTCTGGAGGCTTGAATGAGAAAGGTAATAAGAGGCCCAAGGCAGCTAGAGCAGGTAGTTGGGATCTGTTAGGGGAGAGGGCCGAGTGGGAGGAGTACAATCTCGCTAAGGCTAGTGTTGAGAATCTGAGGTATGCCGAGGGTGACGCAGGCACTAACAAGGTGGGTCATCTGAGGTGTTGAATGGGATACTATTTTCTTCTTCCTAGCGTTCGTTATGAGCCCGAAGGTCAGATTGAGCGAGTCCGAGGAAGCCGGCTCATCCTTGGAAGCTGTGTACGGCGGACGAAGCTGACAATATTCTTTTCCGACCCTCAGGTCAGTCGCCTCTACTACTGGGCCCTCAATCAAGGCATCGCTTTCCGATGGGCACTTTATATCCTCCCAATTCTCCTATTAATTTGGATACCCGGAATAGTAGGGGTCACAGCTGCGAAAGACAGTGGTATATGGTCCGTTAGATTGGTGAGTAGAAGTTATATCTTCTGGCTCCTTCTCTACCTGAACTCACAGATGCTTAATCCTCTAGCTATACTGGTCCATTTGGGTTTCAGTCGTTTGGTTAGGGTTTTGGGCATCAACTGCAGCCTTCATGATGGTCCCTCCTATCTGGCACAACACTCTCGGGGCCATTATTCCGTCTGCCAAGAGTTACACGGACATAGTCAGGAACCTCGGCCGGTGAGTGCCATCAGTACCACAGAACCCGGCTATTTTGTCTGCACATTGCTGACCCTCTAACTTCCTCCTCAATCATCCGTCTCGTCCTCCAAATATACAGCTACGCCAAACTCATCATTTGGTCCGTGGTAAACTGGGTCTCTTTCACGCCCATTATCGTCAACAATTTCTCAGGCGACTCGACTTCGTCCTCCCGAGACAACCTGACGTTGATCGCTAGTCTGTTATTCGGACTGATCCTGTCTTCGTTGATATACGCGACGGAGAAGTTGATCATCCAGTTGATTGCGTATGCCTTTCTTCCTCTTTCTTTCTGGTTTGGGATGAAGGGCTGACTCGAGATTGATTGACAGGTTCAAATTCCACCAAGAATCTTACGAAGGTGAGTAGGCATGCGAAGATACCTTCAAACTCGGAGTTGTAGTTATATCCGCTCAATCATTTAACGGAACTTATCTAACAACATCTCCACCGCTGTAGATCGCGCAAAGGACCAGAAGTTCCAAATCAAATGCCTCACAACACTGTACATCAATTCCCATGATGTGAGTTGAGTTGTCGAACGCCTTGCTTGCAAAACTCGGACAGGATACTTACGCATGTTTTACCTTGCGATAGATCCCTGGCCGTATGGACACCCTTACGGACGCCCAGTCATCAAAAACGAAGGGTTCTCAAATTCCTAAAATGGCTATTAGGAAGGCTCTCAAAGGATTGAGAGAGGTCGCACAAACTACCACCACGTGAGTATTGGGCTGGGTCATGCAGTGGTGCCCTTTGTCTCAGAGAAGAGATAGGGGGAGCAAGGATTGTATAGGAGCCTCGACATCAGGGACACTTGGATCTTGGATCGTAGCTTGAAGATCGCAGACTAGATTCATGCGCTTATCTCCTCGTCTTGCTTCTGCTAGCGCTCTCGGCAACGTCGCCAGCGAAATGGCAGGCCAATCGGTGCTCCAGACCAACTCCCCACAGAACCGGGTCACTGCAGCGTTGACATCAGCCAACAAGAGTAAAGCGGTAGGTCAGATTTGTAGGAAGTCATCAATAATGTGTACTGACCTGGTTCTCCAATCGTCTCACAGCTCGCAAGGAGGTTGTTCTACTCTTTCCGAGCACCGGGAGCCGATCACGTGGATATTGAAGATATTGCCAAATTGTACGATTACGATCTCTAAACGAATGAAGCTGGTCTTCACCACCTAGCTATATTATCATGCGCTGACCGTTGTCCCCATGCAGTTTCCCCGATCTCGAAACAGCTGTGGCCGCTTTCCAGGTTTTCGATAGAGATGGGAACGGTGATGCCACACGGGACGAGATCGAATTGGCTGTCATGTCTCTTCATCGAGAGCGTCTTAGTCTGGAGGCCAGTATGCGGGATTTGGATGGGGCAGTTCAACGGTGAGCATCTCCTGCTGCGAGGTTTTGACAATTCCGTGCTGACTTTGAGATTTTCAGCTTGGACAGCATTTTCATGGTCATTGCGATGGCGATCATTATCCTCCTCATGGCTGCAATGATTGTAAGCACACATCGCAATATACATCTTCTCATGATCATGAATACTCATCCATATGCATTTTCCTCACCGTTCAGACCAGCAAACTCACCACGCTTGTCACATCAGCCGGAACGTTTATCCTGGGTCTCTCTTGGCTCATTGGGTCGACGATGCAGGAGATCTTGCTGGCCTGCATCTTCCTATTCATCAAGCATCCATTCGATGTTGGAGACCGAGTGGATATCGAGTGAGTGGAGGTTGAAGGCATTCAGGAAAGGACTGGTGATTGACAATTGACTCTCAGTGGGAACGGATACACCGTTGCCAAGATGCAAATCATGTCAACGAGCTTCAAGAGAGTTGATGGGAAGTATGTGTGGATAGGGAATAACATTTTGGCAACTAAGGTCATCGAGAATGGTGGGTCGGCAAATCGCCTTCATTGAGGTCAAACGGATTGTGCTGGAGTGAAAGACTGACACTGTGACCACAGTCCGTCGATCAGGGCCAACCCATGAAACCTTTGCGTGAGTTACTTCGCCTAATGAGGCTCTGAATTCCTAATGAACACAGCTGACAACTCAAATGCAGCTTCGAGGTGGCCTTTGATACGAGTTTTGAATCTTTGCAAGCTCTCCGAGCGCGGATGTTGGCGTTCGTCAAAGACAATGGTCGAGACTTCTTGCCGATCTTCGACGTTGTTGTTGACGATATCCCGGCTCAAGGGAAGTTGGTACTTAAGGCCGATATCAAGTGAGTTTTTGGTGGTGGCTGCTATTATGCTTGACTGGGTCTGATTGTGATGGCAGGTACAAGTCAAATTGGCAGCAGGGAGCTCTGAAAGTGCAGAGAAGGAATAAATGGATATGCGCTCTGAAGATGACGTAAGATTTCAATTCCTCGCTCATTTGGGTGTTCAAAGTTACTAACAGCAATAACCAGACTGTTCGATCTCAAGATTTGGGGTCCAGCTGGTGCCGGCGATCCCGCCCCTCCTCCGCCGGATCCTGTCAAGTACACCAGTAAGTCGATCCCCCGGGTTCAGAGATCGTCTTCCTATTCAACGGGATGGTGCTCACTGTGCAACTACCATAGTGGTTCCTTACGATGAAGTTCACGCCGCTGCTCCTACTCCCCCGGCGCAATCAGCATCTCCTCCACCGACTTTCCAATCTGCTACCGCTGCCGCGAACAATGCATCGAAACTGACTGACAGTCGGCAAGCTATAAACGATCCTGATCAGGGTGGGTTATCTCATGCGTCAATCATCGGAATAGAGCTGATGTAAGGCTGCCTTTGCAGATGTTTGGGATGAACAAGACGAGCTTGAGGGTGGGCTTTCTACGGCCGCGCCGAGCAGAGTTGGCACGCCGAGTAATGACCTTGCGACGACGATGAGGCAGAGGGTGGGGCATGCCCCGATGCCTGATGAGGAAGCTATTGAGATGGTTTCGGCGCCTGTGAATCGTCGATAGAGGGGTAGATGCTGAGGCTGAGAGCAGGAGTGGTCCGGGGTTCAGCGCTGGACGATTTGGGCGATGGATGTTATTAGACGTAGATCCTTTTTTATCATTCAGGTTTATTTAAAAATCACACTCTCATTCAGGTTTATTTAAAAATCACACTCTTTACCTATCTATACTCGTGGCACCAGCACCTCACATCACTGATGCCCTTTTGCTGTGCCCGTATGCATCAACTCAATAAGCATGCACTATGCTATCAGATACAACTCCTAAGATTTCAAAACCTCGCACCGCCAACTTCGGCTGTGTTCGGCCTTTTGAATCGAGGCGAGGAGCGGGATCAAAAACTCGCGGATCGGGGGGATGACCACGCCGCTCAACGTTTGTTCGTTACCTCATACACTTCGTCAGATTCCAATCCAATTTTCCACTCCACGCCGTTCACTACCTGCCAACCTCGTTGCACCGACGCCTCAACGCAACGCAGCGTACCATTCACCACGCTTATACCACATCAGTCGGGAACCCATCCAGACTCGCGAGACATACAAATACCAATAACTGGGACCCCAAACCACTACCTCCCCACTCTCCACGTCGACTATCTATCGAAGAAAAAGACCTCCACCACGTCGTCGTCCATCCCCCTTTTAACAACCTATCGAGCACCGCGGCTCTGTCAGGGGCTTCTAGGAAATCCGAAGCAGCAGGTCAAGCTTTGTATGTCACCTTTTTCCTTCTCATTCTGTCCTTCTGTCGTCCCTCCTCGAACACTTCTTTTGTTCGAGAGAAATTTAAATCATGCTGACCTCGCCACTTACTTTCTCTACCTCTCTTGTTATCGTTCATCTACTCATTATCATCCCTGTTTCATCAAATTGGCGCTCTCGTCTCCTCTCGGTCGAATCATACTCCCACAACCTTGGAATACCCAGATCGCCAGCAGGTTCATGCAGCCCCCGCCAATTCTCAATTATCGATCTCATCGTCATCGCACCAATACTTGTTGAATGTGAGTATTTCTTACCAGTCACTCTGCTTTGTAAACCTACGGTATACTGTTGGTGTAGCCTACCAAATATCAATTCGGAACCGAGCTGACTAAGCGTTTCTCTTCCCGCTCGCTGCTCCTTTCTTTCATTTACGCTCTCATACTATTTGGTATCTTTTCGCCCTTCCACCATATTTGACTGCAACGATACATGAACTAGACGTAACGTTTCCTTCCTCCTCAAACTCTTCGCAAAATGGCGACCGTAAATATCCGTCGAGATGTCGATGACAAGTTTTACGTGAGTTGTCTTGCTGGTACGGGTATTCGAAAGCTTGCTGACTTCTGTTATGATATGATGACTATAGCGATACAAGTAGGTCTGCAATCCTATTTCTGCCATTCAGTACTTGCTGGGGTGTCGGCCAACTTGCCCGGAGCTATAGCAATACAGCTGAATGGCATGATTAAAGTTATCTTGTATTTGGAATTTTACTGACTTAAATTCCCTTACCCTTAATTTCTCACTCGCTCTCTCTACGAACCGCTCAACAGGATGCCGGTCCTCCTTACCAAGATTGAAGGTCGAGGAAACGGCATTAAGACTGTCATTCCCAATATGGAAGATGTCGCTAGAGCCTTGAACAGGCCTCCTACTTGTGAGTGCTCTTCTGCGGTCTCCTGCGATTGTGCTTCTTGTTGTCATCCAACTGGAAGCATTGCCTACGTGGCTTGGCTGAATCGGATGGGACACTCGACTGCGCATTGTGCCCATTTTCTGAACTAGCTGCGAGGACACTTTACCAGATGTGATGGACTGTTTCTTGGCTCGGCCAATGTCTTTACTGCGTCCATTTAGCTGAGCTTTGAGCTGACGTTTCGCACCTTCTTCAGATCCCACCAAATTCTTCGGCTGCGAATTGGGTGCTCAGACCTCCATGGCTGACGACCGATATATCGTCAACGGCGCCCATCAGACAGACCGGCTGCGAGAACTTCTTGACGTCTTCATCGACAAATTCGTCCTATGTGCGAGCTGCAAGAATCCGGAGACGGAACTACGCATCACTGGTAAAGGCCGAAACGAAGACATCAAGCGGGACTGCAAGGCTTGTGGTGCTCACACCGATATCGATATGCGACACAAACTCGTCACCTACATCTTGAAGAATCCCCCCAAGAAGCCAAGCAAGGGAACCAAGGGCAAGAAGGGGATGACGGCGGAGACCAATGTCGGCGGTCCGATGGTCTTTGATGCCAATTCCGGGGCTGCTGGGAATATTGGGGGTGCCGCAGACGAGGAGGACGGCGCTGAAGACGGTGTAGACGAGTCTCCAGCCGGAACGCCATTGACTGGTCAAGTCCCTACGCCCGGCACCGAGATCGACGCGATACTTGGGAAAGCTGATCCCTTCCTTGAAGACCCCGAGGAGGTGATCGCCAAAGTCAAAACCCTCGATTTGAACGCCAACGGTGGTGGGGATGACGATGACGAGGAAGACGCTGATTCTCCATATGCTGTTCTGGGCACTTGGCTGAGCGAGAATCGTGAGGCTGAGGATGCTGAGATCATTGCGAAGATCAAGGAATTGGAGATTGCGGGGAAACACAAGGTGTTGATTGAAGTCGGCGAGAAGCTGTTTGACGAGAATGTCGTAGGCCAGGTTGGAAAGAGGTCTAGATTGTTGCAAGCTGTGAGTTTTGGCTGTGTCTTTTTGTCCGCATTTTTTCGAACGTTCTTCGCAAACCCTCCAGAAGGATCATTCGCTTACGCATTGTGATCGACAGCTCGTGACGTCTGAGAAACACCAGAAATCGCTTTTGGGCGGGCTCGAACGGCTGCTCGCCTACTCGCCCAACTCAGAGACCTTGCTCTCGTCTGGTGCTACTTCGAAGATTCTGATGTCACTGTATCAAGAGGACATCCTGGATGAGGAGGTTGTGAAGCAGTGGGGAACCCATGTCAGCAAGAAGTATGTCGACAAGGAGAGGAGCAAGAAGGTCCGCAAGAGCAGTGAGGCGTTCTTAAAGGTGAGTCCTCAACTGCGTTTCATGTCCCAAAGGTATATTGGGCATATCTTGAGCTGACGCCGATGTGGTTTTCAGTGGCTCGAGGAAGCCGATGATGAGAGTGAGGAGGAGGATGAGTAATGATGGTCTGGCGTCAAATTTTCATTGCATTCGTTTGTTCCGTCAACGCTCTCTACTCCAACAACCACCTGTCCGATTACATAGTTCTCTTCAAGTCTTTATTACATGTACAGCTATGATCCCAATTTCCAATGATGCCGAGGGTGCCACGTACGCTACGTACGGTTTATCAAGCTGACGAGATAAATTGTTATGTCCCATAACGTGCTCACGATTTAGCACGCCTACTTGGGACCAAGGCATAATAAAACGCTGAGCAGTTCGGCTCGGCTCAGGAACGCTGCTTTGAGCACATGGGGCTCTGTAGCGCTCGTACGAGGCGAGAAGCACAACAAAGCATGCCCGTGTCCGTCTCCGTGGCCGCTTCGGGGGATTCCCGGTCCCATCTCCGGAGGGGTTTACCCAAGCCAGCACAGCAGTTCGATCGAGCACCAAGCAAGAGTCTATCCAGGTAGAGAAGCAAGTGCAAAAGAGTACAAAGCATGCCCGACGGTTGAGACAAGCTCATCTCCATCTCTTCATTGTCCAACGACGAAAAATAAGAAATGTTGAGAATCCATAACTCGCTACTGGTAGCTGGGGCGCTGCTTGCCGCCTCGCAGGTGCACGCTGCTACTGAACGAGTTTGCGTCGATCAAAATACTGTGAGCACCCTTTTATTGGTTTCTCCCCGATGGGATGTTTGCTGACTAGATTGGGGCTGGGTAGATTGATGCGGCTGTTGATACGTGAGATTCTTCCTCTGTGGCCAGAGGCCACAGAGACAGTACTGGAGCTCCAGCTCAATGTTCCATTCGATGCAGAAGCTGATGTAATCTTAGATGTAATCCCCTTCGATACCTTCCAAATCTTGCTGTGAACGGCGTTGCATTCGGGCTATACGTCGTCGTAGCATCTTTGTTGTCATTCCGTAAGTTCCTCTCATTGCATTTGACGTCCATCGTGGCATCCTAAGCCTACACATCGGCTATTGGGCAGGCTAAGACGACGAGAGGCACCGCTAATAACGGATCAAACTTACACAGAATTGTACAGATATGGCGGGAAATACTTCCTCTGTCTGGTCATTGGATCGTGGTGTGAGGCCTTGGGACTGGTACTCCGGATCCCGTTGAGGAACAATATCCATTCCAACGGTCTTTATATCGTCATGTACTTGTTTGTGGTCCTGAGTGTGAGTCATACCTATAGTTTCTGCATTTCTCATCGAAGGATAAGAAGGATTTTAACAAGCTGACTTACCCGCTCTATCAGCCCTGTGCGTTCTTGGCGGCGGACTATATCCTCCTTGGTCGGATCGTTGGTCACCTCGATGCTGGACGGTATCTGCGTCCCCTGAAACCGAATCTAGTATCGTGGGTATTCGTCGTCTCCGATGGTAAGTCAACCGGGATACACTCTATATTACGTCGTCACAATTCATCTGATCGAGTACATCTCGCTAACAATTCCCCGTAGTTATCACCTTCTTGATTCAAGCTGCCGGCGGTGGTCTCTCAACCGCCAAAGAGGTATCGACAGCGCAACTCGGTGCCAAAATCTTCCTTGCGGGTATCGCCGCCCAGATGGCCTCTTTCTCCCTCTTCACCATCCTTTGGATGGCGTTTATCGTCCGTGTCAAGTCGCAGAACCAGGAAGTGTGGATGAGAGATGGTTGGAGACCTTTGCACTTCGCGTTAGGCTTTACGTGTATCTGTTTCATGATTCGAAGCGTTTACCGAACGATCGAACTTAGTCAGGGGTGAGTCTGCTGTTCTCTTTCAAAGGTTCCAAAATGAGGACAAGAGCTGACGTGAGACAGATATATCGGATACCTCGCCACACACGAAGTATATTTCCTTGCCCTAGACACCCTCCCCCTCTTCCTCGGAATTGCAGTGTACACCTACTTCTGGCCCGCCAGATACCTCACCGAGGAGACCAGGATCGTCCCCGGCTCGACAGAAGCGGGGATCGAGCGGGTGGATTATGAGATGGGTCAAAGTGGTCAAAGTGGGTCAGGGAGTTTATCCACACCGGAGGGCATGAAGGTTGAGTAAATGGTGGAAGGAGAAGGATATCTTGTGTGATGGGATGGGAGATGGTGGTTGACATTCCGAGAGCGTACTGATACATACATAGTACATGCTGTACTGTAGAACTAGAGACGGCCTTACCTTCGTAGCAGGCTGTTATACTCCTCACATGGTGTTCATAATTATTGCATTATTTTCTTCGCAGGACGTGGTCGGGATGATTCGGTCGCTCACGTTGGTCCAGTGTTGTCGCTCTGACTCTGAGGTTGAGATGTGTCGTCATTAGGAAGTATCTAAAGAAAGCTACATCGATATAAACCCTATTGAGCGTTTGGTATAAATATACGTCCAATATCGTAAGCGTGCATCCAGATCCAACCTATGCGATGAAAAATACAATTGAACAATACTCTCAATTCCAAGATCCAAATATGTCGCCAGTCCAATTGGTCTATACACATCGAGAATCGCACCCAATACCATCTTGGTTGTGGCGTCTAAGTGCAAGTGGCGGTAGACAAATGATACAGAATATCAAGATGATTCCGAGAGTCTTCCAACTCAGTCCAAGAAGACATCTGCATTGCCTCGTTGAACACAAAACCTTGACACAGCCAGATTCATCAGTCTACCGCTTTTTTACAAAACCATATATAAGGAGATACTGTAACTCACCTCCTATAATCCGGTTTAGGCTGATGCGAGTATTTGGGCAACCCATACTGACTTGTCCGTCCACCCATCGACCCGTCCATGAACGTCATGGCGGATCCTGCCACACTAGCTCCATCATCGTACACTGATCCTTGCATCGCTCCTGGGAAGCCATAAACAGACGAAGTCGGGTACCCGAAAATATCTCTAGACATCCTATCGCTATCCTGAAAGGATGCGGATTGCGTACGTCGATGCGCTTGGCGGGCGTCGGATGACCGGTGGTGGTGATGGTGATGATTCGCCTCCAGATGGTGGTGGTGGTGGACGGGTACTGGTACTGGTGCCGGTGCCGGTGCCGGTGGAAGCTGCTTGGGCTGTTCTTGCGGGGAAAGGGAGAGACTCCTTCGGGACTCTGACGACGGGGCGAGGACTGGGGCCGGCGCCGTCACTGCCGCTGTGGGCGGTGGCGGCAAGCGATAAGTGTGATGATCATTTTGGTAGGAGTCGACAGACACTGGTGAGAACGGTACGCGTCCTCCCTGGAGTTGAGGGACATAAGACGCAGATTCGCGTCGTTGGCGAATCTCTGTCTGCCCCCTCGTACCGGTGGCCACTTGATCACTGGAACTATGTCTTCGTGTTCGTGCGATCGGTTTTCTGGCCACCTCCCCATTGGCAGTGGCAGATTGTTGCGATGAACGATGGACGGCAGTCTCATCAGGTGGGCTGCGGGCATTGGACGGCTGTACAGAAGAAGCGGAGCGATGTCTCACCGACTGCGACGGTCTTCGAGGCCGATGATCTTCCGCATCCACATTGAGTGGTGGCGGGACATCCGCCTTCGACTGGCTCTCATCCCTCCCTGGTTTCATGGCAGTTTTCGGGGAGAGGGGCGACCGATTCGTAGGGAGTTGCATGGGAGGGCTTCTACCTAGCGGAGAAGCATTGTTGCTGTAATTCTGTGGCGGACTCGAGAGCGACGAGGATCGATGATGTCGTTGAGGACGCGTGAGAGAGTCTGACCGATGACGCTGGCTTTCAGTGAGGCTGGACTGTGACGAGCGAGACGGTGCGAGTGAGCCAGAATGACGTCGACGTAGTTTGGGAGAAGCGTAATAACTGGCGTCGGATCCCTGATCAGAAGCCTTATCATCGTCATTCGGATGATGATGGTAATAGTGGTGATGGTGATGATGATGATGCGACTCTGTTGTCGGGATAGTCACCTTCGGCAGCATCGGGGGAACCATGCGATGGGCTACAGGACCAGGTAGGGAATTGGCAACCCAGTCGGAGCCATGCAAGGAGAGTGCTGGACCTCGACGGAAGGCTGCAGATGGATGGTCGTACATGGATCCTCCAGCGTAGGCAGAGAAGACAGAATGTGGACCGGGGGGACCGTATCCTTCTCGGGAATCCACGGATCTTCCAATCTGTCGGAAAGAAGGTGCAGTATATCCCGCATCGGGAAGAGCAGGGATAGCTTTGTGGGGTCCTGCAAATTAATGCAGCAAAATATTAGCTCTGCCTGAAATAATGTTCAGCGAGAGGTCACGATGTACCTGCAATCCCTCCAGGTGTCGGTGGGATGGTGGCAGAGGCTGCAACCGATGCTGGTCCATTGGCGAACCTCCGGGGTCCTGAAGAAGCGATGCTCTCTGCCAGATCTGGAGCAACAAATCTCGGTGTATAGGGAAGCTGCTGATCTGAAAACGGGACTGGCGAAACTATTTACAAGCTGATCAGCTGCCTTGGGGATTGGACGCCAGGAGCAAGAGACACCAACCTTCAAGTGGCATGGTGTTGGTCTAAGCAACTCGTTGTTGTCAGGTTAAAAACTGTTTGGCCTTCCAATATTTGAAGAGGGGAAAACCAAAACTATATATCCCTCTACGGGCCTGCAACCTCCGGAGCAAAGCATTAAAAGTCAGTGGCGACCTCACCGTCCATCGTCATTTTTTCTCCTGGGGTTGGCACTCTTCGACTGTTACATGCAACATATCGTAAAAGGAGGGCACATCCTTTGTCTCATACATGAATATTTCCGCGAGTTCGACAGACATCATGTCAGTGAATGGCAGGAGGGGCAAGGGGAGAGGGCAGGTAAACGATAATCCAAGACACAGGGGAGGATCGGAGGCATTGGCGTTTAATGAGAGGAAAGGATTGAAGCGGATTAAGAAGGAACGTTTGGCGAAAGTCAGAACCCTACTTCTGCCAAAGGCCCAAATCAACACAGCTTTTAAGCCTTTACATCCCATGACAGAACAGCACAGAGTATGGCACCTCGGACAAGAACGCGATTGCGCAACAAGCGGATGAAGTCGTCGTTGTATTTGTCAGCCTAATCTAATCATCCGTTGAAGGTATCCGTAACCGAGCTAGAAGCTGACCGAGCGCCGAATAGAAGGCCTGAGGCTTTGTAGTGATTCCGAGTGGAAAGGAATTTGGAGTTTGCAGACTGTTGAGCCTGCTGTTCCGTTGTTTGCTTGAAGGCAAAAAGGGCACCGATGATTGTGAGGACAATCAACAAGACAGAGATGACAAGCCATATCCGAGCATAGTCTGATGAAGGGTGTTAGCTTTGCGACAGCCATCAAACGGAAGGGCTCACATAGCGTCGAACGTTCGTGTCCGCCCTTGAATCCTTGGCTTCGACGCTGGTGTAGCTGCTCAGATGATCAGGTGTTGCTAACGGACGAAACACATCGTCACCTACCCTGTCTTTGTATAATTTGGCCATTTGTCCCGCATCCGAACCTCCATCCTTCTCGTGTACTATACCATCGATATAGATATCCGCGCAAGCGTAGAGCGCACTCATAGTCCCAATTCCAATCATGATGTACCGCAACCAAATCGAATCGTCATAGTACCAAGACAGGAACAGGATGAGAACAATGAGGACGTCTACGACAAGGATGATATCGAGTGAAATCATCTTGTCGTGTTTTGTCAACCCATTTTCATCCACTTTTCCACTGGATTTTCGCTCTTCCCTCTCTTGCTTCTTCTGCTCGGATTTCATTCTGTACATCTCCGCTCGAGTGGTACAGTGACACAATTTCGTGACACCATGCAGTATCTTATCTTTCTCCTGAGTGATCGCTAGTTTTGGTAGCACGAACAAGCAAATGAAAATCGACAGGAGCGTCATGATTTCAAGAACAAACGCTGCGTATTTGGACCTGGTGATCGTCAGGATCTGGGCGAGTGTGTGGTATTGCTCTTACCATAGAGTATTGACTTCTTAGTGTCAGCTCATGCCCCATTGCACATTCACGACACTCACAGCCACAGAAGAGGAAAACACATCCAAACAGACAGCTTCCACTGATCATCAGTACAGACATTTCGGCTTTGACGCACAAGTAACCAGCTGACAAAGTTAGCAGGATGTATTTGGGATCCTTCTTGAACGAGGTCAAACCACCTTCAAATGCTTTTTCACATCAGCTACGGTCAATCGATCTGAACGCACCGTCGACGCTGATGTATCGTACCCTCCCACCTCTAATCTCGCAAATTCGAGTCCAGTTAGCGTGTGGTCCGCAATAGACGATATAGACTGCATGACGAACCCGCATATGCCAACCAATGCATGAGACATCTTAAAAGCAATCAGCTGCGCATAGATCAATATCTCTCACCTCATGAAAAAGGACAGTGAGTATCTTGAAAGGCCATAAAACTGGCAGCCAGTACCGCTTCCGGACCCATTTTTTATTTCGCTTTACCTGCATCTTTGGGTCATACAGCCAATAAGGACATGGTATACCTCTCCTATCCTCCCCGTGTAAGATATCCACCACGTCTCAACAAGGCACACGACTCACCAGAGCAACGCAATCAGGATCGCGGAACATCCGAACGCAATCAACGACTGGCGCTGAGCATCGCGAAGATTCAGCAAGGACCATGGACCATCTGATCCGCTCTCCAGCCAGCTATCATAGCCCATGTTGGCACACGTATGGCGTTGCTGTTGTTCAGGAAATGGGGCATCGCAATGGCGAGATAGTTGTCAAGGGCTATCGCCAGGAATTGTGAAAGGAGGGTATTTCACAGGCTGAAACAGGAAGGACAACGGATTCAAGAGAACAAAAACATCGGCAGCTTGATCGGCAGAGGGTAGCTATGCATATGACCACCGCACCGGGGTAGCATAGTGCGGACATCGAAGCCGCATTGTCTGAGCTCAGAGGAGTGGCTTGGGGGAGAGATGTTGATCATTTTGACTGAAGCCTCAAGCAGAGCAGTAAAGACTCCGCAGCATGATCAACATCAATCATGTGGGAAAAGTTCATTTGCCGGGAGGGAAAAGAGCTTGGAAGATCTGGCAATACTTCAGCGTACCGAATGCGATATCTGCATGCCCAGCTCACCTCATCCAGGATACACAGCATAAGCTGCTGATTCAGTCTCCGATCTTGCAAAGCTCCAAAGACCCTCCTCGCGGCTCTTCTAGCGTTTCCACGCCCAATCATATTGGCTGCAACGTCTGTGATATCCCAATTAGGCTACGTGCGATCAAGTTCCAGGAGGGTCAGGATGCGACTCACCTGGAATCAGTAATCCGAGCTTCTTGCTGGCACTGATTCTGGCTTCGTCCTTCTCAAGCTCAGTCCTCGGTATGGAGGGGGGTCGTGGTCCTCCACTTGGCCACATAGTCTCCTGGAATCCTTCTAGTGTACGATCCATCGATTCGGCAGACAAGAGACCACGGAATGTATCCCGAAACTTCCTGTCAAGTTTAAGCTGGTCAGGTTTTCGTCCTCAGATTGGAAAGTAGAGCAACGTCTTACCTCTCAACGGTGCCGCCAAGGACTTGTTGAAGGATTATAACGATAGCTTGACGCCTCAACCAATTATTCTCTTTGAGATCGAAGACCTCTATGAAAAGATCACAAATTGGGGCTGTGAAGGACCCTAGTCCAGACTCCCCCCCTAGAGGCTGTATAGTGCTGGGCAGTTCTTTGCCGGATGCGCCGGTTGAGCCTACCGAGCCGTTGCTTCTCCACGATGTGCTACTACCTCCAGCTTTCAACGCAGAGGGTAGCAACGAACTTCCCATGCCAGCTAAGTCTTCCCCATTAATCCCAACAAACCCTCCGAAGCCTTCCGCGACTTCTTGGACTTGTCGACTAAGCGTTTGCGACATAAGGTCCAACATCGATGGTCCGAATCGAGCATCATCTAAGGAGCCTGCCATAGTTTTGTATAGCGATTTGACGATGTTATGTGGGGTCAGCGATGAAACAGGTGTGTTTGATGTAATCATCGCGTCGTTGTCCAGTGCGGTGCCGACTGGTACCGGAGATCTGGAGAGGAAAGAACGAAGAAGTGCGGAATCGCAAATCGCAGGCGACGCAACGAGCGACTGGACTTATCAGCCAGCGTCGACGGGATGTTGGACTCACTTGTAAATAACGTTCAAGTCCTATACGGCGAGTTTCGATAAAAGCTCCTGATAGATTTGTAACCAACTTTTTGCCGGGTAATTCAGCCACTCTCAAGCGCAGATCCTCTGAGGCTCTGCTTTCCCCCTTGACACTCGCCCATTCCCTCAGAGTTCTATCTAGATCCCAAAACTCGTTATACCGACGTGCGACAACCCAGCTGACAATTATGTTGCCTTCATCGCCTAGTTGTGACACTTCTATTGTGTATCGGACCACCTGCTTTCCAGAGTCCCCTCCCTCCATCGTCATAACCGCACTTGGTATCGTTACTCGCGTCCTACCTGGTACCAAGCGATTCTCCTCTTCTTGCTGCTCGAAAGACGCTTTCTGGAAGATAGCTGTCCTCTGTTCTCTTCGGATCTTCGACTGAGAACGAAGAAGAATGCGAAGCTCGTTTTGATTGCCAGTCAGCTCCGCTTGCCGGATGAGAGTATCGAGAAGGTGTTCCTGTTTGACAAGATCCTGTATTATATCTTGCAGTCTAGCAATCTGGACCGAGAGTTGGAGATCTCCAGGCGCTGCTAGTTGAATAACGTCGTGCACATCCTCCTGCGGATCTGATATATCCACCTCGTCCTCACCAACGTCGTCGTCGAGAAAGATCTTGCTTGTCTTTTCGACCTGTGGATTGGGTGAGCCCCGCTTCGGCATCTGAGATGACAGAGGAGGAATTGATGTCGATGGAAATCGACTAGACGGTAAAGATACGATCGCTTTTGCTGGTTTGGCTTTCCTCAGATCCTCCACGCTCCGCGAGGTCATCTTCTTCGACGCATTCTCCCGGTCTGTTGGACGACTAGGTAAGACCATGGAAGAGGACAATGACCCAGTCTCTGATTCGGGAGACTTCACGCCCGAGTTCTGATTACTCGCTAAATCGTCTGAGGCGATGATTGACGTTAGTGCTGCCTGGATAGCTTCCATCCGTTGAATTTGAATAAAATCGTCCTCATCCTCTTCTCCAAAAGCTGCGCTTGCTTCTTCTGCATCATCCGCAAAGAGAGGGGTCCGCTCTGCCTCGACGGGTTCTCCAATCAGAAAATCAAGTTGAGATGTGGCTCGATGTGGGATTGGCGGGGKGGAAGGGGKCGGKGGGGKTGATCTAGTGACATCGATGACCCTCCGGGTATCGAACGTAGAATGGCGAGATTCCGCTATCGGTCGATCAAAACTTGGCGAACCAGTGGAAATCGATGCCGGTAACGTTACAGCGGAAGCAGGAGTAAAATTGCCTGCGACTAGGGACGGTAAGGAGCGGATTGGAGACTGAACGTCGGTGGCACGTCTCATTGAGGAGGGCGGGGCCGTCATCTGACGTTTGGGATGCACAGGAGGCGGTAAAACTTCGTACGTCGATGCTGGACTTTTCAACGACGGCGGAGCAGCGTTCCGACTAAGGTCGGCAACGGCTTTGAGGTATAGATCGCTCTTCCTGAAGTCCGGCCAATCCTCTTCTTCCATTTGATCATAAACGGCTTTCTGAGATGCGAACACAGCGTGCTTGATTCGACGAACCTCTACAGGTGTGAGAGGAGCTGTATCTGCTTCGAGTTCCTGAATGACTTTGAGGTGTTTGACCGGTACTTCGACTGTGTTTGCCGTGCCGGAGAAATACATCTCGCGAAGAAACAACACATCATCCAGTAGCGTCGACATATCATTGACCACCATTGAGGGATCTAAAGGTAGCGTTGTAGTTTCCAATGCAGGATCCTGACCAGCTGCTTCCAAGGGATCCTTGAAACCTTCAACAGTCAACCAGAACTGAACCAAATAAGATCGGCCTCGGCGGTCCATGTATTCCAGCCAATATGCTAGGGATGACGGGTCCGCTAGGATAGCATAGAGATTGGACGAAACTGTTGAGTTGTAGGATGGCGGGACCAGTGGAGCAGACCCAGATCCTCCCGAAAGCACTGCAATCCGAGAGTCGATGTCTTTCTTTGCCTTTTCGAGTCTCTCAACGTAGTTCTTACTTCTACGTATCCTTTTATCGCCATCTTTGGCGTCTACACCCCTGATTTCTTCCTCATTCATCGCTTCTCGGGCATGTCGCAGTTCTCTCTCGACATCAGCTCGTAGGCGGCGGGCTTCCCCTAGTGATTTGAGCCGTGGGATTGACCGAATAAATGCATCGAATTGGCGGGAGGAGGAGTGAGCCGATATAGAGGAAGCAGGGGGCATTGTTCGTGGAGCCGTACCAACAGACTTGGCTGGCGAGGAAGCAGGATGGGGCAAGGTCGACAGAGCCGAAAGAAACTTGTTCACTTGTTTCCTGACAATGTCAGCTCAACGTGAATCAAGTCTGACTTACTGTTCGTGCAAGTACCTTCCCCCCTTTTCATCAATTTGTCGATTCCAAAAATCACTGTCGCAAAGCATATCGAATGTGGGCAAGAGAATGGCACCTAATGCAATCTCCCGGACCGCAGTCTGGACCACACCAGATCTCTCCGTCTCTGGTAAGACTTCGCCTAGCACCCTTCCAAGGATGGTCCGGAAGTGTGCCTCTATAGACGGCGAGTTAGCTCCCACTGAGACGTGGACCTGAGGTGCGAGAGCCGGGTGAGATTTCGGCGGGAGTGGAAGGGGGAGTGCAGGGTTCGGGGCAGGTCGTGTTGAAGTAGATGAGAGGTGTTCCACCGAGCGGTAGTGCTGCAGGTGATCGGTGACTCTCGGAAGGATCTTTGATACGACCAAGGAAGGCCAGTCGACTGCCTCGGACCGTTTGGTGATATCGGACAAGACATAACGAATGAGGACTTCGACTGCTGATGGAAATGCCGGTGAAGGCGAGATCCTATCATACCAAGGCAGTATGAAAGTCTGCTTGATGAGTTGAAGGACTGCATCTAGACGCGAGGGTCTTGCTGTAGGCGTTATAGTCTCCTCCCAGGAATGTCGTGTGAGGACTGCAGACCACGCCGACTGGGTAGTAAAGGTCAGAGCGCGAACAGCCCGACGACGGCGAGCAGCTATCGTCGGAGAAGGAGTCCTATCGGAGGTAACCGCAGTAGCGACGACAAATATCACGACGGCCAGGACTGAAGTCGAAAGAATTAACGGAGAGATGATGATGCTTTGGACAGGGCTGAGACGGGGAGTCACGAAGACCAAGAGGAGGACCGTCAAAGAGCCGAGGGCGATGAGAGGGGTATTTGATGGCATCATGGGTATCGTTGGAGATTCACCACCCGTCACGAAAGGGCAGATCTAGGAGAGTTTAGTACGCATTATGACAACAGATTAGTCACTTTGAAATAGGATGTAAAAGGAAACTCGTTGGTAGAACAGCTGATAGTAACAACTGTTGTTGCTTGCCCAGAGTGAAATGCCGGCCAGTCGCGATTAGATTGCACTTCTTTCGTCCTTCTCTATCGTCATCAAGTTCTTGGCTTTATTCAGCGTCTCAAATTCATATGACCTGATTTCAGCAGTGCGGCAGCTCCGAACATGGCCAGTCGTATTGGAGGTCGGTTCGGCCCCGCTGTTGCCAAGCATGTCGAGCTTCCGACTACAGCCCGTCCTCAGATAGTGGATGAGGATGGATACGAGGTGGATGAAGCTGATCAGGTAGATGAGGAGCTACAGCAGGAGGATGATGTGGCCGCAGAGGGTAATTACCTATTGGAAGAGAATGATGATGGGGACGTTGAGATGGTCGAAGAGCCTGCAGAATACGGTGAAACGGAGGAAGCAGAGGAAGCAGAGGTCGTCGAAGGAGGGGATGTCCCCGAGAAAGAACAACTACTCACCATTGCCGACAGGTGAGCTTATGCTCATGATTCAAGCCTGTCTGACGTCTGGTCACTGACATACGAGCAGTCTCGTCCTCCAGGTCTCCTTGACGCAGACCCGTCATCGACACCTCACTAATCTCCTACCACATATTTTCACCCATCCACTAATTCCAGCTCATAATCGGCCACGAGCTCGTCCGCCGCCCAAGTCAACTTTCCTCTTCCCCACGCCTCCTCCTCTAGTGCACCCATTACCCGCTAATGAATACCACGGCCCTTTGAAACCTGTCGAATCCGCTCCACTGACACCGACATCAACGATCCCGACTTTACAATCCCCCAACGCCGGGCCTTCCACGCCGACGTCCGCTCCACGTCCCTCAGCCCCCAAGGCAACCAAAGCTCCGAAGACTTCCTCGTCGAATGAACCACCACCTCATGAGATAGAATGTATAGCTCGAGTGACACTTTCTATTGGCCCAATCTCATATCCTGGTACAGAGCTTTGGATAGGGAGATTTGTTGAAGCTCGAACGGCGGCTCCAGCCCCTCGCCGGGACAAAGGGAAACGAGCAGAGAAGAGGACGTCAGTAGGTGGAACTCCAGTACCCAAAGTGCCCAGGACAAGTATTAGCTCCACACCGGGGGCTTCAGGTTCGACAAATGTGAGACCCGCCATACGTCCATCGATTAGACCTCCAACGGCACCGAGCCCTTCCTTCCCATCCAAGTCTGCGATCGTAAGCCAAACATTGTTCAATACAACTAGTTGATCGCAGTTAACGTCATGAATAGCCTTCTACGTTGATTCAACGAGTCAATCAAGCTGCGACCCAATACCCGTGGCTCTCAGTCTTGATTCATAAGGCTGCTAAATCCTCCGCCAGCAAGGAAGAGCTTGCAAAACTGGGTCGGGTGGTTGGACGATTGAGTAGAGGTGAAGGCGTGGGAGAGGGAGCCGACGGCCCAGGATCTCCAGGACCGCCGCATCTACCTGCTGTCCGACCCCCTCCAAGCAGACCGCCAGCATCTGCAGGAGTAGCTGCACCGCCATTGCCTGCTGCTGGACCGGTATCCACTCCCGCGAACCCACCTGTCGATACCATAATGACCACGACAAGCTCAGACTCCGACAGCGATTCGGATAGCGATGTTGATATGACAGGACCTGAGCAAGTCGGTGGGGGTCCTATCCATCCGGAGTCATTGGATTCGGCCGTTAAGCCTGCTGAATCGGCAACGGTACCTCATCAACCCGTCTTGCAACCCGCCTCGGAATCTTCAACATTTCAGCCAAAGCCTGCGGCAGCAGCTACCGTACCCGTTACATCCACAGTGAACCCTCCAGTAGCATCTGTCCAGCAGCCTCAACCACCCCAACCACCTACCAATCCGACAAGTCTGCAGCAGGCACCCGCATTCCGCCCTGCCGTTCCCCACAGTCCCATCACTCCAGCGCCAAGACGCATCTACCCACTTCCGCCTCCTTTCCTTCTAGTAGCGTTCAAAGATAACTCTACGGAGAAATACCTTCTACCTCTAGGTTCTCAATCATTTCTCTCTAGGATAGGAGGAGATGTGGTCACAAATCCACCTAAGCCTGTGGAGGTTGAACAAGTGAAACCCGCGAATTCTGCGGAGCATATTCCCTCGTCTATCAACAGCGAAGGAGCCATTCGGGGGAATGGACGTGGTCGAGGTCGTGCAAGGGGTAGAGGTAGAGGTCGTGTGTCGCTAGCTCGGAAAGGGAAAACTGAGACTGTCACAGTCGAAGCGGAAGAAGAGAGCTCAGAGGAAGATCCTGAAGTTCCTGTCGACGAGCCCTCACAACCAAACCTTCCTATACTACCTGGCATGGCACCCACCCAAGGTACAGTGCTGCTCAGTACTATTGTTCCAGTGGACAGGTGGCTTCAACCAGACTGGACCAAGCTGTCAAATCGACTTCCGTTTGAAAATCGAGAATTCGATTTGAAGCCCGTGGAGATTCCCAGTTCGGTCAACAAGCCTCCAGCGGCTGTTAAGATAGAGCCACCGATACCAGATACTCCAACAGTTCAGAACTCTGTGGAGGCCGTAAAGCCAGCGCTCGCCCCAGCATCCTCACCAAGATCACCTATCAGATCGACTCTGCCTGTTTCAGTGCCGCCTTCACCTAGCAGGGCACTCCGCAACCATCGCTCTACGTCGGTGATGAAGTCGGTTAAGACCTCCAAGCCCTCTGTTCTCAATCTCGCAGCCCACTCCTTTCTCCCTTCAGAGGGTGCCGTCCAGCCGGTCACCATCCGCCTTTCTGGGGTCGACGACAATGTCTGGGGAAAGATCAAGAGGATATCCAAGTTTGTCGAGGAAGCTGAAATGTCGATTCTTGGGAGAGATGAACCAGAGTTGAAGGAGGAACCATTCCCCCAGCACGAATCTAGTCCACAGGTTGTCACATCAGATCCGAACCTTCCTGTCGTTCGAGATGCCGATGGTCAGATTGAAACGAAGAAAGAAAGTGAGAGCCCTCTCAGGAGGAGCTGGCTGCAACGCAGGAAAGAAAGTTTCGAGCGACTGGTATGTATGAATTGACCACCTAATCCGTTTCATGTTTACAGAAGTCGAGCTGTAGCGAGTGACTCACTGACACCTCTCTCAGCTCGACCGCGTGCCTCCACGAACCTTCTTGAGATATCGGATCGAGGATCCACCTCCCCAAGAGTTGATCGAGGTCAGTTGTTCACTCAACCCTGATAGAGGAAGTGTTACTGACGCCTTCCCGTCGCAGGCAACGACTGACCGCTGGGCACCCCGTCCATACCACATGTCGACCCGAGGCCTGACTACGAACACGTCTCCTCCTCCCGAGGAAGCACCTGAGGACCTTTCATTCATTGCACTAGCCACTTCTATCGAATCTGGACCCAGAAAATTGAAATCTGGAAAGGGTTCGAAAGGAGACGAACCAGAAGTGACATTTGAGATGCCAATGTCGTTTGATGAGCTGGATGAGTCTGTGGAGAGAGGTGCCGAGTTCTTAGGGGCCAGGGGAAGAGGAAAATGGAGGAAGAGAGGGAGGGGAGGAAGAGGCGGTGGGATGGGAGACGGCGTGGAGGTAGGTATAGAAGTGGATGGAAAGAGGAGATTTGGGCAAAGGGGGCTGGGGAGGACTTGCGAAGGTTGTGGTAGGGCAGACTTGAAAGTTTGGAGGAAAGGTCCAAACGGAAGAGCAACTTGTGAGTTTTATTAGTTCACAGCTGTCATCCGCGTTCCCAAGTTGGCTTTACATTTCTATGGGCTTGGGTTTGATCGCTTGAGACCATTGCGCTGATCTTCTGATCAAAGTATGCAATACTTGTGGGGACAAGTATTTGGCGGGTACCCTTGGCCCACTAGTAGCCGTTGCTCAGCCGATACCAGAGTCAGATTCCGAGGCGACGCCAAAGACCGAGCCGGACACAGCTCCTACTACCGAGCAAGTCAATGGCCCGCAGGTAGTCACTGAGAAACCTGACGAAATACAGCAGCCACCATCTGGCGCTGTCGAGCCGGATCATCTTCCAGTAAATGGGGTCAATTCTTCGATCCCTGCTCAATCGGTTCAACCTAGCGACATGTCACAGTCGACGGAAGCCTCAACCCGAGTCCCTCAGCCGACGAATTCTGAAACAGGTGCACCTAGTGTCCAAATCGAGCCTGATGTCCCGGAGTCCATCTCCAGAAGTGGGGTGGAGGATACCGCGGAAACCGTACCTCAAGAAAGTTCTAATGTGGTGGTTACAGTACCAGCCTTATCGCCCTCATCTCCGATCCAGACTTGAGATGAAAAAGGGCCCGATGTGGTCGAAGGATGCCCTCGTGGTCAAGCTGGTCGAGCAATTAGAATAGCTCCACTGTACTATGCATGGAATACATTCAACAAGCCAAGGGGTATTGGAGACTAACTGCTCTTATCGAAACCCATGCTAAATCGTATATGGTCTGAGAGACAACAAGACATAAAATATCATACAACCTTTGCCGTTAATTTCATTAGACATGGGATGAATGAATGTAGGGTAGGGATGAATATCGTTAGGGGAGCAGGGAAAGGCAGCATGGTGAATGAGACGATCGATCAAATTACTGAAGGCAGATTCGCGGAGGTTATGGCAGGTGATCGATTCTTTCGTGGAACCCTCGACCATTTGTCGGGACAAGCCTGTTTTTGTGGAGACTGTCAGTTCCCGTAATTACGCATACGCACGTAAGAGGAACGAATGACTCACTATGAAATACTGTCGTAGGGCATTTTCGAATCGCTCACGATATTGGTCTGGAGGAATCTGCCGTAAACAATGTCAGCATGACAAGATGAAGATTGGCTGTCTTCCGACTTAGAACTCACGATCGTGACATCACCCCCTCTATTCAATGCCATCTTACTTCGACTCTCGATATCCTTGAACAAGTTGTATGATCCTATAGCGTCTACCAGTCCAGCCACCAACTCCTTTCGACTTTCATCGAGTCCTAGCAGAAGGGAATAGTCCATGATTGATTGCGAAGAGAGGAAGCGAGTGTCGTTCGAAATGGCCTCTTGCAAAATGCGTTTGGCGTCTACAGTTCGCACCAGGTGTTAGTATCAACAAGAGGGTTGTACGAGGAAGCTTCAGAAGTCAAAAATTAGTTCAATCAATTCACGAGGCTGAAGGAGGATCGGGGAGCGCTGCTGTCCCTCTAGCCAGTCGCCGTCAAACAACGTAGACCCGGTTGTACTCGCTGTCCCGCTACCTGCCACCTTGGGGACTTTGCGTCCCTCTGCGTTCCAAAGCTTCAGCGAGAATCCCCAGTACATAGATTTGGGACCTACCTATCCCTTTGAGGTCATAGGTCTTCGAGATATTGTGCTTATAAAATAGATTTTCCATGACCAGGAGGTTGAGCTGTCGTTTGGTCGAGGTTTGTAGGTCATGCGTGCGAACTAATAGGTCAAAGAGTTCAGCCACAAAGACTCAGCAACGTGCAATCGACTAACCAGAATAAAAGCCGACGATCTTGGCCAAAGAGGTAGCCTTGTTATGAGTACTAGCTAGATGTTCAAAATATGCTGGCGCTATCTCTAGTAGCGCATGCCTGGAAGATATCACAATCGTCAGTGATTTCCTACGATAAAAATGCACCGAGCAATAAACACGCCACTCACGTATCACTGACGTTCCATTTGCTGACCAACTCCTTGACAATGTACCGTTTATCACTGGTGATGAAGAAGCTAGCCTTCGATTTTCCCCCTTGTGCGTCCCAAGAATTAGTTCGTGCCAGACTCGTAACCATGGATTTATCGATCGCACACCTCCTCCTCAAACTATCAAACGCCGTGGCATAATACACCGTACAACTCAATCTCAGTCTGTCGCCTAGACTATAAGAGAACTGAATATGCGGTCGGTCATCGAACGACGCTAGAGAGTTGTCCATTGAGGAAATGATGCTCAGCGGACCAATAAGGGAAGAGAGTGAACGGTCGTTAGAACGCAGCTTGAAAGAACCGAGAGAATCGCCGACGTCCGATCCCAGCTTCAAAAGTTGGCTAAACGAGTTGCCGAGTGATGAGGTGACCGAAGACCAGCCATCACGAGGCCCTACTGGTGTCGTAGTAGCCGTAGTCGAGGTGAGCATGGAGGCCGACGAAGATGGTGAGATTGGCGTGGAGGGGAGAGTGGCGGAAACACTTCGGATTTTGAAGGAACTTGGGGGAGGAGCATCGCTGTCCGTGACAGTCGGCCGTCTGCCTGGTCCGGAGCGCTTCGCAGGGGAATGCACTTTTGGCGTCGCCATGCCATCAAAAACGGTTTCAGAGTCCGAAGCAGCTGATGGCAATTGCTGCTTATAGGTCAAGATTGGATCCTGAGCCGTGGCTCTACTGATGTTCCGGACAAAATCACCCAGACGATCTCCAGCTTGGGATTTCCCTTCGACCTGCTCCAATGAAAGTTCCAATGAAGGAGCGTTGGGAGTCGGTGTGAGTGACATCGGTAGTTTAGACTGGCCCAATGACATAGAAGCGTCTGACTTCTTCTTCGCGAGAGATCGTAAGCTCAACAGGTCGCGAGGTGTATCCTTGCGTTGAGCTTTGGTGGTCCATATCTCAGTCTCCTCCCCAGAGTTAGCTACCGCCGTAGACTGCGATGTCTTGGGGACTGTCTGAGAAAGGTCACTACTCGTGCCAGCTTTGGTTGAGTTAGTCAACTCCGTGAAATATGCCAACGAGCTATAGAGGGGATCATGTCAGTCCCTGCACCACCTCTTTCAGCCAAGTGAACCCCTCACGACAGCGTATATGCAATAATTGAACTTGGTTCGTCCTCTCTTATCATAACCGAGCTACCAGGTAGAAGGTGAATTTTACCGTCCGAGGCATACTCCGGGATAGGTAACGGATGTCCCTGAAACTCCTCTTCAATTCCATGTTGCTTCTGCCAAGCTGCTATCTTCGATGTGGTATTTTTGACCTGCAAAGCCAGCTGCCGTCGGACATCGTTTAGTTGTCCAAGATGAGCTTTAGCCAGAGCGTCGTACATCTTCGATTCAGCTCGGCGGAATTCGGTACCCATAGTCGCTAAGGATTGCAAGATTTCGTCATCTTTCGTGTCGGAGGACTCATGAGTGGCTGGAGCTTCTTCCTTGAGCGATTCCGAAGCCGCAATTATTTCCTTGGAGGTAGGCGCTGTCGGCATCGCACGTCGTCTCTGAGAAGTCCGTCAGTATAGCCTGGATATCGATTATCTGAGTAAGGCTCACCAGGACTCCGATTCTTCCCTCTACACCAACATAGAAAGTTTCGATTTCTTCCCGGAGCTTGGCCACCGGGCCAGTCCCGACATCTCCGGTCCTGTCATCACCGACAGCCTCACGCTTAGCCAAGCTGTCCAAGGCCGCTTCCGCTGCTATCCTCCCAGCCTTTCGTTTCGACACGTTAGGTCCTACTTGAAATTTGGGTAAACGAGTGTCCAAAACGGTAATCGACTCAACAGCCATGCTTAGTTGAATGTGATGTGTACGAAGATGACACTTGATATCGTCAGCAGCAGTCGAGGTATGGGGACAGAGATTTGGTGGCTTCAGTGTATTGGTGTAGAGCAGACTGTACGAGGGCATAAGCTTCAATTAACACTACAGAAGACAGTAGGCCGATTCGTCTTACAGTTCAAGGAATTTGCCCCATGAGTATAGTCTGCATCGTCATTAGCTTGATAAAATTGCTTTAACAATTCGCAACTCACTCTGCAACACCACTCAGCCTCCTTCCAGGAGTTTCCTTGCCACACTCAGAGCATTCCACCCGCACTTTGATGTCTCCTTTGATATCCTCAACTACGCTATCCAGCTCCTGAACTCGCATTGAAATCTTCTTTCCAGCATGGAACCACCATCTTTCGTGGTCCTTCAACGGCAGACTACATCCCACTCTTCCACAGGTCTTCGAGTCAGCGGGCGCTGAATCCCCATCCCCTATCTCAGCATTGTTGGTGCCACCGCCGAACGACGCTACGACTGATTGCAAAAATTGCGATATTGATCGATCGCTACTCTTCTCTTGATTCCAGAACACGAATGTCTCAGCCATAGGTATCTGACAGACAGTCATGATGTGGGGTTTAGGGTTGATGGTGCCCGATCCAGACATAATGTCTGAGGCACCGGCCCCTTCTGCATCGGAGGCTTTGGGTAAGGCAACTACCTCAGTCGAGTCGGTCGCCCCCGTACCCTCTTCGCTACTCGACATCATGGCGTCGCCTGGAGTTGATTCCACTTCAGGGGTTGTTGGAGGAGCATGTCGGACACCGATAGAGACCAGAGTCTCCAGTTTCTGCAATCTCAGCCATCCCTCAAACTCCTCCAAACCGAAGGCCAAGGCCCCCAGTCCAGCACGAACATCCCCGCCGAGTCTAAATCCCATTGCCCTACCCTTTCTGATATCTAGCCTGTCCTTGCCGACTTTGGACCCGGTATCCTGAAGTGCACTCTCCCCTATGCCGCCAGTGTTAGGCATACCCTCGATTCTCCCCACATCTTGATCAATTTCCTCTTTCGCCTTCTCACCTCTGACCCGATCTTCTTCCCTCACTCTCAATAATAAAGGAGGCATAGGAAATTTGAGACCTGGTGTGGTACTTGGAATAATCCGCTCCAATCTTTGAAGGACTTGTAAGTGTCTTTCAATTGGCAGCTGGACCGAAGGGGTCTGTCCTAGATCGGGTAAAGTTATATTGGGAGGGTGGAGCAAGCTGCCGCTGTCGTCCGCAGGACTGGCTCTGGAAGTACTGTGATGTGAATCGGTAATTGTAGCGGTGTTAGGTGTCGACTGAGTAGTTCCAGGACTCGTCGAGACGTTGGCGGTATCCTCCAGCACCAGTTCTCTAATCGGCGTGGAAGATGACAGCGAATGTGACCGTTCGTGGCGACCACCTAGGGTCTTCTTCGTCTTCCCAAGTAAACCATCCCAAACCCCTCGCGACTCCTGTCCGAGCCGATGAAACAGGCCTCCACCAACGCGCTTCTCGTTTCTCTTCTTTTGCGATGAGGACCGAGATAGCAGATCCCCTGAGCGACGGGCCTCGGATGCGTTCTCTATGTCTGGCATAGAGTTCATATGAGGCTGGGATACTTTGGAGGGGACGGGAATTGGATCTGGCTCCCGGGGAATGCGGAATCCGTCTAGTACTTCCAGCTCGAGGAACATTGCTTGAATTGCATAAAGCTTCAATGGCGGAACCGATCAGCCTCGGCCTCGATATATGCAATAATGGAAAGAAGGGATCATATTGAGTGGGTAGGAAAATTACTCACTAGAACCCGGAATACCTTTTCCAAAGCGTCGCGCTCAGCATCGCTCGTTATCCCATTGACTATGATGGTCCCCCCAACGGCAGTGACGTTCGTCAACTCTCCCTTTCCACGATATGTTGCCACGCCATCTTTTCCCTCGATAGCGCGCTGGCTTTCCTTTTCATGCGCCTTAGGTCCATCAATCTTGGTCTCGGAGAGCTCTGTAGACACCTTGTCCTCCTTGTTTGACACTCTTAGAGTGCTCCGCTCTCTTCCCGGGATATCCATCTCCCCACCTGACAAGATGGCAGTGTAACTGTCGGATTGACCGCGGATCTTGGAATGAGCTCTTTGTGTTCCAGACCAGACGGACGAGGTATCTCCATCATCATCCCCATCCCCTCCAACTTCATCTTCCTCCTCGGACGCCTTAAACTCATCATCCTGACCTTGTCTAGGAGAAAGTCTGAAACCAGGAGTCGTGGGATCTGACGCAATCTGCCTTGACGATCGAGACCGATGACCACCTCGTGAAACTCCTTTTCCAGAACTATCAGATCGCACGATGTTCGATGGCAGGGCGAATCTCCCTTCGATGAACTGGACTTCTACCTTTCCTTCAGTCTTCCCGAAGTGTCCAGAGCCATTCACTGTCGCCTCGCTTCCCCTCCTTGCGACCCACCAATTCTTAGATCCGATCCCTCTGGACCCTGAGCCCCCGCCATGGTCACCTGAAGCAGATTCTCGGCCGACAGACGATTCTCGACGAAGTCGAAGAGTAGAAAAGCTTCCTGAAGAACGATGCAGATCGCGCCGAGAGCCCTGGGATGGAAAGTGAACAGTGAAGATTGGCTTCAGCATTTCGAGGTCAGAGTCATTTGGTGTCTGCTGTGCTGCTTCGGAGAGATAGTGAGGACGAGAGTCGGTGGTCGCTGGTAAGATGGACGATTGCAGTGGCCGTCTCATAGCTTGATGAAGTCTTAGCGATCGCTGAGGGTCGTGGAGATCAAGATGCTGGCTTTGAGGAAATGCTCCGGGAAGTTCAGGATGGTGAACGTGAGGCGGGAAATCGTCTACGCCCATATGTTTACTTAGCTCCGAGCTCCAGTGCCAACAGATATGATGGGACGACGCAAACACTGCAACTCACCATTGACGACTTCCCAGTCTTCCTTTTCCTGGGGTCTGTAACGCTCAAATCCTGAAAGTGTCTGTACGATTTTGCACCACTCCGCAACTCTATGTTGTTCTCCGCCGTCTTGTCCTAAACCAGCTATTGTCACCCCTTCCGCCCTCCCACCATTCGGAGCCTGATCAAATTCCTCAGTGGAAGCCAAAGAGGGCGACCGAGTCCCCTTGCCCGAAGGAGTAGAAGCACCAGACGCTGAAGCTGACGGTGGGACTAGCTTGGACTTCGAGGTCGTCTCCGCATCAGAAGTCGGTGCCGTCTTCGAGGATCTGGCTTTACCTTTATCGGATGATTTGCCAATAGCTTTGGCCTTCTCATCTGTCGCGATAGCGACATTGGCAAGAATTTCGGCTTTCCAGGCTTGCTTCCGTCGAGCTGATCCAACAGCATACCTGTTCCAATCAATCTCCAACAGTCCCTTGCGCCCCGTGGAAATATCTCCCCCTACTACATCCGAGTTTCTATCGCGGTCCCGACGAAGAACAGCACCATTCCAGATGGCGCTTTCCACCTCGGCGAGCTTGTCTGAACTCCATAACCTCCTCTCTTCCCCTTGTAAGCCTGTGGCGAGTGGGTGGGAATGGGGCAACCCATCGTCCGGGACAGCCTGTTGCTCTAGCCACTGATGCAAGAGTCCTTTCAGATGAGCCAGGTAGGTTGGAGGTAGGCCCTGGATATTCTTCCGTGGAGGCAGAGGCGGCGATGGTGATCGCTCAACTGGGTTTTGCGGGAGGCGAGGTAGAGCTTTGACGGGAGAGGTGGGAATGGAGTTGGGCATGGTGTAGTGGGCGGTCGGGGTCGTTATTTTCGTTATTGGTAGAGTCCTCTTGTCTTATCACATCCTAACTCGACCTCTCCATCGTTTATAGGCTCCCATAAGGAGGATATCGCGTTCTGCTCGAAAGGTGGTGAATGCTAGGTGAAGATCCACGACACACGACAAAGGGTAACCAGTTTAGGCCTGCACGGACCAATTCGAACCAGTTGACGGAACAATCCCGACACCGCAAAAGTCGACTTGCTCGTCTGGAATGGAACGAAGATTAACAGCAAGTAGAAGTGTTGAGATGCATGTATGAGTAGTTGCTCTTTCTGCTTCTTCTTTCTTGTTCATACAACCAGACCAGTCGGTGACAGACCTTCCGGCTCGGTTACAGCCGGACCCCGCGCGACGCCGCCACAGTGTGAATTTCCGACAATTGCCGTCTTGTCCGAGGGTTGCTTGCAGCAGCCTATCTCTCTCTCCAGCTTTCCACTACGTCGGCTGCATTTCATAGTCCAGTTTACTTTCTGTCCCTACAAGCTATCACGACGTGCCAGGATGAGAGCTACCAGGATCATCCGAAATGCAGCGGAGACTGCGACGAAATCAAAGCCGGCGCCGATGTCCGCTGATCATACGCTGTATCACGCCCACCCAACTGTTAGTGATGCTCTCTTCTGTCGTCCCAGTAGACTTTGATATGGATAACGAGACCGCTGGGCTGACTTTCCTATCTCATCAGGGTTTCTGGAAGAAATTCCGTATGTCTTGGTCTAGTTGCAGATGTCAATCTGGGTAATGTAGCTGTTTACTGACTATGACTGTTTTATCGAATCCTTATTTACAGGTGACGCCGTCGTCAGTGAGTCGTCTGTTTCATCGGGAAAGGGGCCTCAGTCTTGCCCTATGATAGACGCAATAACAAATAGCGAAAAGCTACTGACACATGAACACTCGCAGTCAACCCGGAGATCTCGTCAGGTCTTCCTATTCCCACATTGAACAGGTACCCTCAGCCCGGCTCTAGACCTGAGAAATATGCCACACCAGCTACTCAAGCTAGCGATCCTGCGTTCAACCCTGTAAGTCTCCCTTATGTGAGGAGGTCCAAGCTGCAAAATACAGCGTTGGGGCGCGGTGGAAAACCACACTAAAACAAAGTGAAATGCGCTGACGCTGATTGGCTGTCTCAATGATCAGTACTGGAAACGAGATGTGAGTCACACTCTCATCTTTATGGTCCACCTCATCCGTCAGATTGCGTCTTAAACTCCATGCTGATACCTCTCGTCACCTCAGGCACGCCGCTCGTACCCCCAAACTTCAGTGATCACCCAAACCCACCTTTCAACCCTTCTCCTCTCCTCCCCCTCGCTTTCCGCAGGAATCTCAGCCCCCTCCACGACAACCGAGACCGTTACCAACTCCTCGTCCATCGCTCCCTCCTCCGACTCCTCCGACGCATCCAAAGCAGTAGTCTCAAGCTCTGTCCCATCTCTTTCCAGTGTACTCGAGAAACTGCCAAAGGGCTCCGCCTTGTTGGCCGCCGGCATCAAGACTGGTGAAGTCGTTTCTGGTGCTTCCACATTGCCGCCATTGCCGCCTCCCAAAGTCGGTGGGAAATGGGTGCCGAAAGTCGGCGAAGAAGTCCCTCATGATCCAGAGGCTTACTGGCCGATGATTGGGTACACTTAGACGTATATGCCGGAACAGGTTGAGATAGGGTTTGTACAAGATTCATGCATTTGCTACAAACATTGACAATAGCTGTTTGTCATACTTATGATCTATTTGTACAACTCTCGTCTATTAATGTCAAATACAACTTGAACACCCAAACACCTTACGCGGACACTATCTCAAAGCAAAATATTCTCCGCCTCGGAAATCTGACGAACAAACCTTTCCCACCGACATACAACCTCAATAACCACATCCTCATAAGCTCTTTTCCTCTTAAAAGTCTGACCAATCGGGAAAATCTCTTTATGAACGGCGCCACAATCCGCACAAACCTCCTTACCAAATTTGAGCCGTTCCCAATCCTCTGGGGCAGATTGCAGTGCCCTCTCAGCGAGTTCTAGGTGGACAAGTCTTTCCCATCGTTTGGCCGCTTGACTCATTTGACGATCGGTTGTCCCGCCTGATACGGCTCCGGGGAGGAAGGAGGAGGTCGTGATGGAGTTTGAGAACTGGTTGTTGGTGCGTTGAGCTCTCAGGATTGACGGAGTGCGGGAGAGAGGTAGGGGGAAGATGTCGCGTAAAGTCGGAGTGTGAGATTGGCATTCTAATATTGGATATGGTATTAGTTTGACATGCTTGGATGTGGATAATGATTTCTCGGCATCACACTCACGTTTTGACCACTGTCCAATTCGACGGGGCACATTATCCGTCCGACCGACTTTAAAGTACGATGTGGTAGGGGTTTGTAGATCTGCATAACGGAATAAATGGTCAGGGAGGCGATAGCCATGGGAAGGATAGATCTCACCTCGCAGTTCATAAGCGTATAGGAAACCAGGCATTTCCTGAAATGTCCAAATCATTGTCAAACTTGCCATTACGATTCCCATTACGATTCCACCGGAAAACAGAGCGACAGACACACCTTGGCAGTCAACGGACTTTCCATCGTCATCCGTAGGAGTGTTTGAGTCTGTAGACCCAGATCTGAAGGAATATAATCTTTGAGGGCAAGGTCACATTCAGCCCTCAGTGTTATACGACATAAGTATTGCTGGACCCTTCAACTCACCACTGAACTCTACCCATACGCCCGCTTTCCCGCCTTTACCCCTCCAGTAGAACCCTTCCGCTTGGCATACCATCCCTGCATGATCTTTACAATATCTTCCCATGACTTGCGGACGACTGTCATCCCCATCATACGTTTCTGGTCCATTTCCTCCCACCGCTTCGGCTTCATTTCGTAGCGCTAGATATGGTGCTTCGGATTTCACCAGTCGTTTGCATCGTTGACCAGTCCTGGTGAATCCAGCGCATCGAACCGCGGTGGATGATGTCGGGGATCTGCTTCTATTTGGTGAACTGGGACCGGACGTTCGACTAGGTGAGGGAACAGATGCAGATGTACGGCCAGCTCGTGGAGTTTCCGATTTCGTCCGACGATGTGCTTCAGATCTCTTGCCTTTGGTCGCAGGTTTTGGTGATAGTGCGTCACCAGTCAAATCGACGATGTCAGCCGGTTGAAACGGTTGCGACTGGGACGCTGACAGTCTGGGGAGAGTCGGTGCAGAGAGTGACTGATGAGACTGATACGGTCGAGATGGTGGTGGTCTTAGAAGTGTGTCCGAATTGGGTAGCTTGGAATCTGGATGAAAAGATGGTTTGAATGTTTTTGGTAGAGGCTTGGTAGGTGTCGTCGGAGGTTGATGCACAATCTGGGAGCTTGAGGGTCTCGGTGGTAGGGGAGGAGGATCTGAGTGAGGTGGATCCCGCCGAACAGGAAAAGGTCGCATCGTGGGGGAGACAGTTGCCGCTGAGCTATCTGGAGGCTGTGTAGACGCCCCAGTAGCTGACTGTAGTTGGACATGCTGAGCCTCCCGAGCCTCAGGAGGAGGAGGCGGAAGAGGTTTGCTAGAAATCGGTGATCCCGAGCCGTGCGAAGAGGTATTTGACGAGAGTCTTGATCTCCTTTCATCGAGGTCCAAAGCAGACATAGACTTGCCTAGTCCGCACATGTACTCCTTCCAAACATCCTTCCCTCGTTTCTTTTTCTCTGGAGTTGGTTTCATCTGCGGAGAGGCGTAGTAAGATCTCCCAGAGCTATAGTCTTTAGGAGGGGTGACAGGATATCGTGGTGGTTGCGAGTAGTAAGTCGAAGATGAAGCCGGGAGATAGGGTTGGGGTTGGGGGAATGCAATGCGGCCAACTGAGTTTGAGGGATGGTTGAGGTGTGGAGGGTTTGGAGAGTAGATCTGACTCTGTATAGGGTAGGAATAGGCATGGTGAGCATGGCTAGGAGGTGTGGATGGGTAGTGCGACATGTTGGCCCTTGAGGGGCACCTGGATGGTGCTGTTGGTTGCAACAACAAAGCAACGAAGCAAGTGGCCAGCGAAAGACAGCCACGCTTTCATGATCGGGATGATTTCTTTATTCGGTCCTCGTTATTTTCCCATTCCATTGCCAATCTCTTGACCTTCTATGTAACTCGCCTGCGGACATGCGTTCACCACTCACTGAATATAACAGCACGTCCGTCTTCATTGAGCGTATCTGTCTCTCGTTGCCTCCATTGTGGGTGAAATTGAAACATCACATACGCAGTTTGAGATTTTGATGGACACGGTGAGTCTTATTGCGTCCCGCTCGCAATTGTCAAACACGGAGGATGAGATTGTTAGCGTTGTAGCCGTCATGATGAGCCGAGTCCTTTGACAGTCTTTCTCCTGTGATCTACTTTCCGACCCCCTTGCGGTTCATGAAACGGGATCGCTCCGAAAGGTTTGAAGCGAAATGACACTAAACATATATTCACGGGCAATCAAATTGACTTAAGAGCTTGGACGAAGCGAATGAAGCCTCACATCGCAACGACCCCATTTCTATCCTGCACACTGCACTGACCTATGGATAGTTCTCGGTATCCCTCCTCCCTTGCCTCAAGCACTGCTCTCACTCTGGGTTTTCTCCGTGCAAACCCACACACGGGAAATCTTTCTTCGGTGAACAATACATCACGGAACCGTCTACGGTGGACTGCCTATACAGCAGAGTGGGATCATCCCACGCCGTCAATCACCAGCAATCCCCGCAAACGACGCCGCGCTGCGTTACAGATCACATTACCTCAACAACATGCCACGAGAGATCTCCCCGCGGCACGCAATGAGCTCCTCAGCTGTAAAAATGCCCTTCGATGGCTTGACTCTGCTCTACATCATTTTGGACCAACGACGAGTCAAGGAGTTAGCCAAGCCTGGATTGAAACGGTACAATCTATGATAGAGCTTCATAAATACGTTTCTCAGATCCCGTTTTCTACCCAAAACAACTTTCTTGCTCATGAAACGGTGTTCGAATCGGGGGATAACAACGTCGATGTATCATACGACTCACAAGATGAAACATTGTCGAGCAGAGAGGAATTGTGGATGGTCAGCAAGGCAACAGAGCAGAGCTTGAGGGCTCGCGGCTGGAAGAGTGGACAGATAATCGGTGCGTTGACGGTAAAACCGCTGTTGCACGACCTCTTTGAATTTGCCAGAATGTTTCGGACAGACTTCTATCAGGACTTGTAGCAGTATCGAAGGATTCTGTCAGGTACGTATCAGACGAACTTGCCTCCCCTGGTGTCATATTACTCCGTTCATCACCGCAGGAGAAAAGCTGAAACGGAGGACGCAGATAGAATTTACGAGTGCTGAGGCACACGTCGTTCCGGTTACCTTTACTTTACACGGTGCATGCGGAGCTCTCTATTGCAAAGAGTTCCATAGAAGCCATTTTCTTAGCCCATGTAATGCAATCCGTCATCTGATTCCTCCAGGCGGTGCATTAGCAGCAATAACGATGGAGACAGCAGGGGGAGACAACAAGCTGTGCATGTGAGCGCCAGGCACGAGGGTGAGCCGGCGGCACATGGCACACACAAACTGTGGAATTCAGGTTGCAGGTTGGCTGGTGACGTCAGTACGTAAGAACCAAACCATAAAATTCTAGTATATTAAGCATGCCCCTAATCGGGGGTCTGGGGATTCCGGTGCTTCTAACTAACCCTTTATTACTTCCCCTTGTGTCGAACCCCCTGTTTTCTACTTCTCGAAAGATTGGGGACGTCACCGGTTCGGTTGTTCGAGGGTGGGCCTGTAGATCCGAAAATTGGCCGTCTGACCGAAATCACCTGGCGGACGAACACTTCCTTCTCTTCCACGAAGCACTCCACCACTCGGATCACCGGGCGGACGGCTTCAGATTCTATCAAGCTATATCACCAGGCCGTCTAGTGATATGTCTTCATCAGCTTGTTCAGACGCACCCACCCGAGAACTGGAGAACCAGGAGGGAGTCGACCAGGACTCCGAGGTTACGAACACAGAGGGAGCGGATCCCTCAGACAGAATAGCTCCTGAGCAAGAAATACCGATGGGTTCACCATCAGCCTACGACTCGCAAAGGCATTCATCTCACTCCCACCCTGAAGACTCGGTCGGAATGGCAGAGGGGAGGGTCGATAGGAAGGATGATGATTCGTCTGCAACAGTCGTCCAGGATGACTGTCTCGAAGCCATCCCCTCGGCCCGTAGGGACCAGTTGAGGGTGCATTGGAAGAAGAGAAGACGGCATCCATCCAACCAGGGCTCACCATACTCTATTGACATGTCGTCCAGATCCTCCTCATTGTCTGGTCCCTCAACGACCATGCCGCTACCACAAAGCACAAACATTGGTGAGCTCGGAGGAGCAGAGGAAGTTGTGGAGGATTCCGAAGAGGATACAGAGGAGGACGAAACGATGGAACCAGTCACGAAAGCTGCGTTCAGATTGGTACGAACGCACACTGGTAGAGGACCTAGAACAGCTGCTTCCTCGACGCGGGACAGCAAAGAATCGCCTGAAGGAACCATCCCCACCGACGACGAGATTTCCGATTCGGCTATCTCTTCAACCTCTGAGGGAACACTGCCAAGCTCGAAGTCTCGTCGCCGTCGACAGAGTCGTGAGAGACGTAGAGCCTCGTCCGTCTCGGCTAGCTCGAGGGGGGAGTATGAGGACGAGACCTCGGACGCATGGTCCTCGGAAGCCTGTAACTCTGATGACGACTTTCGGAGCCGTTGGGATGGGAGAAACGGTTCAAGAGCCGGTGTCTTGAGTACATTGCTAGGCTTGTACAGGAATCGCCCAGATGATGAGGAAGAAGGGCGGGATCGACGTCGAGGTACATTGAAATCATTACTCGGCGGTACTACCAACACCGAGGGAGGAAGGGATGCACGAGAGAAGAAACGGAGACGCTGGAGTGCCAACGCTCTCTTCGCTGTTGAGTCTGCAGACAGCAGCCGGAGGCACGGAAAGGGTCTGGGCAGGAAGTCGAGTCGACAGAGTGAAGCTTCGGAAATGGACAGCGAGATTGACGATTCGACTCGAGTTCATCGGAATCGAAAACACCAGACATTACCCCATCGCTCGCAGAATCTCGACGATCCTTACATTCCTTCGCCGCATTTCTCAGATCCCCTCAGCCCGTCGTTGAACGTCACAATCACCAGAAGACTTCGCACCTTCCTTGCTCACTCAGCTACGCCTGCTACCTGGTTCAACAACCCTGTGAATGAAGACTCCGCAACCGGGTCGGGACCTTTGACAGGGGACGGCAGTCATCGAACAGTCGCGGCATTGATCGTAGCCACTTCCGGACTGGCTGCTATCGCTTCCCCGGAGCTTGCACATCTCGCCCCGGCAACGGGAGCAGATGCTGAGACGTCCGATGGGAGACGGAAGATTAGTCGCTATGAAGGTGTTGGGGAAGCACATGCTCGTGAGGAAGACGAGGACCTTAGGGACAGAGCAGAGGAGGACGTTGAGTTGGGTCATAGGGGGAGTGTGGGCGAGAAATTCGGTATTGCTGGCGGTCTCGATCTTGAGGGTGAAGCTGGGAAGAGAGATGGGACTGATGGAGAGGTGACGCAGGAGAAGGAGAAAGTTGAAAATGAAATGGAAGAAGGAACAGTCCGAGATGGCTATCTCACTCCTAGTGGAGGTCATAAGAGACGGAGGAAGGAGAATGGGAGGAGGAGAGGGAAACGAACTCAGAAGGAAATGGCGATCACTCGCAACGTTGCAAGTATCATCCAAAGGAAACGGTAGGTCGAGCTTTAAGGACTTGGTGTGGTCGTAGAGGGAGGCTGGACAAAGCTGATACGTGGTCTAGGTTCATTGAAATGCTTGCTAAAGCTGTCGTGAAGTGAGTACAAATCCGAACTGGCAACGGACATTCTTGAAATTTTTCATCATACCCACGCTAACAGACTGCTTTCCAGTTTCGGAGCTCCCTCTCATTCTGTCGAGTCATGGCTGGAAGCGACCGCAGATATCCTCCAGGTCGACGCAAGCTTCATCTACTTCCCAAGTGTGCTTATAGTCGCATTCAGAGACACCGATGTCCACTCAACTGACGTTCTATTCATTCGGTAAGCGCGAACATGATATATCCGTTCTGCATTTGGTGGCATCGCTAACGCCACGCGTATTGGATAGACCAACTGGCAGTTTGGAATTGTACCGATTGTCACTAGTTCATGACGTCTATCGAAAAGTGAGACTCTTGGTCCGGTTGCCTACTCTGAGCTAATAAGGCGTTCAGGTCGTCCACGATGAGATTTCGGCAAGTCAAGGATGTCGTGTTCTTAGACGTATTCAAAAACGGGTGAGTGATGACAGAAAGTTGTCACTCCATTGTGACCCCACGTAAACGCTAAGCCTGTCATTTATCATAGTTCATCTCGTATTCCCGTCTCACCTTGATCTTCGCTGCGACAATAGCGTCGGCAGCAGCAGCCCGTGTGGCATTTTCTGGGTCATTTATCGATATCCTCATGTCCGCTGTTCTGGGCTGCATGCTGGCCATCGTTCAGTTCACCGTAGCCGAGAAACATCAACTGGTTAGCAACATCTTCGAAATTGGAATGGCCGGTATTCTGAGCTTTATAGCAGTAAGTCGCCGGACATTCTCCACTGAGATCGAATATGCCGCAACCCTTGCTTATGCTCATGATGTCCCTTGTAGAGAGGGTTGGGAAGCACCCATTACTTCTGTTATCAGTCGCTTGTCTCTGTGAGTTCATAATTCTTCCAGTTGATCATAAGCTAAGTGGCATATTACAGTCTGCCATCGTTCTAATCCTGCCGGGTTGGCATATCTGTCTCGGGTCCCTTGAGCTTGGGTCCAAGAACATTGTAGCCGGAGCCATGTGAGCTGATACTCTTTGCTCACACCGAAATAAAGAGCTGGCATGAAAAGCTGACAACCGATCAGTCGGGTGGTCTGGGCAATCGTCTATACACTCTTCCTCTCTTTCGGATTGTCGATTGGATCGCAAATTTGGGATGCTTTCGGTCCCGCTCAGTTGTCCGCTTCGGATACGACCTCCACAGGAGAGGCTATCAGCAGCGTGACGATAGCAGGGAGTTTTGCGAGCAACAACTCAGTTTGGGATACCGCTTTCAACAATGGTGGGTACTGTTTTTAGTTTGGAAGGGATTGGCATATTTTTGGCGAGGATCAAATTCTGATTGTGCAACATCTTCTAGGCACATTCACCTTCTCCAATGGAACGTCAGCAGAAAGCACAGCGACTACTGTGGCCTGCTATCGTGATCCTGAGTGGACGATGTGGTGGTACACGGAACGTGAGGCGCCTTCCCTTCTTCTCTTAACCCCAGTACATACAACATCAAGGCTGAGATTTGGGTGACTGCCAGCCAACGACTATTGGCTCTTCCTGCTTGTCCCCATCTTCGCTTACGCGTTAGCAATATGGTTTCGTGCCGATTGGAGGTCTAGGGATATAGTGGTCATGGTACTCGTAGCGTCTGCGGGATACGCCGTAAACTTTTTCGTGGCAGCTGTAAGATTTCAATGATTTCTGGAACAGGCGACATAGACACTGACCTCGATTTAGCAACTGGACCAACCAAACGTCTCAGCTGCAGCGGCTGCTTTTGCTATTGGGTGAGTTGCTTTTTCACCTCCATTAACCGCTTGCCTTGCTGACCACGACGATGTAGCATCCTTGGCAACCTCTATTCCCGTGTAGGAGGCGGCTCAGCATTCCCCTCTATGGTCGTTGGGATCCTCCTGGAAGTTCCCAATGCTATCGCTGCAGCGGGTGGATTGGGATCCAGTAGTACCTCCTCGGGATCTTCATCCAGCACTTCGTCCTCTACAAGTTCCAGTTCATCGAGTACCGATGCCACGAGTCAGATTAATACTGCCGTGGTTGTTAGGTCAGTATCTGGTCCTTCTTTTCTCGTAAACTTGCGAGATAAAAGGCCCAACCACTGATTTACACTTCTGGGGATGGACAGTATTCGTATGATCCAGGTCGGTATAGGTCTGGCTATCGGTCTCTTCGCTGCAGCTCTGGTGATTTATCCCTTCGGCAAGAAACGACGTTATATCTTCAGTTTCTAGTCCCTTATCATTTCGCGACCAAAGTAACTCATACCCCCACACGATACCCTGCACTATCATATATTCCCTCACGCATACACGATCATATATTTCCTCACGCATACACGTTCCATTCATCCATTCATCAACTGTTACATGTCATACACGGAATATTCCATACACGCCCATGCATTGAACTTCTAGCTGGATGGCGCTGCCAACTAATTCCGGCAATTATGATTCGGCCGACGCGAGATTGTCCATTTCCTCTCGACCTCGGTTCCTTCATGTATTGAACATCATCTTGCTTCTTCAATTCATCGTAGTATCATATCATGCACTAATTCACTGTCCGCATCAACCTTACGCTCTAGTCGCTTATCCATTCAACCAGTCACATATACCAGCGGGGTCCTGTTCCATCAAGGGCCCAACTGCAGCTGTCGGCGAACAACATCGAGATGGAGAATCCGAGACCGCTCTCCAATGGGAGCCTCACTGCCCTTCCACCCCTCCCACATCCATCCACCTTCCTCACAAAGGACCAGGCAAATCTCTTCCTCCAGCTCCAAGACGCCAGAAGCGGTCTTCAGAACCTTCATGTCTTCCGAGAGAACGTTGCTTCCGGTTCTACAGGTTGGTGTACATAGTCACTCTCTTTCTGGACGCCCAATTCATCTTTGTGCACTAGAGATAACCCAGACTGACAACCATGAACCCTCACTCAGATTTTCCACTCGATCCCCCCTCTTCAGCAGGGTTACCACCCCTGCCTCCGACTATCCCGAACTTGCCCTCCTGTCGTCCTTTGAACTCGACCTCAAACCTCCACGCTTCTGCATCTTCTTCCCGCTCAACACCTATCCTCCGTCCTCGGATTCATGAGTCGTCAGTTTGCAGTACGAAATCAAAGCAATCCTTATCAGAGTTCATTGATCAGTTCAACAATTCCTTCCGGATACCGAGCTCGGGAGATGAGGCGCAGCTCAGAGGGCAGGGGAAAGATATCGAAAAATCGTCAAGATGCAAGGCTTCTTTGCAGTACAAAGATTCGGCTGTCTTGGTGGAATTTGAAGGAAGGGGGTTAGGATACGCTTGGATCACACTTGATCGGATCAGGGATGATGGGAGGAAGGAGGACGGAAGCGATGTATCCTCAGTGAAGGTCAGGGATTTGAGGCTGTATGACTCTGCAACTGTAAGTCCTCCAATCACCGCCTGCCAAGGACTTCACCAGACGGCTCGATCCTCTTGATCGTCACAGCTAGCAACTTGCGTGCAGATATAGCTGACACCAAATCAGGTGCCCCCAATATATGCCGCCAGTTCTAGTGGACCACTCAAAGCGATTAGCGAGAATCTGACCAAACTGAATCTGTCACTTCTGGAATTGCTAGTGAGGTCACACTTTCTATTTCCCACAATCGTTTGACAAGCTGATCGAGTCCCTCCAACTTGGTAGTATCGTCTGCCCGCCCTCCCGGAGCTGCTCGGAAAACCTTGTCATTTCTGCCAAAAATACTTTCTGTACCCTGACGGTCTCCCAACCCTTACCGGCTTCATTGAACACCAAAATCCATCTGCGACGAAACACAATTCAAAATTGCCTAAATCGAGTCTTGCTACTTCGCCAGAAGGACAGAGTAGAGGTGAAGGTGATGTTGTCATGTCTGAGGACGGAGGCCAGGTCGGACGCAAGGACGGAGGCCAGGATGCAGGAGAAAGTGAGAGTGCCGGGGTGTGGATTTGCTGGCATCCTTCTTGTGAGATCTTGTGAGAATGTTCAGGCGTTGGTACTATCTTGTTCTTCTTCTGAGGCAGCATTGCTGGAAATATCTGTTGTACCTGAGGATGTGGGCTATCTACCCTACATGTACCATCATGTATATGTAACAACTGTATCGCCCACAGCATGAGGGCCATCTACACAGCAGTCTCTTTGATAGCGGAAATGCGGATCACATGTCTCTGCGCCAACCATATGCGATCACAAACGACCGTCCTCAGATTTCAGTTCCCGGCCTCTGGAACCCCGGTGGGAAGACCTGCCGAGCATTGATATTGACCCTCCCATTCTGTATCCACCTCTTCGCTCCGCCCCTTCTCCTCGCCTTCTCCTCTCCCAGACCAAGAGCGTCATCCTGATCAGTAAACCAAGACGGTAAAGTCCCCTCCATGATCCTCGGGATACCGTGATATGACTGCCGTCCCTTTCCGGACATTATCAGTACATCACCGGATCTGAGGATTAGTGGTCGAGGGGGGGTATCGCGGGTCGATTGTCCTAGGAGGAATATCGAGGCATGACCTAACGATATCGAGACTAGGGGTCTCGAGGGATCCAGCCTAAGGGGACGGGGCACGTTCAGGTCAGCTTTGCTGTGCGACTTGATCACGTCCGTCCCTGGTTTATCACTTACTCGGCTCGATCGACGTGTCCCATGAGAGTGTCATTCATTTGGTAGAAGTTGACGATACCTGTATCTGGTTCTATATGATGTCCAACGATCAGGATTTGGCTCTCAGTAGCAGACGGTGATAGGATCTCCGTTAAGACTTACCGTAGTCCCTATCCCATCCGAGATATTCATCCTTGGAGACTCCTCCTTCTTCCTCGTTCGGAGCAGCGTCAAACACCTGATCCCACGGGATGCTTCTCACCACATCCACGCAAATTTCCTTCAAGCCTTGAGGAAATGTTATCGGGCTCTCGGGAGTGAAATCATAGCTTTTCGTCGACCACTGCAAAATTCATGGTCAGCTATCTCGCACACCTACAATGAAAAGACATAAAATGGTAATCACGAAGCCCAAAGCATACCTGATACACCCATCCTAGATTTGCCCATCTCAGCTCTTTCACCAACTGGCCAGCAGTTTTCGAGCCCAACTTGTCACTCGGAACATCCCCTTTAAAAGTTTTGTTCCGAGCGACAATCTCTTCATAACCCAGTGTGGAAGCTGCAGGTGTATCAATCAACACTCTCGTGGTCTTTGGTTTTGATTTATCGTCGTAGTCCTCCGGTGACTCAAGGGATGATGCTGGAGATTCGGTGCGAGAAGATTGATTTTTGGGATGAATGAGCTGAGTGGAACAGGATGCGTATAGATCGAAGAGGTTTGGAGGTAGATCGTAGTGTGTATTCAGAGATAATGGGTTGGGCGGGAGAGTGTAGTCGGCTAGAGCAGATTCCAGGAGCTCGACTTGGGTTTCGGATGAGAGATATCGAGGAATCAGAATGCAGCCTGAGTGGTGAAACGGGTTTCAGTTTGTATATACCCAGCAGGGATCTGGTCACTGAGGCTCAAGAGGAAGAATCGATAATCCAAGAAGATACTCACCCTCGGCGACCACCCAAGCAGACCTCCCGTCGAGCAACTCGATCCTCCTAACTCCATCCAAATTCACATCCGGTCTTTCCCCCTTACTTCGCTCCTTCCCCTTCCATCCCTTCCCACTTCTCAACCTCTCACCAACTTTGCCAGCCACTTCATCAGGTTGAGGTCCCCACCATCCAGCTCTCCAGACTTCGTCCACTTCCTGCGGCCCTGGTGGCCGAGATAGGTCGAGGACTTGGTGAGAGCGTATGGAGGGGTAAACGTCCTTGAGGTGGTGAGACTTGAAATGCTTCTCGGTGAGTCGGAAGGGGGTATAGGTTGTTTGCGAAGGTCCGCCTGTGGAATGGATGTCGGGGAGTAATGGCATTGTGGTGGACGGAATGCGGATTGTGAAGATGCGAAGAAATTTGGCAACTTCAACGACAAGCTATTCAGATTATCACCTCCACTTGTCGCGCTTTCCCGCGATGTAGATAAAATCTGGTCTCACTTGTCTGGCTTTCTACACATGCGGCTTAGGTGGTGAGACTATTACTGTGACGTAGTGTAATGATCTTTGAAGAACGTAACAGTCTCATGCATGTCAGAAGATCATCCAGACCAAAGAGCACAACATCTCGGTCACAACAATACCACGAAATCTCGCACGTGTACATCGGAGTCCCATGCAACATCTAGACGTAAAACGATGCATATAACCAGAGGAAGCAAGAAAGGCAAGCGAATTAGATCTTGACCTGATAAATCGAACCAGCAGCGAACAATGTCAGTAAATTTCTGAAAGCTGCGAATATGAAAACTCACCTCCTTGAGCCCGTCCTTCCAGAAGGTCAGGTAAGGTGTAACACCGTCCTCTCGGTAGTTCTGACAAGTAAACATTAGCCACCACATATGACAATACGCGCATCAAGTCATTGTAGGAATAGAGCAGTAAATCTCGCTCAAGGACACTCACGAGCAGCGCGACCATTCCCTCGGGGTTCATGCTCTCTCCGACGTAGAATTCGTAGTCCTTGAAGTTACCGACGATCTTCTTGGCAAAAGCCTGGGCAGCCTTCTCGAAAGCCTCCACGCGCGAAGGGTTAGTAGCCTGCAAGTGGGTCTTGACAGACTTCATGTAACCCTTGAGGTAGGTGAGGTAGGACTGTGGACAGGGGGATTAAATTCCAGCAACAATGCAATGGATTTCGGGTGCAGTCGATGAGAATCGGAAGAAGGAAGGAATAGAAGGATGATTTAGCTCTCTGACTTGTAGATATTTGTAACAAAAACTGCACCTTCTTGTCGAACTGGGTTTGTTGGAGTCGCATAGAGTGGACAACGTTGTTGACCTGGGAAGCACCGTTGTCGAGGGCTTCCTGCTCCTCCTCGGCGGAGGGGTTTCCACCTAGAAATTTTGCGCGTGTCAGTCTGGAGTCTCGTCCCTATCAAACTCATAGAGGATATGACAAGGCAGGCGCAAACAGGAGACTTTGCGGAGCCGCCTAATGCACGTGGAAAATAACCCACCAATGTCAACCTCTCCGTCCTTAACGACGATCAAGCTACAGTCGACCTCATATGCAACATCGTCGACCTCCTTGCTATAAATCGCCAACCGAAGAATCAGTTCTATCCGCATTCCAGCTACTCCACTGAGATCCTGCACTTTTCGAGAGGTGGCAAGGGGGCAAGGAAGCACTCACAGGTCGTAAGCGTCGGAGACCATCTCGTCGTCGGTGATGATGTCGTTGTAGAGCTTCATTTTGATGGGTTTTGAGTGGAAGGGTGTGGTGAGATGTGAAGTGATATTTGAAGATCGGAATACAGCTGGGACAAAAAGTTGGCTGTAACAATTCCCAGCGACGGGACACGAGCGGAGGGCGTGAACCAATTTTTCCACCAAGATTGGCGCCGCCACTTGGCTATAACGCCGAATCGCCCAGTTGGCACAAGGATTTGCATCGTCAAGGATCTTTGAGAATTTGAGACACAAAGCGATTGTCACAGGAATGATGTTTCCAGGATCCAGGAGAAGCAACCTGATGGCCATAGCCGCTTGCATGTTCTTTGGCACACTCCATCATCCGTGGATCTGGCGGACGGTAGCGGTAGTCAAATGAATGGGATGGTCGCAACAGGCTGGCTAATTTTCACACGTAACATCGCTCATAGAGTCACCAAAAATCACAACTGTACGCTTCAAGAGCTATGTCCCGACGAGTCCTCGACGGGCAATTGATCCGCACACCTTGCCTCCAACAGTTGAAAATCGTCCCGAACCTCTTCTTCCCAGTCAGTCAATGCTGCCAAAGTCGGATCCGTTCCCCTCAACTCCCACCTGATCTCTCGCCTACTCGTGTGAGACCAATGAGGTGCGGCGACGAAAGCCGGACTGTCCGAAGCGAGCATGAGGTCCCTTTTAACGATTGATTTAAACAAAGACAACTCTTTGGGTGTTGCAGTCTTGTTCATTTCCTGAATGGTGTAATAGATACCCCTTGCCCAATATTCAACTGTATATTGGTCCACCAGCATTGTGTAAGCTTCGTCTATCGTAGGTGCTTTAGCCGATGTACGATGTCGAATCGTGACATCACCTGGGTCTGAATTATCTCCGCCAACGTGTTGGCTCAGAGAACTGTGTGGAAGCATTCCGACAAAGCATGTGTTTATTGGAGATTCCGGTAACTCCGCCCTCGATTGTACCCATGTACAAATATCCCCAAGGTTCGCCGACCATTCATTCCTTTCTGTCATGAGATCTCTCCTTGCGAGGCGATCACGTGGTTGCGAGATGGTCCACGCAGCCATTTCAAACGTGTCAAGGAATTTCTTTCGCTCTTGCACAGTGGCATGTCCCGCAGTTAAGATGGAAAATAGCCGCTCATAGTTATTCGGTTTGTCCTCCAGTGGCTCTTCTTCTTTCACGTCGCATGACACCATAAACCTCGGCGGACACCATACTTCAGCGTCATTATCGTTTGTTTCTTCTCCTGTTTCCGATGCATCCACGTCAGGTGCATTGCCAACACCCATCGTCTGAGAGAAATCACAGCCGCCTTCGCTTTCCAAATCAGGTGAATTATCTTCCTGCCTCTCACTCGATACTACTGATTGGCTTTCGTCATTCATCAGTGCTTACACTTCAAGACTGGAGAACGTTGTAACAAAAATTGAGAGTGCGGAATGTTGTGTGATCGATGAAAGAGAGAGATACAGGCGTTGACTAGCCTGTGAGGGTCCTTAAGTATTGCAGAAAAAAAATCAAAGGCGCTTCCGGTTGTTGCACGTAAAGAGTGTAATGAGCGATTCCCTTCATCTGCCGCAACGCTTCAAGCAGTATGCTTAGCAAGCCGTCACCTCTTTCCTTTGTATTGTCACAAGTTATCGCGTTGACAACAAAGCAGCGCAGTGCTCATAAGCACATAGCCTTCGCGTTGTCACTCTCGATGTGTTTCACGACCGGCTTTTGACAATTGGGCTTCCATGATACTGACTGAAATTGTACGAGAAGAAAGGAGCGATCAAGTCTTTAGCTGAGAGTCTGAATCATTTGTCTCAGACTATCAGTCTCAAACAGCAAACATCCAGGACAGGAAAACAAAGGGAGAAGAGCTCCGTTGTGCAGCCTGAGTGTCAGCATTGAAACACGGATCTTGACAAACCACCGTTTATGCATGACACGTCCTCAAAAATGCGCTCCATTTACAAGAATTGCAAATTGTAGAGTATCTGGTCGATTGGAAGGCCAGAGTGGACTCACGACTCGGCTAAACCTGCTTGGAAGGGTGGTGCACTATCAATACTTCTTGGTGTTGTGTCATTGCTGAAGATATTGCTCTACCTGCGTCAATTCTATATCTAATTAGAAATAGAAACAATTGAACAAAGGTGATCGTGGCGGGGCCATTCCTCGGCCCGGTGCCCCACGGCGCGAACGGCGGCCGGGGTCGATCTGCGGCGCTTGAAACAGCCTCTGGAGCTCTGGGCATGTTTCATTGAACTTTTGTTCCTTCATACCACATCCAACAATGGCCTCCACGGCATTCAACACCTCCCTCTTCTATCCCCACTCCACAGCACGCTTACCTCCCCAAAAGCCTCTCACGCCGGACCAGGTGGAGAAGTATGACGAGGTCGAAGCTCACTTCTCCAAGTCTGACTTCACGTTGGCCGTCAAGGAAGGGAGCGAGGAGAAGACCGGGTTGTCCGAGAGAGAGATGATGTTTCTGGTGGGTGGCTCCTTCATAGTCTCTCCAGAGGATTCGGGCCTTACAATCACTTGCGATTGGTGCTGATAATCTATGGCATCGATCGTTAGTCGAGGAATACAATCCTGCGATTTCTTTCTGGTGAGCATTCCGATCGCCAACTTACACGTCCAGACAACTTTTGAATGCATATACGCGAGCTGACGTTTCGAAGGAACGAAATACGATGTACATGCTGCTATTACTCGAATCGAAAGTTGTATGCTCTGGCGGCGAACAGAGCGAGTCGACGATATTGCCTACATGTCAGAGATCTGTAGCGAGGAGGTGAGTCGGTGTTCACTCCGCACTCGCGCATCATCTATGGGTTCCTACCAAGTCGTAGCACTGGGATGAGCCAGTATGCTTATTATTGCCACCGACAGTCCAAAACAGGCAAGAACATAGTCATGGGGTTCACACCGACTGCCCAACCTATCCTTTATTTCTTCCCGGCCAGAAACGAGACACCTCCAGAGGAACGGAAAGCTGTTCACGCGATATACATGTTGGAAAGAGCTATAGATCTGATGGGGGACGGTGTGACGTGAGTGCACATTTCCTCGCATCGGGGTTCCGGAGCCTCTGAGGTCATTTGGGAAAGTAGCTAACGCAATTGGGCAGAACGATGCTGGTGGTCTTCAACATGGCTGGGAAGCGACAAGGTCCTCCCACTAGCGTCTCGGTAAGTATATAAGGGTGTACTGTCAATCCCTCATCCCCTTCGATAACTCTTCCACATATGGAGTGCCTACTCTAGCATCGATACCTAGCTGACTACCTATTGTACCATTGTCAGGTGGCTAGAGACGCCCTCCATATACTCTCACACCACTACCCTGAAGTCCTGGGTCTCAGCGTGTTCCTCAACGTACCCTGGGTCGCTAAGGTCTTTATCAATCTCCTGTGGCCATTCGTGGATCCTGTTACCAAGAAGAAAGTAAAGTTTGGCACAGATCTGGTAAAGGATGGAGATGTGGAGAAGGAATGGCTGTTGAAGGAATGTGGCGGTGACATTGACGTGAGTGATGCTCCTTGCATTCAAGCCAAGCGGTCACACCTTGAGGGTATTTCTGATTGTCTCAAATTGACAGTTGACATATGACCACACAACATACTGGCCAGCTCTGGTCAAGGCCTGCGAGGACCGTCGGGAAGAGGACGCAGTCCGCTGGAGAGCCTTGGGTGTACCAAGAGTAGGGAGGGAGGAGCGATTGTACAAGCTCTACCCAGGGACTGCCGCTACGTCCTCAGCTGTCGCCAACGATAGCTCCGAGGAAACGCTCGGACTGAAACTGGAAGGATCTGGAGAGGACGAGGAGAAGGTTCTTGTTCCCACCGCAGTTGATGAAGAGTCGGATTTGACCGGCTCGACCCCTGTAGCGGTCGCTGCATGAGAGGGCGCAGTCAAACGGAGGTCTTTCTTCGTCAGGACATTGAATTTTGATAGACGCTAGACATTGATTGTACAGTATCCATGCATGTAATTTAGGCCCATTTCAGTTTTCAAATGCGTTGGGAGTACTTGTCAGCAGGGAAGGAATGAAGAGCTCCACCATTGTACTGCTGAAATAAGCTTACCTACGCCGGGTGAGCACTGGCCGAGGGAGACGGGAGCTATTTTATTTCGCAGTCGGGGTGATCGTCATGACGTCTTAGACTCGTGTTGTGCTTGCCCTTGCTTGCCCTTGCCAGTCCCCAGCCACGCCACCCACTATGCATCCCTGCATCTTACTTGCTCCCTCTTGACAACAACAACAATAACAACAACGACAACACTGCCAACAGCAGTAGCAGCAGTCTTACACCTCTGGGGCGCGAGGTTGACAACGGAAATCCCGTCCTTTCATACAGGCGTCGTTGTGGCTTGGTGCTATCTCTAGACTATCTCATCAGAGCATCTCATTAGAGCTGTAACTTTCATATGCCAGTATACGCCGATGGCCGACCTAGCTCAACACTCATCCTATAATGCAGAGTACAGCGGTCTCCTCGACAACTTGTACCTCACCCTCGCGATTGCTGGGGTCTGTCTAGTGGGCTACGAAATCGAGGTGCATGTCCCTAGGCAGAGAGGACGGGCTGGCGAGTCCCGTCGATTACCGACCAGGATCTTTCGTGCTGCGAAGAAGGGGTGGAAGCGATGGAAGGAGGGAGGCTTCGCTGATCGGAAACGAGATAGGAGTGGAAGCGAGAAGGTTGAGGAGGGGAAGGAGGGGAAGATTTTGGCGGCGAGACGAAGACTTGGGTCGAGGGAGGGCTGGGAGTTTGGCTAGTGAGTTAATACGTTCGAGGCTGACCTCCTCTCGTTTTTTTTTGGTTGAAAGAGATTTAACTGATCAGTCGTGAACAGCATCTATCAACCCAAAGCATGGGCTCTGTAAGTTTATATTTGATTTTGGAGAATTTGTTAGTCAAACTGACTACTGCCAATGTAGCAACCCTTCCCCGCCAGTTCCTCGACTTCCTCTAGCCTGGATCGCATCAGCTCTCCGTGTATCCGAGACCGACATGCCCGAAACCTGCGGCATCGATCTGACGCTCCACGCCCGATTTCTTCGCGGAGCCTTCTTCTACACTCTCCTCCAATGTTGTATCGTCCTCCCAATTCTCATGCCACTACACGTCATCTACTCTCCCAGTACCGTCGGTCGAAAATCGATGCTCAAAGCGTCGATCACAAGTCTAGTCGAGTCGGACGGGACAAGATGGTTGTGGGTTCATGCCGTCTTGATATGGTGGGTGGGAATCAGTTGGACAATGACAGCATTGTGGATTGCTTGGGGAGCGTTGGCCTATCGTCGTCGGGAGATTTCGAGGTTGAGAGAGAGGGTGGCGAGAGCTAGGAAGAGAAAGCTTGTTGATGCCGGAGGAGAATATGGAGCAAGAGATGGCGAGGACGTCTGGTCAGTCAAGGATGATTGTGAAGGGATCAAGAGGTTCCGAACACTACTCGTCACCAATGTCCCTCCTGATAGTGAGTAGAGGGTATCTATGGCCCATCAAATCCCCTCAAGGAAGGTGTTCATTACTGATTACATTTCCGTCAGTGAGAGACGACCAAACTTTGAAGGACTATTTCGATTATTATTTGCAACGGCACCGAGCGAGGCATTCTCCGAAATCCCATAATGTTCCAAGTGCTAGGATTGCGTCCAAAGGTAGTCGAGCTGAGCCATCAGTGCCCGACAGACCCCATAACCAGAGAAACATTCTTCACCATCATCACAGGGCTGCAAAGGAGAATGACGGAGAGGATGACGAGGTGCCCTCTGTGGCTACGGAACAACCACGCAATTCACACGATGTGGAGGAGAGCGTACTGGAAAGCGAAGTAGACCAGGTTGTCCTCGTACGGAAGCTAGCCTCGCTGGAGAGTCTGCGATCCCGCAGACAGGATGTTCTAAAACAGTTGGAAATTGTAAGTTCGAAAATTCTTCAATGATCGACTTCTTCCCACTTCCAGCTAACTCGGGTAACAGGCACATGTCAACCTTGCTAAGCGAATTCTCCGGGCAGTCGAGAAGCACAAGGCGAAGCATCATGGCAATTTGGACTCAAATGGCGCAGTACATCCTGTTCGCGATGCCGAGAAAGGCCTACGCCGATTGAATGCAGGCAGGGAAGCCATCGTTCCGGAAGAGATGGACCGACATCAGAGACTGGATAGACTCGTGGCTGCTCTCGGAGGCTATGTCGGCGACGAGCCACAAGAACGCGGTGAGGGTGAAGATACAGTGTGGGATGTGAGTGTTCTTGCCATTCCTCAACTTGATGGTCATTGACCTTTTACAGGTCCTTCATGCTCTACCGCGAGAACTCTTGGACCCCTATCAATCTCTCACTCATCTGCCGATAACGTCCGTTTTCCGAAACCAGAATGCGCCTCTCATAGACTATCTCACCACCAAACTCTCCTATCTCACCTCTCTGCTCGATGAGGCTCGCTCCAAACCGCTTTCATCCTATGCCGCGTCTTCTACAGCGTTTGTGACTTTTAAAGATGCTAGAACAGCTAGATTGGCTTTGAAGATACTAGATAGCCACCCGAGAAGGAGTCTAGCTTGTCATACTTCCCCTGCCCCGGAATGGACCGATTTGCTTTGGCCGAGACTTGGCAAGAGCGTCTATAGGAGTGAGTTTGTCAGGGGTTGGGTCGTTGCATTCGGTGTCTGGGCGTTTACGTTAGCTTGGGTAAGCATTTTCCTCAGTTCACAGATGATGCAAGCTGACTGCCTTGGCCTGATCATCAGATCTTCCCAGTTTCTTTGTTCTGCGCCATTGCCTCTCTCTCAAATATTGCAGGATTCATCAAGCCGCTACAATCATGGTTATCTGCGAATCCCAAAGCCTCTTCCGCCATTACGTCCCTTGCGCCCGTCATCCTTGTTGCTTTGCTCACTTTGGCCATCTGTCCTATCCTTTTGGTCATTGCCAACAAGGCAGAGACTATTGTTACCAGAGTTGGAATACACAACAGCGTCATGAGTCGATTCTGGAAATTCCGTGAGCCATTTCTCTAGTATAGGCGTGAAAAACGCTGATAATTGACTTGGTTCATAGTCATGGTCAATGGCGTTATTTTCTTCGCCATTGGTCAAACCGCTATTGAAGCGTATCTCACCGCCTTCCAAACCAACGACTTTGACCCTCTCCCCATCGTCTCTTCCGCATTCGTAGGTCATGTGCCATCATTTGCTGACTTTTGTGCTGACTATAAATCGTCAGCCTACTGCTGCACCCTACTTTGCGTCTTATATTCTGCTACAGGTTGCCATTCAGCCCTTCTTTGAGATCTTCCGCTTTGGTGTGAGTCTCTCAGCTGTCTTCTCAACGATGCGTTGATCTGATCCTCATCCGTATCCCTTAGTTAGCTACAATTGTATATGTATTCGGAACTCGTGTATCGATAATTCCTCGGCAACGTCACAGTCGTACCGAATAGTCAGTCTACCTTGTTTGTCGTTCTCACAGCCAAGCTAATGACCTACTACAGCCCGACATTTAGTCATTTTTCTCAAGTACCCCAGCAATGTGAGCTGAACGATCGTCGTCGAGATCACCAGCTAATGGAATCCCAGTGCTTGCTGGCGCAATCATGCATTTATTCATGTTATTGAAGTGGGTTTGTTACAACAGGTGTAAGAGTATAGCTGACAGTTTGCTAGTCCTCTTGTTATCCCCTTTAGTAAGAAATGCCGCTTATGCTGCAACCGCAAAATGCTGATATGGTCCAATAGGTTTGGTCTTTTACGGAGCACTCTATGGTAGGCCCGAGTCTCCACTGCCTTTCGCGCTGAGAACTAACCGAGTTCGTCAGTTGTATGGAAGAGACAGTTTACCTATGTCTACGGAAGGCTGTACGAAACAAACGGACGGAGGTCAAGTGTCCGGATCTTGAGATATAGCATGGACGGGCTGGCATTGGGTCAAGTGAGTTGCTCCTTGCCGCCTTAAAGCGTATGACTAATGCCTGCATCAGTTTGTCCTGTTTGCTTTCTTCATCTTACGTCAGTACCATCGGTTGATATCTGGGCTTTGGCTGATTCTCCAGTAGAGAAAGTCAAGGGTCACGCCATCTCCACTGGAATTCTGTTTTTTATAACAATTATATCGAAATTAGTGTAAGTGGAAGGCGGATGTTCCACTATCTAATGCTGACCTTGTATCGGAATATAGAATTACCCGAGCCCTCAAACGACGGTTTGACAAGTGAGTGGTTACGACTGATCGTTGACTGAGCTCATCTTGTTTATAGGCTGGACTTACAAGAAGCCGATATCCTTTGTCCGCCTGTGATTCGAGATGACGAAACCATCAATCATCACGAAGTCAATGAATTTGGCCCAGAGCGCGACTCTGAGGATCTCCAGGAGGGGGACCTTTTCCGTAACTCCCCGCAAGACGGGAGCTCCGGGAATGAAAACTCTTCGGGAAGTGCTACGGGCTTTGCCGGCATACGAAATACCTTTAAGCAATGGGTTGCAAAATGGGGACACGCAACTATTTCTCGCAAGACTGGCAACCAACGTATCGACCGGCCTATCCCATTCGATGATACCTTTTTCTCCTCTCTCGATAGGAAAATTTCATTCAACCCTGATCAAGCCTCGGATTCCGAGAAACCTCGATGCCAGTCTGTGTCGCCATCTGAACCTCGTGGTGATGAAGTACCGAACAGCGGCGATCAGAGGCTAGATCAACATGCAGCTACGTCGGTCGTACTGCCTCATCACCCGATTCGAGCGTGGGAGGATATTCCGCCATATCAGCGTGCTAGGGGTTACAATGATCAGCCAGCCTATACAGATAATTTTGACGACTTCCTTTGGTTGCCTCGAGATCCTCTGTCAACGTTGGATCTTGACGATACAGTAGAGATGAGGTTGTCTCTCACGACGTCCGCCGGTGGTTCAGGGAAGATTGGCGATTGGCCACCTGATATGCTGAGCGATCAGGCTCATTATTCTCAAGATTATCCTACCAATGATGATCAGCCGATGTCACCAATCAGCGCTGGAGGTGTACCTGATTCTCCAGAGGCAAGGTCCGAACGAAGATTGATAGGTCATATGGGGCTTCCGCCAAATGTCGGTACAGAGGTTGATGATCATGAGGACGGGTATCATACCTTCAGGAGAGGAACTCAACGTGCTGCTTTGGGTTTGTCGCAGCTTTTCAAGAGACCTAGAACCTCCGCTGTTGATTATGGAGGGGGTATTTCGCTGGCTACGCTGTCGGACAATCGGGAGGCTTCTGGTGACAGTCATCAGGTTCCATCGCCGATCCTGGGCGCTGAGGAAAGAGGAGAACCCTCCTCTACGGCCGTTACAGCGACCACTGAGCCACACGCGTTTACTCGCCGTAGCCCATCGTCGGAGAGTCCTTTCTTCCTGTCGACGACACGAGCAGCGTCTCCGCGTCCGTTGTCGGAAAGACCTGGTTCGGCGCATACCATCGTGACCGGCTTATATCCTCCACCATCGCCTTCGAGCCCGTTGCCTTCACCTTCACTACCTTTGCCATCCCCTAATGAGCCACTACGAGCTGGCTCACAATTTACGGTAGTCTCCTCCTTGGGTCGGTCACCAACTCGGAAAGCTCCCGGTCTTCCCTCAGGCGCTACTTCGTCTGTTCTCTCCGACCGCCGATCACCAAGCGCCACGACTACCACCAATCATCATCTGCGATCACCGACCGCGGGAACCCCTCGTGAACTCTCACGATCGGCCAGCATCCTCTCCCGCTCTGGTACCATCCTGTCTCGATCTGGGAACAATGCGACGAGAATAAGAGCTTCGTCGGCGCTGAGTAATGGTTCCATCCAGCAGGCGTTAGTTGATGAGGTGATGGCGGAGGAGAGGAAGAGGATGAAGGAACGCAAGGAGGAGGAAGGACGGGAGATGTTGGAGGAAGGGAAGGCTGTGGAGAGGGAGAGGGAGAGGGAACGGGAGAGAGACAAGGGAAGATCTGTTAGTGAGCAAGGGCTGTTTACGACCAGACGGGCTAGTCAGGTCGACCATCGGGATGAGTAGGTTGGGACTTTGGGTTATACCGGAATATCTATAATACGTATGAACTTCGAAACGAGCTTTCGATGTTCGCGTCATGAAGATGCATGGCTTGAGTAATGCAGGATATGAAATCTGGACAAAGCCAGGATTGCAATCGGACTTTTGTGGCCCTGCCTAATTTCTGATACTGTCCGACGTTGCGGAATGAAAAGCATGCTGACGTACTATTATGACCGCTGTTGCTGCTCGTTCTCAAATTGGTTGCTAAAGTTGTACATTTATTGGTCGGCTGAATGACGGTCCGCGGTGTTTGTGAAGAGCGTATAAATGTATGAAGGCGGTTATAGAGGTGCATTGTCCTCAGAGTCCGTCATCTTCACGTTAGCCGTCAGTAGGCGAGGCCGACCGAGATAAGTCGTATCTGGCCGATGTAGCGGGCTTGCAGGATCCTTCCACGGTTTATGCAAACAGAGTGACTTAGGTATGTCACTTAAGGCAATTCCCGACAAAATGGGAGACGCCGGTTCCTGAGTCTGAACGGCAGCGTTCCTGTGATTTTTGGCATGATGAGAAAACTTGGCGCCCACAGGAGAAGACGGTACCTGATCACCGGCCGACCATTTAACTTGTCAAAGCAGGGGCAATGCATTGTGCCGCAATGATGTTAGGTTTATGTACGCGTATGCTCAGATTACTATTTCGGCTCGCGGAAGCTGTTTACTGGGTAGGTACACGACGGGGTAATATTGCTCCATTTCTCCCCAGCGCCGCGACGCGCTGTCCTACGCCGCACGCAGCACATGACGAACGGAGTGGGTCCGGCGCCGCTGGTCCGCTTGACGGAAGCTCGGGCCGACGGTGGACAGAAGAGTGTGAAATTTGAGTCTGGACCGTAACGCCACAGACTGATTTTGTATCTACCTTTTCTGGGAAGTAGGGTACATGATCGGCGTAGGACGAGAGAGAGGGAAGAAGGTGAATTGAATGATCAAGCTGAAAACTCAGGGGAATTCGGTGGGTGTCGTGCTCAGGGGATGCCAGGGCTTGCCTCCCTCCGAGACACCCAATCTGTTGGGCTCTCGTTTGGTGCAGGCCGACGTCTTAATGAATGATTTCCTCATGCCCACTGGTTAGTATCGTTGGGGCAAAAGCAGTACGTCAGATTTCTCAGTCCCTCCCCCAGCCAAACCGGCCTCAGGCAGAGCTCTTCTCTGGCCCTTCTTTCAGAATTCATACAATCGGGATAATCCCCTAAGAGTTTCCCGGCTGTTGGGCGGCGCGATACTTCCGGAAGACGGAGGAGCAGCCTCAGCCCAGTCGGAGAGGGAGAGGCGCGAGAGAGAGTGACTGGTGGAGCGCCGCGCCGCGCCGCGCCGGGGTGCAGTGGAAGTGGATGCGGTGAGTGAGCAGAAAGGTTGCACACTGTGTTCTCGCTTGGTGACTCGCCATCGATCCATTGTATCGCTTCATCGCACGTTTCTAAGGGGGTGGCTAACACCCCTCCCTACCTTGTCCGTACCGCTACAGGTTGCAGTAGCTGGGAGCTGTTTACCCTTTACCTGGGCTCCCATAGCTCCAACATCCTATGCGCGCCCAGCAGTCAGGCCATCGTTAGCTGTGCATGTCCCTCCTCAGTGCCGTCATATCCGCCGTAACAGTTTGCAGCAGAAGTGTGAATCCCTAGTAAAGCGGGGAGACAAGAGTCGGACACCAGGAAGTAAACCGGTGCTTTTGGCCCGAATCCCTCAAATCCCCCTTCCCCCTCTTAGTAGCCTTGGGATTTTCGTCAGATCAGGACCCTGGATCTACCGAAAGCTTGTGCAAGGTATGTCATTAATCCCTGATATCGGCCCCGTGCTAGCCTTGCTGGGAGAGTGTAATAACCGCCGAGCTTCCGGGATCTGTCCTCCATGGAAACCTCCCATTCATTCGGGATGGTGCAAAGACTGCCGTCGTCATTCCCTTACTGGCTTTGAGCATGTTATTGTCAACCATCTCTTACATTTGTTTCTCACACTAGTTGCTTGGCGGATTCGAAAAAGAAAGGGCGATTTATACTTTCGAGATTCGACGTCGATCGTTAGTTACGACTAAGGGGGAAGTGGTTCTGTCGATTTGGGATATCTCGGAGGTCTTCGAGGTTTACTATTTCAACATTACGCCACCTATCTTGTGACTACGTCGTCATATTGGCTCTTTAATCAGAGAGGACGCTTGGACGTCAAAAGTACTTCTGTCCCCAGTGGGGCCAGACCTCAAATCGCTCATTCATACGCGAACATAAACACCCTTCAGTCAACACTATCGGCTTAGAACGGTATTTCCTAATTCTGGACACAACTGAATCGATTCCTCGTCTGACTATTTCCTCCCCGATTACTCGGTCGAGGAGATAACGATGCGTCTCAACCCCTTCAGTCGACGAAAATCATTAGGTCTTCCAACGAAAGATCTGTCGATGTCAACGCTTCCAACGCTCCTTTCCTCCCAACCCCCACTCCCTCCACACTCATTACCGACTCCACCGGCGTCTCCGACGCGGCATCCAATACCGTTCCAACCCTCCGTGCCAGGTGACGCCCCGATGGGTACCTTCGTTACGACGACAGAAGTGCCAGAGGGGACTAGAGAGAAGATCAAATTCATGGATCGACCCATGATCAAATTGGTCAAGGATGATGTGATCGCCATTTACCGGTATTTCCGGGCTCTGGATTGGAGGGCCTCAGTCAAGGTGGCATTGAAGAGGACCTTGTTCAGTGAGTTACTGTGTCCATAGAATCCTACGGCAGTGTATCAGAGGCGGTGTATCGATCCATGAGGGCTAGAGAGAGAGGAACGTTCCTGGATGCTGTGGCAATCAGGCATGTGGCATCCACAGTGTACATGGTGATTTGTCATCGCCTTCCCAAGCGCTTAGAGTGACTATTTGGCAAGCCATTACTGCCCATCACTCTGAGCTCGAGTTGATTGGGAAACCAGAGTGTCGTCCTATATCCTCACGATCTCAGACGTGCAAGTTACAATGGGAATTACTGCTGATCACATCCACACCTACAGAATGGTATGCTATAATCATCATCGCCGTCGTCCTTACCGCGCTGTTATCGGCAAAACATTCAGCTATCGTCGATTTCTGTCGACCAATCAGTCGCACGATCAGAGATTTACCTGGAGGTTTCATGATTCCTATATTGATTCTGATGATTCTGAGTTTCCCGCCATTGGTGGGTCATGAAGGTAAGCCATACCCTTGTTCCAGTTTACATACTTCTCCTAGCAATATACCTAGACACTGTGCTGATATAACGGCTTTCCAGTTATCGGAATTCTGATTGGTCTCGTTTGGGGTATCGGCGTCGGCTTCGCAATCTTGGCAGTCGGGACATTTTTAGGCGAAGTCGCTACCTGGATAGCATTCAAATGGTGCTGTCAAGCCCGAGCAGCAAAGTTTGAGAAGCAGAATAAATTATATTCCGTCTTGACTCAGCTGATCCGGGAGAAGGTGAGCTGATATCGACAAAGCGTGAACTCCCGTCGCTGACACAAAATTTTCAGAGTTTCATGTTTGTCCTCGTTCTTCGATTTTCGGCAGTACCAGGACACATCACCACGGCTGTTTCAGCTTCGGCAGGTGCCAATTTTTGGTCGTACCTCCTTGCGGCATTTTTGACTCTTCCGTATGTCATTCATTGTTAGTATTGTCTCGGCGGTGGCTGACCTCATGTTTCTAGGAAACAATTCACAATCGTTTACCTTGGTACGTCGAGCTTAAAAAAATGATTGCGGTCGAATTACTAATATCCGTTCTTCGATTTCTATAGGTCAGGCATACGGTGAAAAGTCGTTCAAAAACACGCTCATTTCGACTATCGCAACGGTCGCCACACTCCTCGGAACAGTGGTTGCTGCTATCTACATTTACTACCAAATGCGTATGGTGATGCTGCGTAACGAGGCGATGAGCCTACCTACCACCATGGTCCTGGCACCCGGGCCCACATGGGCGGACATCGGAGCCGTTGGACCCCTCGACGGACCTAGAGGAAGTGTGGCGGTGTCAACAGACGAGAAAGATCCAGCTATCATCGATCCCGACTCAGGCTTTGCTGCTCTTCACGCTCGTCGGCCATGGCTGTATACTGCTCAATCGTATCTCTCATCGAATTCAAACAAAGCCACAGCCCTTCGAGCAAGAAGTCTCCCCGGTCCTCTCAGTGAAGAAGAGATGCGTGAATGGATGAATGAAGTGGAAGATACTGGAGGTGTTGCTACACCGGGGCTTCGGGTTGAAGAATTCGATGCGGACAAATTGGAACACGCCGGCGAACTACCTCAATTCTCACCTGAGTTCCTGATGTCCAACCGGATACCCACCGCAAGAGCATCTCTAGATTCCCCAACGCCCTCGCTAAACCCCCTCCTTCCCCCCTCACATACGACATATTTCGATCCAGACTCTGAGGGCACATCTTACCCGCCACCAAGGAATCTGTGGAGTGACAACAGTGCGCTCTCGAGTTCGAGTGGGAATCTAGGTGATCGAGGGACGGTCTCGTTAGATATCGCTAGACCATTACGGAGTTCGAGAGTTATCGGCGGAAGAGAAGCGGCGGACGACGCTGATGCGTATGCCTTCAGTAAAGGGCAGAGACGGCCTGATTACGGAAGACACAGGGGGGAATCGAGAGCCGCGTTATTGGGTAGACCGACGGAAGATGATCTAAGCTCGGATGGAGGTTCTCTGCGGCGGTTGTAAAGTGCAATATTTTCTGCTCCTCGGGATTCAGGTGGCTGCTGTTTTGGTTTTGCTCATTGTGTTGTTTTTGGCTTTGGTTTTTTCGTCATCTCAAGTCTCCCAAATCCTACCTATCATCCCGACCCTGTGTCTACCGTCACTCCGATCAGTCAGCATGGAAAAATCACCCCAGGGAGTCTTTCCCGAATAAAAGTTGTATATCCCTACTATCTACCTACCATTTCTCATCTTCCCGTCTTTCACTCACATTCTTCACTCCTTCATCATCCATGGCACATACGCACTATGTTGTATACTTGACATAGCTACAACCGGAGTTGATCAAGTCGAATGAATAACAATGAAACTGCACGATGACGAGTGTAGATGACCTGGCTACTCGCCGTCAAAGGTGTAACTGGCAGGTGGTTCTGGGAGTACTGAACGGCATAGAGTTTCCACTCACGCTTGGTCTGGAGTGGGGTTAGCCCGCTGGAAGTGGCCATTCATAGACCAAGGAAGCCTAGATGCACATGAAACTGCGGAACCACATAAAGCAAAGTGCCACATCCACCTGATTCGCGACTGGCTTGTTTTGAAACAGCAACAGATCAAATTCAATCAGCTAATCCTCTGACTATCCATACCAGTTCCGTGTACAAGAGTTATCCACAATGGATTGAGCGGAAAGATCGACATCTGGATGTACTCATCCAACAGTCCCCACTTTCCGTGCCATTAACATCGAGCCTAATCACTTCCAGCTCCAATAGACCGTATCCAACTTTTGGATTCACATGAGACACCTCACCTGCAGTCTTGCTTAGAGACCCATGTCCAAACGTTACGATGAAATCTGAACCGACTGGAAGTCATGCAAAGACCCACCTGGTACGATCTTCGACTTACAATTGGAAGTACTGGTCCGAGGGGTCTGGAGAGAGACCCTCCTCCAAATCCACCCCCAAAAAGAACGGAAGGACTTCCAAGAAATACTATGGGGTCCGGAGAGGGAGGATACCAGGGGTTTACGATGACTGGGAGCAAGCTGAGAAGCAGGTTTGTTAGCCTTTTCTTCGTCTGGATAATAGGCGTCCAGGGAGCTGATGAAGGAGTGTTGGTGGGTAGGTGTTGAACTTCCCTGGGGCTGTTCACAAGTCTTTCAACACGCTTTCTGACGCTCAAGTGTGTCCCATTCGTGCCCAACCAATTGGGATGAATCATGATAACAAGACTGACATCTATCATAGACGTTCGTTGGGCCTCCAGATAGATCTTTACCGAATTGGACAATCATCGATCCCGATCCCATAACCAGGACGGATGCCGACAGCGGCGCAAGGGCAGCTTTCCTTCAACTTCGAATGGACAAAGCTATCAAAGATATCTCTACGAGACTGTCCAATCCTCAGGAATCGCCTGTAACCGCCGACAACAACCCAACATCTCTGGCCTCCAGTTCTGACCCTTCATCCTCCGCCTTTTCCCACCCACATCCAGCCCCAACTGACGAGCCCGAACCCGAACCTACCCTTACGCCCCAACAGTCAGACATTCTAAACAGAATCTTGCAGGGGCAAAACTTCTTCTTCACGGGTTCTGCGGGTACTGGTAAATCCGTACTATTGCGTGCGATCATCAGGGAGTTCAGGAACAGAAGCGCCATGCAGGACATTGAGGAGGCGAAGTCCAAAGAGAAGGAGTGGGAGGATTATCTGAAGGGATTAGCAGGTGGAGGTGGCAAGAGACAAAATTCGGGTGGAACGGACAGTAATGCCAACAGATGGGATCTGTGTGTCACTGCTAGTACCGGCATGGCGGGGGTGTGAGTAGTTTTGGACGGTCTTTAAGTGTCCGATTGAATGAGATTGGGTCAGACAGGGCTCGGGCTGATACACATCGTCTCGCTTCCACAGTAATATTGGTGGAACGACGCTACACGCCTGGGCAGGTCTAGGGCTAGCGAAGCGACCTGTCAAAGATCTCATTTTCACTCTGCTCAGAGACCAAATGACACTGCAACGATGGAGGACGACTGGGGCGTTAATCATCGATGAGGGTGAGTGTTATTTCTGTGGAGCTCTCGTTGTGATACGATAGAGGAAGGCATTGGCACTGTCCTTTGCTCTGTGTCTCCGGGGTCAGCTCTTAGATCAATGAAGATCGCTTATGCTGTCTCATATGTTGTAGTATCCATGATCGATGGATTTTTCCTGGACAAACTGGAGACCATCGCTAGATCTGTACGCCAAGACCCGAGGCCGTTTGGTGGAATTCAGGTACATGCTCTACTCATCGGTGTTATCCCTGTCCTTCCTCAAATGTCACCACATTCGCTAGAGACTGACTTGAAACCCCATAATGCAGATCATTCTCTCCGGCGACTTCTATCAGCTTCCTCCAGTCGGAGATGAGAATCCGTTGACTGGCAGGAAAGAATACAAGTTTGCGTTTGATGCCGATTGCTGGGACAAGATGATACCCCGGGAGAACATCGTTTCGTTGACTAGGGTGTTCAGGCAGAGGGATGACAGGTTTATCAGCATTTTGGAGGGGATGCGGAAAGGATATGTCGGGGAGGAGGAGATGATGACCCTGAAAGGGCTGGAAAGAAGACTGGTGTATGATGATGGTATCGCTGCGGTTGAACTGTAGGTTTAGCTGAGAATACCCGGGACGAAATGCTGAATGACCTCTGACTTATGACTTATGTCTCCACAGTTGGCCGAGAAGAGCAGAAGTGGCCCAGATCAACAAAAATCGACTAGACGCTCTAGCGACCCCATTGAAGGTCTATGAATCTCATGACGAGCCTGGAGTGGATTCGAAGGGTTTCCAATTGACACTGGAACAGGCGACCAAGAAGCTGGACCAGAATACCACATGGATGAAAGAGTTGGCGGTGAAGGCTGGGGCTGTTGTGATGCTGCTGACGGTGAGTCTAAGCACCCTTGTGTTCCCTTAGTCAACGATGGATTCAATCTGATGCCCCGTGATCCAGAATCTGAATGTGAGGCTCCTGCGTTCAACCGATTGTACAATCCGGCAGAGGTTTACTGACCACGCACCAGGTGGGAGGATTAGTCAACGGATCAACCGGTAAGAACTCACAATACTGGGAAATGAGCCTAGTCTAACTATGCTTCTCCAGGAAAGATAGTCGATTTTTTGACTCTTCCAGAAGCTGTCCAGTCTAACATTCAAATACCTTCGTTGCATACCTCGCCTTCATTGACCGAACCGTGGCCTGTCGTCGAGTTCATTCCTGCCAGACACGCATCGGCTGCTCAGCGGGGTACGAAAGGGAACACGTGGCTGATGCCCTCTATGAGCATAGAGGTGTTGAATGCGCAGGGAAATCCCGAGTCTGTTCGGTATCAGGTTCCTTTGATGCTGGCATGGTGCGTACAAGAGCAAACAAAGCTCGGTATTGCTGCAAGGGCATCGATGTGATGCCAAAACCTTACCATGCTGACGAATTTACCTCAAAGGGCTTTGACTGTTCATAAGGCGCAAGGTCAGACGCTTGAGCGAGTCCGGATAGACCTCGGAAATGCGTTTACAGATGGCCAGAGTTATGTGGCGATATCTCGAGCGACTTGTCTCGAAGGGTTGGAGCTGTTTAATTTCAGTCAGAAGAGGTAAATTGTTGTCGCCTCTATTTTCTCCTGCAGAGTCTCTTGGATAAAAATCTGATATTGACGTATCATTCCAGCGTCATGGCCAGCCAACGAGTTTTAGATTGGTCGTTACCAATCGAAGAGGCGCAGAAGGCAGAGGAGGAGTGGGATTCTATCATGGCTAATCACGAGATTGAGTTCTAGTATCTGGTATCCAGTCTGTAGCATATGCTGGCGAGAGGATATTGCACACATATGTCTTTGTAGGTATGGAGAGTTGGATATGACCCGGCATTGAATATGCATACCTCGTATTCCCGATGATCTGCATTTGCCACTCTGAAACACCCCGTCCCCAATCTCAGGCACGGTCTGTGCTGTGTATTCCGGGCTGCTATGCAAATGCCATTACCCAGTCCGATTACCATTATACTGACATCACTAGTCTTCACTCTCCACTATCAAACTCCATCCCGGAATGTCCCTACGAGACAAAGCCTGCTATACCCTCTCACTCATTCCATCTCTCGCTGACCCAAACGTAGTCGAGCTCGTCGAGACTTTGACGCTTGATCGTCTAGATACCAAATACGCAAGGGTGCGAGAGACTCTTGAGGGCGAAGCGTATAGCGCAGCAGTCTATGGTAAGTATGAGCTCCTTACAAGTACTATTGCTATGTCCTCCTACCCTCAAGCCGTCTCACTCTTTCCGGAGATGTTGGACGATAAAATCCCTCCGAGAGGAGAGATGCCGGGCATGTCGGTCTTCCTCAACAGGAGGCCCGGCGGTTGGGATGAAGCTAGAACAATATCTCAAGCAAAATGGGACGTGGAGAGGATAGCTGATGGCCGCACAGACGTTCTCTCAGGAGCTAAACTAGCGAGCTGCGGATACGTCACGGAGAAATCAAAGGCGAGAAGATTACAGCTCTACGGGCCAGATGTTCATGTCCCTTTTGACTTCACTGGGAGGCTGTGAGTTGTCGACCAGGACGTCACCTTTTTTGGAGATAGGAAAGAACTGTTGACTGATATCCATTTCGTCCAGGGGATTCGTGAGTTTCTTGTTAGACGCTTTGGTGGATATTGCGGAATGTTGAACAAAGCCGTGTCACCCAGGAATGGACATTCCAGTTTGAGGGGTGAGCTGTCCAGCTATTATTCCCGTGGGCAACTGTTTCCAGAGGATTGAAGCTGATAACTATTCGCCTCGCGGCAGGAACAAATTCCATTGGACTCGAGGGGGAATGACGAAGGATTATGTATGTTCACTCGACCGTCGACCTGACCCTTCCGTGGAGATTTGTCTGTGAGTCTACTCCCATCCGGCCTTCCACTCCCTTGTCGAGCGTGACGAACTGGATATTGACTATCGGACGAGCTTTATCGATACTGATATCTCGTTCAACTTAGTGCACGCGATAGCGATAAGAATGGACCTGGAAAGCTGCAGATACTGCATTACAATATTGAGAGATTTCCGGATGAAATTAAGGACTTGAGAGGTCTTGAGACGTTACTGGTCACTAGGTGAGTAGGTCCTTATTCTTGTCAGCAGCAATGCTGCAGGACTTTGGCTTGTTACACGCTTTATAGAGAGGTCAATCTATGAGTTACGGGGTACTACCTCAGACTAAAGCTGACTTGCCATAGTTTGATGTGTCTGATAGATGCTGCAGACGAGCGGCAGGCCGCAGTCTCCAAATCCACATTAGCAGCATCCCGTCCTTCGCCAGTTCAGACTTCCTCCTCCTCCTCATCCGTACCACAACTGAAGCCGCCGACTCCTGTCCGTGTGATCAGTGATGAGGACTTCGAACCCGTCAGTCACACATGAATCTCTATCTCCAATAACGTTCACCCCTGATATTTCACGAAACAGGAAAACCCAAATGAAATTCTCGTGGGAATGAACACCAGTATCGATTCCCACATTTCTCGAGCTGTCGGTCTCCTCGAGGTCAGTCCGTCGGTCCATTTCGATAGAGAGCAATTCTAACGTAACAAGCAGGACCCTTCGGTGCTATTTATCGTCATCCGCACCAAAGTGCCGGGAGCCACTCAACGCGCCTTAGAGGTGTCGTTGGGGGTGACGAGGTGAGGACTGCTTCCGCGTCTATATTTCATCGTGGGCTATTGAGGAATGAGGCAGATAATGACAGCTCGGTTTAGATATAGACACCGAGAATCTCTTCCGGACCTGCATCAGTACGTCATAGAAGACGAAGAATTAAAGCCTCCGGTACCTGCGCGACCCGGACCCAAAATCATCAAGCTGGATGACGAGATCCCCAAGTGAGCTTATCTTATCACGTCCACCCCCGCATGCTTTCAGCATACGGTCTTCCACTGATTTGCTACATGATAGACCGTCGACGTCAAGCGGGAAACCTAAGAAGGAGTGGAGTCCACCGCCTAATATTACAATCTACTTGTCGACGATCGAGTTGCCGGATCTCAAGCCCGGTCGTCGGGAGACTCTGCGTAAGCCCGATGGGCGATCGGGTACGTCGAGGTCGACTTCCCCATCCCCTATCCCGTCGCCTTCATCTGCGGGCGGTACTGGCTCTGCGACAGGAGGTGGAAGTGGGGCTGCAGCGGCCGGCGGGGATGAGAGCAAGACCAAGAAGTCTGGGATTGGGAGTGGATTTGGGAAATTGCTGAAGCCGCTTGGAGGGTGATGTTTTTGTATACTAGAACACTAGAAGTAGATTTGTTGCGTGTTGTGTGAACTCGTCCTATGTCGATGCTGAATGAAAATGGACCATCACGTCCTGTTATAAGGGGAGGATCCTCTGCCGTCAAAGGCTTGACGAACAGATATGGCATCCACCACTTCCCAGATCGATGACAATGGACGTTGAAACATGACCGATCATACGTTAATAGGACATGAGTGTCTATCCTTCCCCTCGGGATCCCCTCGCTTCTTCACGTTAACCATAGAAGTCGTCTGTCCCGCCCACACCTTCCCTAGCCCATTCACATCGCCTCCTCAATCAACGAACGAATGATATCTATGAATTTGCTACAAAGCCATTGCCCCTTCTTCGCTCATAGACCTGCGCTGTACACTCGATTTCCTGCCACATTAAGTATACCCCATCTTCCACCTCCGCCGTACAACAAACACGAGCTTCGCCACGTCCCATCCGTCGTTTGAAGTGTCTGATCACCCCCAATCGCTCATTCGAAAGGCCCCGGACGGCTCCTCTAATTTGTATCCCCTCCAGCAAACCATTAAGTCTCCCCATACAACCGCTTCAACCACACTTTAGCAACCTCGTAATCTCTCCTGCAGTCCGCCAGCAGCGCCTTGATTCTCCTAAGAGCCTCCTCAGCGCTGAGAGCCACTCCAACCTCCTCATCGCGAAGGTTTCCGTAGTGCTGCATCTTCTCACACAGGGCTTGGACTTTGATGATGCCTAATGCTGCTGAAGAGCCTTTTAAGAAGTGACCCAGTGCGGAGAGTTTTGAAAGGGATTCTTCCGCACTGAAAGGTGGTTTGGGGTTAGTGGACTCCAAGAGGAGATTAGACAAAACACTCACATCGCGTCCTCCATCTGCCCAAATGTGTTTTCCGCCTGCTCGAAATACCCCCAAACGATTCCCCGACTGAACGAATGTGATTCACCCTCCGCTTCTACCTCATCCTCATCTTCCTCGTCGTCCATATCTCGGATCTGCAAAAAGACTTCCATGTCGATAATTCCTGTTGGTGAGATCGGAACCTGAGATGGGGTCAGTACGTAGTTCTGCTGTGGTGCAACTTGGCGGATCGGGGGGAATGGGATGGATATTAGGGACGCGAGACGTGGGAATTGTGATGCTAACGGGGCTTTGCAAGATAGAGGATAAACAGTTCAGGACCAGATGACCGCAGTGGATGCTGAGGAAGATAGGGGTGCGTACGGGAACATCAATCACGTTCGTGCAGGGCAGGAGGTCGCTGTCCAAAGACAGCACATCTGGCCGTGATCACGCCTATCCATACGCGCTACCTTTAGCTGGGCTTTGCACGCCAAGCCGACCATCCATGGAGAAGGCTCTGTAACGGCGCATTGCGCCTGAATTGTGACTCCACCTCCGTGTGCGAACACGGAGCCACCGACCTCAATCCAGCTCTCGGTCATAGAAGCAGGGCCAGTCCACCGAACGAGACGACGAGAGAGGTCCATTACTAAAATCGAATCTACTCACATCCCCAGTCACTTGTCCTGATCCGCCAGGGGCTGCAACGCCAGGTGGACTAGGATTAGCACCATCCGTCTTGTTTGGAACCACAGCCTTGGCTCCGGACGCAGGAGGTATGGCTTTCCTCTCACTTGGTGCGGCGGACGACATTTTGGTAGGCGGGTTCAGGCGTGACTTTTCGAGTAGGTCTGCGGGAATGGGTGGATTGTGCGGCATGGCAAGCGGTGGGCCGGCGTATTAATTATGGTATGCGAGGAAATCAGAGGCGATGATCGATGGTGACGGTCGCGATGGCGGTGAGAGCAAGACCGACACGATGGCGATGAATGGATGATGGTGATGGCGATGGCGGTGACGAAGAATGTGTTGGATGAATTGGATGAATTGGTATGGGAAGAAAACAGATGGAAGATGAAGGAAGGAAGGGGGAGGAGAGTAAGGAGCGTTAGCGTCCTTTGATCAAGTCCTAATCTTTAGTGTCTGACTGAACAATCGAATCTAGCCAGCAACCGAGAATGAGGACCACCGGGGTTTCTCTTCTTGGCTGTAATATGTAGATGCGATGGCGATGAGTGAGATGGAGAACGGGGACGTGGATGCGTGAGTGAGGTGGGATAAGATGGCAACAATGGGAGAAGGGGAGGGGGGGGCGTGCTGGGAATTTGGATTTGGAATGGGATTGTGAACCCAACATAACCTCACCTACCTCGCGAGTCAGACGACTATGACGTCGATGGTCCGTCGTGTTCTTCGTCCAATAATCACACCTCTAGTACGCTGTATGCTGTACCCAACCAACGATGTGCAATGCGATATCCCGACCCAAAATAGAAAACGGATGGATGTTCTATGTACAGTAGCAACCCAACAAGTAACTTTAAGCCAAAGAACGTCCGAAGTGAACGCCGTTGTCCTGGTTTTTTTCGGGTCACCAGCATGGGTATTATCCCATCGAGGTCCCCAGGGGCAGCTATCGACGACTGTACAGTGTGTTCGTGCTTTGCGTTGGGGTGCCTGTTCCCGCCCCTTTGCCCTTTGTCTGCTTTGCTTTGTCTCTTGTCCTGGCTTTCCGGCATTCCTGCTCGCGTCTCTCGTCTCTCTTCTCTCCCCCTCTGCTGTTCCCCCCCCCCTTACCTCCCCCCAGCCAGCTCATGGCGATCCCTGGTTTCGGCCGTCGGTGGCGTTTGGCACGTCATTTCGGCTCGCTCGGAAGCGTGGCAGTCCTGATGGATGAGGCGAAGGGAAGCTGCGGACGGTGATTGAGGTGTGATGATTATGGTGATGATCCTGATGAGAAGAGAACGCCATTTGATATACTTGATGAATAACGCGACGCATAACAATGATCCAATGTGCAAATATTACACATCTGTATGCATGAGATACCCAATTGTCCAAGCGTGCAAGCGATACAATGTATATCATGTAAATCTCTCATCGTCCTAAACCCCTCACCCCTCCCCCTACTCATCCTCATCCTCACTCCCATACCCAATCATCCCCCACAACTTGGCCAAATCCTCCCAGAACACCCCCTCCAGACCCCCTCTGAACCATCCCGTAACACCCACAAGCTCCCCAATCTCCTTCCCCGTCAATCCACCTCCACCTCCCCCACCCTCGCCTCGCTTATCAAGGATTCCCAACAATCTCGCATAAAGATGATACGTATTATGATGAAACTGTGCCAAGAGTAATCTACCTCTGACCACGTCTTCTCCCTCTTCCTCTTCTCGCTCCTCGTCGACCTCATCGTCGTCGTCCAGGAGTAACGGCTGATCGTCGTCGAACAATGACCCTGATCCCGATCTGCCGCGGCTGGTTGTACTCCGATCGGCCGGTAGCGCAATCGACCCCCGACCTATGGCAAAGCCACATACTCCTACGCAAACTTTCCAGACCGTCTCCACAAGACCCAGTGCGACTAACCACCACGCCCCAGTGGGGTTGGTAGGCCGGACCCGGGTCGAGGACTGACTCGGAGCTACTGATGCAGAATCAGGGAGATGATCTACAGGCGTCGTGGCGAGAATTAATAGCGATTTGTACAGAGGTAAGTCGGCAAACGCGTAATTAAACCTTGTAGTTGGAGTTGAAGTCTTGGAGGTCGAGGCCTGAGGCGGCGAAGGAGGGGAAGCAATAGTGGATGTGATGACAGGGGTTGAGGTGATGTTTCGCCTGGACTTGGAAGGTCCCTTGTTCTCAGTTACAGAATCACCGTTGGCTTCAGCGTCACCCTTCCCATATGAACTCTCCAGAACACACTCCGAGAGATCGATAAAGAGATCGTAGGCTTTTACATGAGATTTGTAGATAGCGTCAGATGTTGCTGTGATGGATGAACTGTCAGCACCATTTCTCCGTCACAATGGTACAGGTATCGCAGTTGGGTGAAGCAACTCTTGTGCGCAACTCTCTGAGCGGTTTCACCGTCTCATATCGCGCATACCTCCCAGGTCATCTTGCCACTCTTATCTCCATGCGTCTCACTGCGAATCGAGTGGACGACAGCATGATAAACTTACTGCCTATCCAACCCCCATCCTCCTCCTTCACCCGCTCGAGGTCCATCAACCCCACATTCCCAATCCACCTCCCGAACCGAGGATTACTCTCGACATTAGACGGAGCAAGTGATATAGCCCAGATACACCACGCAAGCGCTGAAAGTGGCAGCAGAGGTGGAGGGGAGTAAAGGAGCTTTGGGATGAGTCAGCATTTATTCATTCTTTCTAGTCCATTATATTGCCATCGTCTTCTCCGTGACTCGGTGACAGACCACTTCGACCTCGAAAGAGGGGTGATCAGAGGAGGCACAACTCACCACGCGTTTCCCAGAAAGGGCCGCTTTGTACACGCCCACAATCGAGGGTCCGAGGAGAGACAAAAGGGCGGGCAGATATGAGACAGGATGTAATGGCTGCGGTATGTCAGCCTGTCCCTAAGTATGACTGTCCATCGTCTCTCCCACTGAGCCTCCTATTCGTGGTCTTAAGATCGGGGAGTTCTTGGGTTGGGTGGGTAGCAAGGTAAATATCACTTACCGATACCGTGCGACCACGCCGAATCAATCTCCTAACACCTTCATCCGCATCCCCCCGTCCCATATACCCCACAGATTCGACTCCGAACTTGCTCCAAATTGCTTCAAGTATCTTAGTTACTTCACTTGACACCTCAGTAGCGGAAGCAAAGACTGAGACAGACGATGCTTTCTCCAATTCGTCATATAAACTCTGAAGAGGCGTTTGCAGGTCGAAAAGGTCCTCCGTGGCAGAAGGTGGCGCTATGAGGGTACCAAAGTCAACCAGGAGAGTATGGTAGGAGTTAAAAGCCAACGTACCCAGTACAATTCCTAGCGTCCCCATTCTCCGTCCCCGTCCACTATCTTCTCCCGTGACTACCCTCGACCTGAACACTCCTCCAGCTGGGAGGGAACTCTGGGTGAAAGCCACGAAGTCTTGCGAGAGGAGGTGAAGGCCGGACGGGAGGGATGAATGCTCGATGCCCGATTGCGAGATTCCTAAGTGATGCACCGTCCCACATGTCAGTCCAATATGTAATGACAAGCAAAAGGCTAATGGAGGAGATCAAGTCTGCAAAGAGATATAGCAGATAACAGTGGTGGTCCAATGATCAAATGGCAGAGACAAGACAAATATGATAGCTCGACAGACTCACCATCAGCGCCCCGCCAGAATACCGTGGACTGGCCCTTAATATCGTCGAAATGGGTTAAGAATAGTCCCGCAATAGGCGGAAGAGTCACTGAGCTGGTCATGACGGTGCAGGAGAAGCGTCTTGGATTCGTTTATATATCTTCTGGTTGCAGCCCGACTATACCCGTTCCGAGATGTCAAAACAAGTCAAGCTAAGGGACAATGCTATGTGGTTCTCAACGCCCACACACCCAGAGAGGTCTACTCTGCTAGAGCGATGTGTATTGTTTGCAAAGCGAGGTATATAGACTAACAACAGCTGAAGGCTATGTATCGCACTTCCAAAAGACCTGCATTTTAAAGGTTACGCACACAAGCCGACTTGCCCAAACAAAGAGGACATGTACAAACAAGTTGAGCCCGATGTGGCACTTGGGGGCGTCGTATAGGTGGTTTAGTACGGAATCTTCGCATTAAGCGTGTGTTGCTTATTCCCTGGTTCAAACCGGCGTTCGACTCGCCGCACCTCCACTCTTCTTTTGGCGTTTGTGTTTGAGGTATCATGTTTTTGGTAGCTTATGTTGCTTGTTGTTGGCGATCCACTTTACTCCACTTTACTTTTGGTCCCGCTTTACTTCACTTCCTACCGACTTTACTTCGCCGACTTTACTTCGTGCTCGGATAATTGCGGCGTTATACATCATGCCACCTCGCACCCGCTCTGCGCCTGCCTCAGTGTTTAGACGTTTAGAGGCAGGATACCTTGGAATGTGTTGGTATGCTGCTAGAACGCGTTCGGAATTGTATTGTCATACAAAACGTGCCAAGGTGAATGTTATCCACACGGCACCCATTCCCTTCTTTGCGAGCGGGGTATAGTCATCTCAGCTGCTTGCACGGACTCTCCTTGGCCATATACCCATAATGCTCGAAATGAAAAGCGTCGCATCGTCATTCCCTTCGAGTATAATCTACATGCCACAGGCGGCATGCTGCCATGCATCTACACCCATCTCGCAAAACCTGAACGAGACCATAGGCACACCTTGACAACTCCTGCAATTGCGCACAGTCGCCACATAGGATCCTGCTTTACGCGAAGTACTACAGATCGATGGGAAGTCAGCGCACCTCTTTGTGATCGCTTGTCTGATTCGGAAGCGATGAATATGCAGCGGAGGAAGGCTATTGCTCACATGATGTTCTTTGGCTTTGCGAGCCTGGACCTCGAGGATACCGCTGTTAGCAGTGTCAGCAAGCACTCGTCCTCTACAGTAGCACCTGGCGGACTTCAATGTGTCTCGCTGGAAAGCTCCGGCAATGTGAGTACTCACCCATGGAAGTGCTCGTGAGTCAATTGAGTCGCGTTTTGTCTCAGTGCAAGCTGCAAAATAAGTGTATTAGCAGGACGTCACCCGCGGGACATATAAACAAGCAAGTTAGCGACCAACGTACCATGCCGGCCTCAACACAGACAGCCTTCAACTGAGCACCGTTCATATCCTCAGTTGACCGCGCCAATTCCTCAAAGCTACATGTTAAGTCAGCAACTAGCTTGCTGGCCCATGATTTCGGGCGAGTCAATCCCTCAAGGAGACCCGGCGGTCGAAGAGGACGAGCGACTTACTTGACACCAGTGTGGTTCAACTTTCTCGCGTGGATCTGCAGAATCCGTTCTCTCGCCGCTTCATTAGGCAGTGGAAACTCGATCTTTCTATCTAATCGTCCGGAACGGAGCAGAGCGGGGTCAAGGATATCAATTCGGTTGGTGGCAGCGATGACCTAGTACATCTATGTTAGCAATTGAGGGACGGATCGGAAGCCTAGAGATCTGTGCAGCCGCAGACCAGGGAACGGGGTAGAAAAAGGAGGATGCGTAGAGTCCGGGTGAGGGAAATATGAAGGAGCTGCGCCTCCAGTATCCCAGAAGCCTCCCGACCTTTCTATCGAACCACGTCCTGAATGCTCCAAACAAAGACTCGCCAACTCACCTTGATTCGGCTATCACTACTGAACCCATCCAGCTGGTTCAACAACTCCATCATCGTTCTCTGAACCTCCCGATCACCAGACTTATCACTGTCGAACCGTTTTGTCCCGATGGCATCAAGCTCGTCGATAAAGATGATTGCTGGCGCCTTCTCTTTCGCCAATTCGAATGCGTCTCTAACCAGCTTTGCTCCGTCACCGATGTACATCTGAATGCGGCTATGTTAGTGAGTGCACGAGAATCACTTGCACATGTATCTAGTAGAAGATGGGAGAAATCCCTCATTGGTATAAAAGCACTGACCTGAACCAAAGATGGACCCGCGAGTTTGAGATAGCAAGCGTTGGTCTGCGCAGCACACGCTCTCGCCAACAAGGTCTTTCCGGTTCCTATACATTAAGTCAGTTCATGTTATTGAGGGTTTGAGATCCCTCGCCTTTCCTCTAAAAGAAGCCAAAAGGAATGGCCTGAAGCTCACCTGGAGGACCATACATCAAGGCTCCCTTTGGCGCAGTGATCCCCAGGGTCTTGAACTTCTCTGCTTGTTGCATGGGCAGGACGCTGTGGCTCCCGCGTTAGTTGATACTTCCGCCAAGCACCCCGATCACGAGTGGAAAGAGAATAGTGAGAGGGCAACCCACATGGCTTCCACTAATTCCTCGATTTGTTTGTCCAACCCTCCAATATCGGTATATGTCTCCGTCGGTCGCTCATCAACTTCCATAGCTTTGACACGAGCATCATATTCTAAAGGCCCACTCATCAGCTCCAACCCACCGAAACGAGTGCCACGGCTGAGATACGGGGAGGCAGAAAACACTCAACGCACCCGCTGGCAAAGCGTCCAGAATGAGGTACGAATCTTTGTTAACACCGATCAGATCTCCTGGACGTAATTTTTCATGAGGCACAAGCCCGATTATAGGAAGGAAAACGGTCTGGTATACGAGTTAGCTTGACGAGAGGAGAAGAGGAGAAAGAAGCCCTGAGGGATTTATGAAATGTCCAGGCTGACTCACTTGACGAGTCGACGTTTTGATGACAGCACACTTCGACTTTTTAGCCGCTGTCTCGTTATGCGTGGAACCCTCCTGAGCCTCTGCGTCCACATCCAAGATCTGCGGTCGGTTGTCAATAGCCGCTCGGCCTGGTCATCCTCATTATAGAACTCTCATCGTCCTCTTGGTGAGTTGACAGCCTAGAACCCACCTCAACAACCTTCGAAACCAGATAAGGGAGAACCTTGTTCTGCTTGATCTTTGTTGTATTGTCCGCAATCTTCTCAACCATCTGCTCCCTCTCGTGCTGCAATCTCAGATTCTCCTGCCTCATCATCTTGATCTCGTTATCTATCATACGGGCCTGCGCCTTGATTTCCTGGGCGTCGGCCTGATTTGTAAGGAAATTGGTGGAAGAGGAGGATCGTAGTGTAAGCACCAGCCATTTGATGATCCCTCATTCAATGACTGATTTCACAGCTATCGCTTGATAAAAGACGATCACCTACCTTTAATACGTGCTCAGGAATATCATCATATGCATCCTCCTTGGGTTTCTCTTCATCCATCTTCACATCCTCACTCGCTACTGCTGGTTCGACTGGTGCACTCGCCGCCGTTGACGATTCTGCTTTCACGGCGTCATTTGGAGGCTGAGAGGGGGGAAGGGGGGGATCTGCTGACGGTTCGGACATGGCGTAGGGGGAGAATGGAGAAGGGATATAAGGGAAAAGTAGATGGCCGAAGTGGTATAGAGTAAGAGAGAATGGGATGATGGAGACAAAGTGCGCAACGCGCGACTCGTCAGCTGTCGGATAATTCCCGGATAAACTTCCGTCATCTATTAGTCTCTCTCTAGAGATCTCTTCAACTCTGTCCCATGCTGTCCATCGTCTCTGTCTGCCATATCAAAGGAGAACAATGTCGTTCTCGACAAGAAATGCCTACTACCTCCGGGCATCAAACTATCGAGTAATTCCGCTGTTCCTGTATCTTGATGAACGGCATGTAGGTAGCTCGCTAGCGTCGTGTGATTTACCTACTAACGTCGCCATGTCGTAGGTAAACTGGATGACTGACAGGGTGCTCCAACTGGTGATTGCCGAGCTGCAGCCAAAGTAAGTCTATGTGCTTAGCTAGGGTGATGTACCAGATAATCAGCGCTTATTGAATTACTATCCGAATAGAATGAGCAACCTTCTGACGTCTGGGCGAGGGGAGAAGAAGCACAAAGTCTTTGTCGAGCGAGGAGGTACGTTCGGTGTCCTTGCTTGTTGCTTTAAGATTCCACTTCACAGGATCATCATCTGAATAAAATTTTGAGCTGACATGAAACTTGAAACTGAGTAGAGGGTTATCAATACTGCTACTTCCTACGAACGACAACCAAGACAGAGGTCGTCTTACTCAAAGTATGTTGCGCTGCCCAGTAACTCAACTCAGTAGAACGGTTGCCTGACTAACTTTCCTACACCTAGAAAAAGACATATGATCTACGTCTTCCAACCCCTCCGCCAGAACCTGCTCCCCTGCTAACTCCACCACGGTCACGTTCAAAACGGAAAGCCTCGACGTCTGTCCTCCCGCCATCGCCCAGGTCCAGCCGTGCGAGATCTAGATCAATGAGCGCACGGTACGATGTGGATGTCTCTGATCGGGATAAAACACCAGCTCTTTTGGATCTTGACGAGGCAGAGTTGAACGATGTTCAGGTCAAGGCTGAGCCAGAGGATCGATTTAATGGATCGCCGCCTATGGTTTACGGCGGAGAGGAAGAGGACGAGGAGAGGGGGATCAAGAAGATGAAGCAGGATGTTCAGTTGGAATACAAAGGTGAGCTTCAGACTGAGATTGGTATTCTGGGGGAAGAATCCTCTTCATGATTTTTCGTCGTCTCCCGGGTATCTTGTTCGGCATGAATGCCTCTCGTGACCTTTCATTAACGTCATCGTCTACTAGGCTTCGGAACCTCCTCCCTGCAACTTGTCCTGATTATCGAGCCCTACCCACCTCTACCTGCATCCTCCTATGCCCCGCCCTCCTCTCGTCTGTCCTCGCGATCTACCTCCATCCTCGCATCAAACTCCGCCGCCTCTCGTTCCCGCTCTCGTCATCAAGGAACCGGAGCCGGGCGATCTTCCGTTGACGACCGGTCGGTCGCCCTCAGTGAAACACCCGGGCCCGGTAGTAGCTCCCGCTTGAACATGAGAAACGCAACACTTACCCCCGCGCCTAACTCGCGGCGGGGTGGAAGTAAGACAATAGGTCGTGACGAGTCGTCCACACCTGGACCTCATACTTCCAGCTCCCGGTCTGGGGGTAGAAATCGGGCATCCCAGACACCCCTATTCATCCCTCAGGACACGCCGTTCGGCGAGGACGAGGACGACGAAGAAGAACATGAGGCATATGAAGCTGCTCTTCGAGAGGGGAGACTTAGATTACCTAGTGTTTTCGATGGAGCGGACGAGGGATATGAGGTGAGGTCTGTGAGGAATGATGCGGAGGAGAAGTTCGAGGAAGATGTCCCGGAATCGATGATGACCATGGGTGATCGATTGGTGAGGAGCTCGGAAATTTCGGAGGGCGTCGTGGGTGTTCGAGGCGGGTGGGAGGAGATTGGAGAAGGGGAGGAAAGTGCTGTTATGGGCAAGGAGGAACCTGGCGATTAGGTTGGTACGAGATCTTGAGCTATAAAACCCTGTATCTGTTAGTTCTATTTTGGGTTAGTTGACGATAATTACATTGCTGTACTGCATACCCTGGAGCATTTGATTTCAGGAGCGATATCTGTACTGACTAATAAAACGATGAGATGACTTTTTGTTTCAGTATATGGTGTCTTAAACCAGACTTAAACGTGCGTCATAGCCCGCATTCTCTGCAGCAAACTAATCTGCAGTGTCAGACGCTGACCGGCACATAGAATAGAAACACAATGCATAAACCACGCAAACTTGAATAACAGGAACTATGCCGAATATCGACTGAATTACATCCCATCCTTCTCGACAGTCTTCTTCATCATTCATCATCCCCCTCACGTGAGAGAATGAGTCACCACTATACTAAACGTCTAGTCGACCTCCTCCATGGACCCGCCAACCTCCTCGAGAGCGGGGACGTCCTCTGAAACTGGGGCGGCTGCCTCTGGCTCTGAGTCGATGGAAAGACCAAGGGAGATCATTCTGTTGATCCTCTGGGCGAAGTCTTGGGGTGCGGTCAGGGTGAAACCGGATGTCTGGAATGCATATTAGTAAATCGCAAACTGAGTATGGGTAATGGAAAGAGGAGCAGGAGAGATACTTACAAGAAGAGCAGTCTCGAACAACAGGTAGGTGAGATCTTTGACGGTCTTGTCGGCCTTGTCCTCCGCGACTCTTGACTTGAGCTCTTTGATGATTGGGTGGTGGGGGTTGAGCTCCATGGTTTTCTTAGAAGCCATGTATGAGGACACTGAAGATTACTTGTCAGTGGCCGTTCGCAACACAACAGAAAGAGATACTCACTTGATGAGTCACGCAGAGCCTGAGCCTTCATGATACGCTCCATGTTCGAAGACCAGCCGAATTGACCGGTGACCAAGACACAAGGTGAGTCGGTGATTCGGTTTGAGACCACGACCTTCTCAACCTTGTCACCAAGGTTCTCCTTGATGGCGGAGCAAAGCGTCTCGTACTCCTTGACGTCCCTAAAAACACAAATCAGCATACAGCTCCGAGGCATGCAAACCATAACGACAACTCACTTCTCCCTCTCCTCCTTCTCCTCGGGGGTCTCCTCAAGCTCGAGCCCCTCTTTGGAGACACAGACCAACTTCTTGCCGTCAAACTCCTTGAGCTGTGTAACGGCGTACTCATCAATGGGGTCGACGAGGAGTAGGACCTCGAAGTTCTTCTTCTTGAGGACCTCAAGGAACGGAGAGTCCTTGACGGCCTCGAGGCTCTCGCCGGTGAGGTAGTAGATGGACTTCTGGACCTCGGGCATTCGAGTGATGTAGTCCTTGAAAGAGGTCATCTCGTCGACGGACTTTGTGGAGTGGAATCTTAGGAATTCGGCGATCTTGGATCGGTTGGCAGCATCCTCGTGGATACCAAGCTTCAGGTTCTTGGAGAATGCGGAGTAGAATTTGTCGAAGTTATCCTTGTCTTCGGCGATCTCGGAGATGAGGTCAAGAGTCTTCTTGACGAGGTTCTTTCGGACGACCTGAAGTTTGAAAAACAGAGTCAGCGCCACGATCTGAACTGCCATAAAGGATAGAGACCGAAGCTCACCTTGAGGATCTTGTTCTGCTGAAGGGTCTCACGGGAGATGTTAAGAGGGAGATCCTCAGAGTCCACAACACCAACGGTGAAGTTCAGATACTCGGGCATCAAATCCTCGTTGTCCTCGGAAATGAAAACACGACGAACGTAGAGCTTGATGTTGTGCCTCTTCTTCTTGGTCTCGAACAGGTCGAAGGGTGCACGTTTGGGGATGAAGAGCATAGCCTTAAATTCAAGCTGACCCTCAACAGAGAAGTGCTTGACAGCAAGGTGGTCTTCCCAGTCCTATGTTATCGTCAGTGATGATGTCACAGGTTAGGTCCAGTTTCAAGACTCACATTGGAGATGGACTTGTAGAACGAAGCGTACTCCTCCTGGGTAACGTCGGAGGGGTTTCGTGTCCAGATGGGCTTCTGCTTGTTGAGCTCCTCGTTCTCGATCTTCGTCTCCTTGACCTTCTTAGTCTTCTTGGCTTTCTTCTCCTTCTTCTCCGAGTCCTCGTCTTCGACTTCCTCGATCTTGGCATCACCGTCCTTGACCTCTTCCTGCTCCTCCTCTTCGACCTCCTTCTCAACCTCCTTGGAAACAACCAGCTGGATGGGGTAAGAGATGAACTCGGACTAGAAACAAGGTAAGCGCAAGTCTACTCCCTCAACATGTGCTGTACTCACGTGCTTCTTGACGATCTCCTTAATGCGCTTCTCCTCGAGGTACTCCTTCAAGTCATCCTTCATGAACAGCTTCATGGAGGTACCTCGGCCCAAACGGGGACCGGTGGTGTCTTCAGTGATGGTGAAAGTACCGCCAGCAGCAGACTCCCAGATGTACTGTTCATCATCGTTGTGCTTGGTCGTGACCTGGACTTTCTCGGCCACCAGGTACGAGGAGTAGAAACCGACACCGAATTGACCTGGCAGTCTCGTCAGCAACTGATTGAGGATTGCGAACAATGATCACGACATACCAATCATAGAAATGTCAGCTCCCGACGAAAGAGCCTCCATGAAAGCCTTGGTACCAGACTTGGCGATTGTACCGAGGTTGTTAACCAGGTCGGCTTTGGTCATACCAATACCGGTATCCCGGATGGTCAGTGTACCCTCCTCCTTGTTGGGGGTGATTCGAATGTACAGTTCCTTCTCAGTGTCGAGCTGAGATGGGTCGGTGAGGGCGGAATAACGGATTTTGTCGAGAGCATCGGAGGAGTTGGAGATCAGTTCACGAAGGAAGATCTCCTTGTTGGAGTAGAAAGTGTTGATGATGAGGTCGAGAAGTTGGGAAATCTCGGCCTGCGTGGAGAGTTAGCAAAGATCCGACCTTCCCTTCATGAATCGGGAGTGTGCTGATAGATGTGCAGAGGGGAAACACCCACCTGGAAGCCGAAAGTCTCGGTTTGGCCAGACATTTTTGGGTATGAGAGAGGTTCTGCACAAAGGAGTCAGTCGCGGCTGCTGTTGCAACAAAGGAAACACACTGACAGATATGAGATATGCGATGCGGTATGAGCGAGATAGTGAGCAGCTGAAGTGTCTTTAATTGCACGACAGAGAGATGAATGGAGGGTAATATGCGATGGGGGAAGGTGACGGTCAAGCAAAGAGTTCGAGCACGTCCAGGCGAGAGTCCCCGAGGCAACTGGAACTTTCCATGGACGACCAGGGGGCAGCATGTCCACGTGGATGACACGAGGTCGGCGGCATTCGGCGTCTTCCTTGTTGTGGCACCCTCGGCGGGCCTCGGAGTGCGTAGAAGTAAGAGGCGGAGTAAATTTAGGTCTCCGTGCCCGAGATTCTCCCATGACATGCATGACAGAGCCGCTTGCGTGTCAACTGGCCGGCAACTTATCGGAGCATCGATGTCATTGCTTGCTTGCCTACCTACCATTTCTTGCTGTTCACTGGCTTACGCTCATCACCACCATACATACAAATCTCAACATGTCTGCTTCTGGAGATAGTGTAGATCAGTCTGCTCCCAAAATTCTTGCCCGAGGTACTGCTTGCCACCAATGCAGGTAAGTCGTTTCAACCTATTTCCTCAGTATTCATGCTCACGTCTTTTCCCTCCAGACGACGGAAGCTGGTAAGCTTTTCCAACGAACGACACAGCTAATTCTAGAAATGCGATGCTACCCGACCTATCTGCTCTCATTGTCAGAAACCTCGACCTCGGACTGGAGGCCCAGACGCAGGTGAAGCTGACTGTACTTGGGATGAAATCAAGGAGCCCAGCGCTCGAACCCGCCGAAAGCGAGAAAATGCCACGAGGGGCAACGAGAGAGACACTTCTGAAGGGGACGATGAAAGGATCGCCAAGAAGCAGGAAAAGCTTGATCAGCTTGAAGACCGAATAGCCGCCTTCGAGCAGGTATTAGCACACTCTGCCGTACCAGCGACATTTTCCTCGGCATCGGTCTCAGATCTTGGGAACCCAAACGTCGTCAACGCGCGGGACATCCAGGACCAGCTCTCTCAGTTCGGATCTGGTTACGCCAACGACCATGCCTTCCTGAATGACCCTTCTTCGCTCGACAAATCTAATATCTGGCCGAACGACTCCATGCCGGATGCTGTCCCCGATGCGTTTGTCACCAATGAGACCACACGCATCGACTTTCTCGGCATGATGTGGCCGGAGTGAGATTTCCCTTTGGCTGCTCCATCTGGCCTGGCTGACATACAATTAGTTGGCCTGTCGACCTGCCGCCTCAAAGCGTTGTCGAGGTAAGTGCATAGGGCGCTCAAATTAGTCAGAAACTCACGGCAACATAGCACATCGTCGAGATCTTCTTTGAGAAAGTTCCGACTATCCCGCGAATGCTCCATCGAGCCACTCTACTGCAAGATCTCCATTATCCACCATCACACTACCGGTTTCCCGTAGGTTACGCGTGATAAGCAGTAGATCTGACGACTATAGGCTGTTCCCCTGTTGCACGCCATCCTCGCCTTGACAGCATCCTATATTTCTGAAACATCTCTATCTACACCAGATTTCTTCCCTGTCGGAACTCCTTCCTCTTCTACCACTCATCCTGTGATGGACTTCGACGGCACAGGTACATCAGAACGACGCCTTCCTTTGGGTGGTCAGCATGCAGCAGGAGCGGGGGCCCCCGGTGAAGTCCAACCGTCAAACTTCCAGATGTGGCATCGCCGTAAAGCGTTTGAGAAAATAACTTCTCTCTTCGATCGTGGAGCAAAGCTGGCGCAGTGCTTTCAAGGTTTGTTCGCTTGTCACCGATAGTGCTGACCAGGTAGCTCATGTGATAGCTTCCACCGTTGATTGGAGCAATGGATGGTAAGTTACAACTAGGCATCGTTTCCTGATTTGTAGGTGGACCGACCTTTGGCTAGAAACTGGGACAATGATCCGCTTCGCTGTGCCGCTACGCCTTCACGAAACTATCAGTGCGTATCTCCCAAGAGACAATAATCGGTAGCTAAATAGAATTTAGATTATCCGGAGGGCAATTTGGAGCGATATACTTACTCGCTAATCGAACCCGCCATGAACGTTTTGGAGCAAGCAGAGAGAGAGAGGTCTTGGTGGTGAGTACTGTCTTTCAGACTAGTCGCTGATCAGCAGGGTTGCATATTATTTGGATATGTCCGCCTCATTAGGTACCACATGGCCCAGCGTGAGTCACCTCACAGTCGAAGGGAGCTGATCAGGTAGTCTCTCGTGGAAGATGAGATAACCGTGGAGCTTCCAACCCTGCAATCCGCATTCGACCAAGGTTATGGGGAATTTACAGGTGTCCAGACCCTTCAGTAGGTTTATGAAGATACATTCGAGCTGACGTACCTAGTTCACCAGATCTCTTCACCACTCGTAAGCTCTTTGTCTCCGGTTCTTGCTAACACAACAGATCCTCCTGTGCATGTTGATGTGAGTGACGATTCTCGACCCCGCTGATGTGTTCAGAGCTTCTGTCTGCTCATCAAATCCGTCAAACTGTTTGGCGATGTCAACATATTCCTTCGACGGTATTCGCGGGGATCGCATTCATTGTCGTACGTCTATGATTAGTCCTATGGTGGCTAATAAACCAGGAAATACCTGGCCGACTCAACTCTCCGCCTACATCTATCTCATATCAACTCATTCCGCTTGAGCTTCCCACCGCACATGCGCAGACCGACTAAGAGTCTTGATTCCGATCAGCTGGACGGCGATCTTTTGACAGCGATCATGATCACTCATGGGTGAGTTTTCGGTGTCGGGATTTGTCGCTGATGGCAGTGCGACGTTGAATCTAGGGGAACCCTTGATTACAAAGGAGACCTGGAAGACGGATGTTACGAGGATGACACTATCGGCCATCAGGGCCATCCTGTCTCTTCTATACGACAGTAAGCAACTCCTCATGGCAAAAGCAACATGAGCTGATCTGTAGCAGTTACTGCCACCAGTTTTGATTGTGCGTTGACAATAACGATTCCTGCTGACGAGAAGTGACACTGCTTCCCCCTAATTGCTCTTTCATCTGGTGCCTCTGCGCCCGAGGACTCATTCGCTTCATGGATGCCGCTCGTCAATCCGGTGATTTAGTCTCCGCTTCGGTATTTCGGTCGGAACTACAGGTCTTCCGGTAAGTCTGGAAAGAAGAAATGGCTGGCTTACCAAGATCAGTCTGGCAATCGTGCGATACAGCGAAAGGTTGCCATTGGCTATTAAGCAGCTGAGAGTACTGGACCAAGCCCTCGCTATTCATGACGAGACACCTGGGGAGTTTCAAAGCTTATTCGAGTGAGTCGAAGACGCTTTAACACAATTGAGCAAGCTTGAGGAGATTTAATAACGACATCAATCCAACAGCTGTCCGTCGGACGTCATCTTTTCGAGGAGGATTGCAAATGAGAAGGGTACCACATCCTATACGTCTCCGTCGGCAACTCTTAACACTCCAAGAGGCACGGGCAGTGGCAGCGGCTCTACACCTCTCAATCACGTTCCTAATCTAACACCGGAGACCATCCAATTCACAGAACGCGGTGACTCTGCTCAAGATTCAGGTTCCTTTAAAGGGGCTACGAGTGTAAACACTCTTACAGCTCGCTCTGCGTCAAACCCTAGTCCCTCAGCGTCAGTCGGGAATAATCCCAATATCACGGAGTTCACGTACATGTCGACGTCAGTTGAAACCAAGGGATTCAACATGGCTGGGTCTCAAGGGCTCAACTCTTCTAACATTTTCAATATGCCAAACAGTGAGGGGTTCGATATTGCTTCGTTCAGCTTCAACGAGGATACAATTATGGAGATCCTCGGCGGTTCGGATCCAGTTTTCAATGGGAATGAGTACGGATTAAAACAGTTCATGTAGGCTCGCCCGGCAGAGGTACCATCACGTATTGTTCCCATATAAGTTTTGTTTAGAGTCTTTTCTATATAGCAAATCGCGCCTCTCCAAGATGTATTATTGAGTTGTAAAACATACCCTCAGCATAAGCCAGTTCAGTGAGTCGCCGTTGTACTTCGCAAGTCCTTTACAGCTTGACTTCGGCAGGCATAATCTCGCCTGAGGCTCCGGCGACACAGTTGCGGACGCCTGCACGTCAGCAACAAAACGAGTACGAGACATACATAGATCTGCCATCTTTTTCCGGGTGTCCATATCACCAGAGCCCATATGAGGCAGAACGACGCCTATTGGTACGAAGGATCAGCTCACACTCGTTTCTGTAGAAGTCGCAGATAGGGGAGAGGGATGGAATGCATACATCTTGGGGATTTTACCAAGGGATGGTCACCCGATACGTGAGGTTCTCCGGTGATCACATCTAGACCCGCACCATAGATCTCTCCGGTTTCGAGTGCCTCTGCAAGATCCTCGGAATTGACCACAGGACCCTGGCGACAACAATCATCAGCTCCATGTAAATTCAAGCCAACTGTACCGAAATAAGGAGACGCAAGCGCAGAAACTCACCCGAGCACAATTGATGAGTACGGCGGAATTCTTCATCGTCTTCAAGAAAGCCTTATTAACCAAATTCTCAGTGGACGGACTAAGACTACAAAGAACGATCAAGATATCCGCGCGTTCCGCCAGCTCATCCTTCTCAACACGCTTCACCTCGACTCCAAAGATCTTGGAGTAGTCCGCATCGAGTTCGGCCTGGTTTGGTCGGGCTCGGGATGATTGGTAGAGAACCGTAGGAGGCGCGGCTTTGTTCGTAAAGGCCAGTAGACGGGTTAGGACGACTTGGGCAATTCGCCCGAATCCTAGGAAGGAGATTGTGAGGCTTGGATGGTTTATTGACAGACCGCACATTACGAAGGGCGCCCAGGGGAGTTTGGGCCACTATTATCCGGCGGAAATGAGATAGTTAGTGACGGGGAGAAATACCGAGTGAGGATATACGTCAGACAAGGCTGGATACTGACTCCGCCAGACTTGACAAGGGCTATTCCTTCTTCGACACGACGCATAGTCATCAGTACCAATAGGGCAGTGATATCCGCCACTATTCATTTGTGAGCAGCGGTCCATATGAGCAAGGAAAGGACCAAGATCAAGTCTCAAACTCACCAGCGTCATCTAATACACCAGGCGTGTGTCCGACTTTGATGCCTTTAGCATTAGCTCGCTTGACATCGATATGGTCTAGATATGACGTATCATCAGCTCCGAGCCCCTTATTCACTCTTCTACATATTTCATCGCCAATGTACGAAGCACCTACCAAACCCCACGCTAAACGTGGAAATAACTTTCAGGTTGGGATTACAAGCTTCAATGAACTCTTCGTCGACTTTATCATTGGGCTGAGAGTGCATGATGACAATCCCGTGAACGTCGGGATCCGCCAGATTCTTCAGGATCCACTCTCGTGCGATGGGTCCATCATTGGGGTTGACGACCAGCTCGAAAGGTGATGCCTCGAGAACGGACATTGCGTCCGGTCCGACGTTTCTGGTTCTACCAGTGGAGACATTTAGCTGTCTCTCTTTGGAGTGGGAAAAGGGACATACACTACGAGCTTGGGCATTGTGCTGGATTATCGCGTGAAGAAGTGCTGGGCAGTCTAGGTAAATCTGTAGTTATTGGTAGTGGTACCTTCCGAATGATAAGAACCGTTGAGGTTCGGTTATCTGCGGCATCAATACATCACTCCCTGTTTCCGGCCAAGTCCTTCGGAGGTCGGGCCGACATCAGATTCATCAGGTTCACTCTTAGTCACAGATATTCTACTACTCTCCTCCCAAGAAACATCTATCCCTTCGTGCATCTCTACACATACCGACTATCGGTATGTATCATAGACAGTGATGTAGCCATGTGCGATCTCGTGTTCGATACGTGCTAGGCCTATATCTTTGAAGGCTTCCGTACCGAATCTTGCATTACAGTCCTTGACAACAGCGACCACACTCTTGGTCGCTGCACTGGTGTACTTTTGATTCAGCAGTCTGCCTAAAATGAACTCAAGAGCCTTGTCCACGTCTTTCGCGGTAGGTCCTGTTTCGCTCTTGTAATCAGTGGGGCCTAGCATGTCGAACTCCCGGTTACCGCGAAGGTGGAGCTCGGGCGCGAAGGCCGTATGAGACCGATTTTCGTCGAGGGATCCCGTATTAAGACCTTCTCTGGCTTCGTCGGAGGCTTTGAGCATGTGGCGCGCCCAGTCCATCTCCGTTCTCGTCACCGGACATCCACTATGGAAGTCTCGAATTGTCGATTGGGCATGATTGCGCTGAAAATCACTGACCTCCCCAGAACCGTGCATCAGGCTCGTCACACCATCGGGAAGGGTGTCAAGTTCTAAGGATCCTATCACTGATCCCCAATTTGGTGAAAACCCGTCAGAAGGGACGACTTTCTTCCTCATCGCTGCGTAAATGAACTCTGCGTCTTCGTCATCTGATTCGGTGAGAAATTCGACACCCGAAATATCAGAAGAGTTTCCCCTGTCCACGCCCTTTAGCTCCTCGGACTCATTTCCATCATCGTGAAGACCGAGGTTCGCAAAGGTCAATTGCACTCCTTGCACTCCTTGCGCGCCATCCTCTTCCATGGAAACGTCTCCGTCGCCTTCAGCGACTGGTAGGTCTCCTGTTGGAGATCCTACAGTCCTGGGGCTAGTCGGAGGAGCTGTCTCGACGCTTGGTCAGCAGCGTCTAGGGCAGTGAAGGGGCCAGTGGCCTTCGAAACTCACTTGATGAAGGGGTCAAGGCCATGGTGCCAAAAGGTTGATGGGTTATTCTAATTAAGAAGATACCCTACCTGCGTAAAGTAGCTTTGTTGAGATAAGTCAAGTAAGCTGGAAGTTGCACTTAACAATCGATGGTGAAAGTTGAATGCAAGTGTCTGATCCTATCTGACATTCATACTCATATATGTAAATTTTGTAACACCCTTCACCCCGTTCATACCAGTAATCCTTTGATCTGGATTGCTATAATGAGTCTCACAGCACCTAGTCTCCTTTGAATCTCACAATACACAATACGTGTAGGTGTATGAGCGACGCCACTTTGACCGGGTCGTTACAGTCTGCATTTATTCCCTGCCAAGTGCCGACCGTACTGATGGGCTTAGATTGGACTGTTCCGATGGCAACTATGTGCTGAATTAACTACGCATCTTGGCTGATGTGGCGGACATCTCAAAGCTGTAAAGAAAATGTCGCAGACAGCTACTCACGCCCTGTACTGATGTAAAAGTCTTCGGCGAAGGCAGGTTAGTATGTGACAGAAAAGTTGCTGTAAGCGAGCCCAAAAAGTACTTTATCCCATAAAAGGCTAGCTGCGGTGAGTGTGTCAAATTCCTGCGGCTTACCAACCAAAACACAAAACGCTTTGCAGTGGGTGGCCTTCGTGTATGTCAACAAGCGTCAACTTCCTCACCTGAATGTGTTCAGATGTGGATAAAAGAGGTTAAAGTCATCATCTTCTCAACGGAGTCGCGCCGATGAACCCCTTGCATTTGTATTCCATACAACCCAGCTCTATCCTATGCCTCCAACCCAGGATTCCCATCTCCTCTAGCCCAAATTCCATCCCGCATGATCCAGTTCAGAACCAATCAAATCCTCCAAATCTCAGATCTCGCCCTCTCCCAAATGCCATGCTCCCTCATCTCTTCTAAACCATCAACGTCCATCCCGCCCTCAAGCTCCGACCGCGGCGTAGGGTGGACTATAATCTTTGCAAAGGTCCCTGCTGAATGTGGTCGCGACAAATGGGCTGGATTTACGACCAGTGTCGAGTCGACAATCTAATGTCCAACATCCAAAGCCATGTCAGCGCCCTGCTCTGTATAAGAAACTTCACCGGTCGGGCAGGGGAGTGTACATACCTTTGAGAAATGTCTGAGTTTACTTGGAAGAATCAATACATCCGGAGCAGGGCCCTCCATCCTCAATAATGGGTAATGCGTAACGTCCAAATTAACTTCCCCAGCAAGTGCCTCTGGCGGCGGGAAGATTGGGTAGAAACTCCGCTGACCTAGGACGTGTCTCACCAGGCCGGCCATGGGATCCTTGACCTCGGGCGCGGCGGTTGTCATCGAAGAGGACGACTCGTTATCGACCGGTTCGGCTTTTTGGACAAATTCCTCTCGACGGAGATGGAAGAGGGTGTCGACGGAAGTCAGGGAGACGACGATTTCGTTGATAGAAAATGTACATGGGTTTGGAAGGAATTTTATTCTCTGATTAAAAAAGAAGTCGAATCGGGTAAGTGAATGGAATACAGGGTTTTCCTATGGTCGATTGGGAAGGTCGCAAGGGACAGCATGTATGACGCACCTTGGGTAGACCCAAAATTTCTTTCTCCAGCATAGCTTGGGGGAAAGCAACATGCCGGCTGATCATGTCCCGCACACTCGGGACAAGAATGACCACCGTGCCAGGAGAAGCCTCGACAACCCTAGAGAGCCTATTCCCAATCTGACTTTTAAAAATCTCTACGGGAGTCTGTGTGACTGCCCCAATCGAGATTATGGGATGTTGCGAGTCGACGAAAGGTCCCAACTGCAGGGAGTAAGCGCGGTCATCAGTAGCTGAACTCACAAGGATCAACACATCTGGCCGCTCTCTGATCACTACGTCTGTCAGAGCTTCTAAGGGGGCGTAGAGCAGATCGTCGTCTAGAGTATAAGGTCCAGCGGCAACCATCATTGACATGGGATGGCCTCGTAGCTTTTCATGTTGGAATGCCACGAGCTCCGAGGGTGGTGATTGCGATAATGCACTCGGTGGAGGCTGATCGTCAGCAATGTCGCTCTCAAGATCAGAAACCCACCATCAAAACCTCATCCACCACGAAGACTCCTCCACCCCCATTTCGTCCTTTGACCCCTATCAAGCAACCAGGAAATACTCCGAATCCCTTAACGCCCGGAGTTCCTCCCTTGACCTTCACACCTGCCGAGAATCGCAGAGCTATCCGTTTCCCCGCACCAAGCAACCGTGAGCTTTCAAGGAACAGCGATGTCGAAGTCGCCTTCGAAGTGTCAGTCGGAGGGGACAAGATGCGTCCAACGGTGAAGATGGCTTCTTCCGATTGGAAGTGCGGATCACCGAGCTCAGTAAGACTATACGCATCCTTGATAGTCTCGGCAAACTCGTCAATAAGATCATCGAGCGCTTCACTTCTTTGCGAGATCTTCTCGAACATGTAACGATATCCCCAATCTTTCGGGTCGGCAGGGGAGCTAAGTGAGACTCGAGGTTTGGTGGAGGTCGAGCTTGAAACTCCAGATCCCGAGGGAAGATGGGGGTTGAGTGTTTCAACCAGCGAATGAGGTTGAGGACGGAGATTGAAAGGTTGAGTTGCAGGTGTAAGTCTTCCGTTTATCAGCTTTACGGTTTATATTCAAGACCTACTCTGAACCAGACTCGGCGCCGCTACCAGGACTGGAGGGGGTATGACCGTTCTTCCCTACCGGAGAACCGTTCCCAAGATTCTTCGAAGGAGGAGCAAGACCTGACGGTCGGTAGCTGCTCCCAGAAGCGCCTACAGGCGTACCACGCTGAGGCGTCGAGAAGCTCGTGGGAGTAAACGCAGAGACGGGTGAGGGGAGATTGACATTATTTGCAGTATTCGACAGCCGCGCCGTAGGATTTGTCCCCCGCGATCGAGAGGGTGTAGTCAGTCCGTCCAAGCTACTCCATCAGTACAGTCACTGTGTAGGGAGACGTACAATCCACCCAAGTCCGCCATATTTCCTTTACCCTTCTTCATCCCCATTCCCAACTTTGGGGTATCCCCTGGCGTACCATTACCTCCACCGATCGATTTGGCTTGGTGTTCCCGCTGGATCTCTTTTCTCAGTTCTCGGATGGTCTCAAGTGTCAGCACTGAGAGTTTGGCGCGCAGTCCAGAGGGTCTCGAGAGGAGGAACGCTTCGTATTTATAGAATAGGGATGAAGGGGGCAGGTTGTAGATCCGGAGAATGGAGAGACCTGCTTGTTAGCTGTGACGCTTGAGGGCTGAGCTCACATTCAGCCATAACATCTGCATGATCGGTCACCGCTCCGTGGAACAGATCTGCGAGCTCCTGACGAGCTTGGTCTTCTGAGACAGCCATGACCGTCAGTGGATGAAGATATAATGAGAGGCAGTTGGATCGGCAAAATCAACAATAAATTACCAGGCGCGTCGACGCGTAACTTAAATTTGCCCCCCACGTATGAGTGCAAGTGATTGTGTATAGCTTACGTAGTATAGCTAGGTGCTCGCATGCTGGTAAGACATTGTATGATCATGGCATGATACTAGGGATACATAAGAGCATTAGACTAGATATATTTGTAGATAAACATGTATAGGGTGCAATAATTAGACAATAAACTGGAGGGACGAAACTGTGGGCCTCTGTCCGTGGCAGAGAGCACTAAGCGACGGTGGACTCGCTCGGCCTGCCAACAGACGTAGCATTCTGGGCAGAACCAGGCGCATCGTAGTTGCCCTTCCTGCTGAACATACCCTTCCTCTGGGTAGTTACTGGGTTGGACTCCGCTCCAGCTCCAAAGCCCGCAGGAGCCCCATTGCCGTGGAGACCGCTCGCCATCGATCCTTCACCAGCCGCATGCTTTTCCCGGTCATATACATTGACGGCCCCAGCACCTGCCGAGAACTTGCCGGAGGAGAGCTGGAGAGCTGTGAGGTCTAGCTTGGAAAGCTGGAAGAGATGGATAAAGCAGAAAACGGGTTTGGCGAGAACATCTAGAACGCCGTAGAAGACCATCTCGGAGTCTGGGTGAATGACGTTGGCTCCGTCGGCAAGACCCCAAGCGATGGGGTACAGGAGCCAGAGGAACGAGAGGATGGCGGCGGACGAGGTGAACGCTTTCTTGTAGGCTGGACCGATGAGTCCAGCCGAGGAGCGAGCTGGGGCGATCAGGACCCACCAGATGTAGATGAGAGCGGCGCAACCCATGGCGTAGTAGCCCCATTTGTAGGAGGAGACGACGAGGGAGCCGACGAGTCCGGTGATAATCATGACAAGGTCGAAGAAGATAACTGTGATAATGTCTGAGAGAGGGAGGCCGGAGGCGAGGACAAGCTCGAGAAGGAGACAGGGGGTGGTGATAACCCAGTCAATGTATCTGTGGCGGACGAGATCAGCATCATTGGCTTAACTGTAGTTTGTCCTGCATAGACAGGAAAGTCGTAGTACTCACCTCACATACCAAATTTGTCTGGTGGTTCCAACGGGATACCCCATATGGGAGTATTCAACAGCGACAGCCGAGTAGCCCAGGTTAGAGGCCATGGAGAAGTAAGAGATCGCGGCGGTGGTCAAGATAATCTGAAACACCGGGGATGTCTATCAGCTCAATGCCCAGGATAGGGGGGGGATTAACATTCCAAGAGCTAGGAGAATGGGAAATTTAGGTAGCAGTAGAGCGACATACCAAACAGATCTGGTGGAACACCCGATGCCCACGGGGGAGGGCAAACTGCCAAGCGAAAACCACCAAATCGGCCAATAGCATAACACCAAACACAGCCCATAACCAATCTGATCCATGGGTTGTGATCGTCTCCCCAACGCCAGTGGCGGGGTTAGTGTAGATTGCGTTGTTTCCCATTATGTAGTCAGTGAGTTGTTGAACAGGATGAAAAGGGGAGTGATGGGAGGGAAGAAGGATTCAATCATTGTAGCCTTTAAGCTACCTTGTTGTGAAGCAGATTTTGGCACAAGCAGTGGCGAGTAGATACGTCATCCAGAGCGTAGCTCATGTCGTCAACGTCAGCTAAAACAAACGGATACGGTGGTAATCAAAGCCAACCATGACCAGCTAGCTAGGGATAGATGGCGGATCTGTTTGTGGGAATCGACTCCGACGTCATCGCTCAACAATGTGACGGCGATTGCACGCTGCTGGAACCATGTTACTCCAATCCAGAACGAGTAAGACTGAGTATTGATTGACGGCATTGACTGTGTCAGAAATAGATTAGCCCCTAATCGAAGCTTGAGTCAATCCCTGTCTCGGGAGCAGCAAAGCGAGCGCCGCTTCAAACTGCAAGCTGCAAGCTGCATGGCGAGTTGAGTTGCGTGCTTTGCGTGCGTTGCATTCATGTGGCTGGTGGTTTATGGAATTTCCAGTCAGACCTCCCAGCTCTATACACTTGTCGTGCTAATGGCGTTGGAGGAGCAAACTACAAGGATAAACCACGATCCCACTACAATGGGCGAGATCTGCGTCGTGAAACTCGTCAAGATCTTTGAAAACAGCCACGCCGGTTGGGTGGCGATCGATCTGAGTCTGACCGCCAATCTTGTAAGCTTATGACGTGGCTGCGTCGCTGAATCGGGGTGCAGTTGTGGTTATGTGGTTGTCGGCTGTCACCATGCAACATATCGGATAGGGTGCTATCGGATGACGTGGGTTTATGCTCCTATTCCCAAGCTAAGGTAAGTTATTTCAATCCCCGGATGACAGCTTCCCGCAATTGAACATAACCTAAGGGAAACTCAATACCTCCGTTGGGAAGGGTATCGTATCAAGCACGGGAATTACATAAGGATCACCCAGCCAAACTCTAAACCTCTTGCATAGGCCATGAATGATATATGCACCAGATCTAAACCTCAATGCTATCTCCCTCACGCAGGATCATAATCTAACAGTCACATCACTCCTCCCTTCCCCTCTACACATCCCCCTCTAATCAACAATCTAAGCCCTTAAAGCTTTGGGCAAGATCCCCATCCCCTTAGATGCCACCTCCGGGTTAACCATACCAAACCTCGAACTACAATCCAGCAAGATCCTCAACGCGTTCCTAGCTCTCACACGGCTGATATCGATCGGTTGAGCACGGGCTGGGCGAGCTGCAACGGCAGCGGCAGCCTCGTCGCCCCATGGGTAAGGGAAATGTTTGTGGAATAGCTCGTAGCAGACCAAAGTGACGCCGAATTGGGGTGAGGAACGGATGACTCTGTGGTGGTGTAAGTGCTGTGTGCTGTGAAAAGGACGGCGGCGCAGAAAGCATTCCATAACATTACTCACCGAGCTAGACCACCTTTGTACAATGCTGCAATCCGTCGTTATCAGCGGTCGGATGCCAAAAAGAGGAGTCTACCGGATGAGCACAACACTTCTACTCACCCTTCACACCCTCCTCCTGGTAAATCTTCGAAATTCCATCAACGACTCCCTTGTAAGCAGTCTGTCCAGCACGCTGCTGCGATTGCAGCCGTGTCTTAACGACATCTGCGGTAGATCGTTAGAGGTGGTTCATAAAAGTACGCCTTAAATAGTCAAATCTTACCCGCAGGGGTTGTAAGATATGCGGCTGTTAATGGGTCACAGCATCAGCCGCAAATTCTCCTCTCGAACGACCATGACATACCTGGCATTCCGGAAATACCAGCTGCCATCAACAGCTCCCCAAACGACAGAACCTTCCCGCGACGACCTTCGTGGAAGACGTCTTTCTACTTTGAGTGTTAGCCTGATAATACCGCCGAAGCTACAGGAGGTGACTGACTTTGAGATGGGCGTAGCTGCGGGTTGTGTCAGCGGATCTCTTTGCTTTGCATGTGAATGACAGTAACGCACGTAGTGAAGTAGATAGCAGACTAGTTAATCATGACCTCGCGATCAGCATCATACATTTACTTCATTCGGATCCTATATCCGGGCTCCGTGCCAACTCACGAAAGGAACATCGCGACAGAAGCATGCGAAAGCACCCTGAGTCGTCGTCAGCTTCGATCATCTCCATCACCTACCTTGTATAATCCCAGTAATCCCAACTGTCTGATGATATGTATCGCCCCTCTTGGAGCAACACCCGCACCCTCTGATCTCGTGATCTCACCGGCCTGTCTTTGTCAGTGAACCCCCATGCAAGGTAGCTCACCATCTGCAATCTAATTTTTGTGACCTCTGCTCGGAATCAGCACCTCCTCGCATCTCTCTGCACAGCATAACCTACCCAAAGGATTGGTGACAACCTGGACGGCACCGACATCAGCTGCCAAATCTTTGCTCACTAACGAGGAAGTCAAGCCGTGAGCCTAGACTTACCACCTGACAACCACCAGCTGAAGCTCCAGCCAAAATCTCCATAGGCAGAGTAATAATTCCCGTCTCCGGATCTGTCATCCTCTTCCGCACCAAGTCGTTGACCGTCAATTTGATCGCCTTCTCCGGAGCAACCCCGACAAGCTGGGGAGCAACACCTCGATAGAATCCTCGGATACCGCCCTCGTTGGTGTACACTTTCTTCACGCAATCTGCAGCATTACGATACAGGACTTCACCAACCACTGTGGATCTCTGGTTTTGCAGTCGTGTTTTCACCAAGTCTATAGGGTAGACGGCCTTTATAGTCGAGTGAATATCAGTGAACTATAGTAGAAAGAAGCGAGAAGGACTCGACATACGAAGGCACCGATACCACCAGCAACACCCCCTAGGGCAAAGTTATATGTCGATCTACCTAACTCCGAGAGGAAGCTGCCCGCTAGTGCAGTTTCAGGAGTCGCAGCCGCTTGAGGCGGTTGCCACTGATGAAAAGTCAGTCTTTGGCTCATGTCAATGAACAGGGAATCAGCGACTCACTTTTGCATCTAGAAGTGCTTGGAAATCCCCTAACGTCAATCTCGTCGACGAGCCGACTCCTCCGCGGCCAGCAAAATGCCAAATGATATTGGCCTTGTCGTTAGTCTTAATCGTGGATCCTTCAACCCACCTCCATAGGAGTAAACCCGCCATATCGCATGCTGTTCCCGGCCTCGTTCAAGAAGTCAGACATGTCAATTCTCCCATCTTTCGAACGCTGGACCCCGTTTTGGATAATTCTTTCAACCGTATCCATTTCCCGAATAACTAACTCATTAGATGGGATTTCGTTTCATAACTCACCATTATGGAATGCGATGACTTCCGAATAACTGATCTTCTTACCGGGGTTCATCGTGCATAATGTCGGTAATCTTTCCAGGACAGATTCGGACAATTTGTGACCGGCGATTTCCTAGAGCTGTCAGACCCAAGATAGAATCTGGAGGACTCACGACGATGATCCTCTGGAATTCGTCAGGATTGATGTATCCATCACGATCCTTGTCAAAGTAGTGGAATGCTTGACGCAGACGTTCTCCCTGGTATCCCTTTATGAGTTGGGTAAATTCGTGGTCTGATGATGTCAGCAACAACGTCTCTTATCCTTTACATACATCCTAGAACATGAGTTCCGCCTCGTCTGCCAAGATATAGCTTCATCCAGTCACAGTCGAAATCAAATGCTAGGATGCGTCAGTGATGTTCAAGGCTATACAACATACGTATACCCTGTGGTCCAATATTTGCTGACAGGACGGCCTTGAACTCGTCAAAATCGACGAAGCCAGACGCATCGCTAGATATCAGTACGATGACAACAAGCTCGGACGTACACATCAAACACTTGAAAAGCCAACTGATAATCTGCATCGGGCTATAATCCCCATCAGTGGTCAGCATACGTACAGCTTTCTCGGAATGAAGCACGAGCAGCAAGGGTGAAGTATAGACTGACCCGTTTTAACAGAGTCTCGAACACTACGAAATCCTCGAAAGATATCAATCCACGCTTGGACCCGTCCGCAACACGAAACACTGAGCAAAAGTCAGCTAAGGCGCTAAATAGCATAGCAATCAGCGCTTTCGAGTCAACTCACAAACGCTGTACTGATCCCTCTTGATCCTGCTAAAACCCTCATCGGTAGGAGCGATAGCATCGATAAACTGTGAAGGGTTGAGATATCTGCAATAACGTCATTAGCATTTCACGAAAGTCGCTGAGCGATCTTCAGTATCCGGGCACACCCTCCTGCAAAGGTAGGGTAGACACCAGCTCGGTGGAAGTCAAAAAAGACGACGCCTGATCCTGCACCGAGGGGGCTAAGCAGGAAGGAAGAAGGAACAAGGAAGATCTCACTTCTTCCCGTCCCTCTCCTCCAAGGCGAATTTATCAAAAGTCCTCCTCCATTTTGTCAACTCGCTTTCAGCGGGCTTAGCTACGGACGCGATAGACCCAGCGGTGGCTTTGATGGTGGACGTCAGTCGACTCGAGAGGGGTTGTTGCGGATCGGACATGGTTTGAGTAGCTGCACCGCGGGCCAGGTGGTGCGGGGGGAGGTACGGGATGCGGTGTGGTACGGCAGCGGTGGGGGAGATGGAGGGGAGAGGAGAGGATGGTGACAAAAAGGGTTCGGAGAAAGAGCCGGTACCGGAAACTCGGACTAGTCGTCGGCCATGCCCACTTGGCAACTCTCCGCGGGGCCACTAATTTCCTCGATGTTCCCAGTTGATCAATCTTGCAAAATGCTTTATAGTATATAGTTATATAAGCTTGATTGGTGTATGAGCTTGTGAAAACGATGGAAAGGGCGAGCGCGAGGGAGAGCTATGTTTTATCCCCGATATATCTGATACAATCTCCGTCCTACTTGATGTCGCCTTCTCACTATCGACTATAGTTCTAGCCCCGCCCCGTATTCTAGTCGACCTCAACCCAACAGTCCGCCGAAGTTCAGAAGGGTCGTAGCTAACGAGGCCTTGCATCGTTTCGTCCAATACACAAAATAGCGCTCGGCTATATATATCTACTCTCCATGTGCCCATTCCTCATTGTGATCGTCAACTATCAACCTCTCTAACTCGGCTTAGTATCCTTCCTCGTTTCGCAAAAGTTACGTAATCCGGTAAAGCGCGGGGTAATCAGTCTGAGTAACCTTCTAGTCCACGTACCCAACGGAAACTATATCGACACATCAACATCTATCCTCTTTATATACCAAGTCGTCAAGATGGAATCAATGGGCCTGCCGCTATCGTTCGGCAAGGCATCGTCCTCGGCCGTGCCTCCGAAACCGGCAGCGTCGACTAGCACTAGCGTGCAACCTCCTCCTGGTCGTTCAAGCGAAGGAGGGGTCCGAGGATCAAGAGGGATTGTAGGAGGTGGGAAGCGAGGGAGAGGACGGGGAAGGGGACAAAATGATGGGAGCAGGGGTGGTGTAACTGGTTCAGAGGGCCGAGGGGGGCGAAGAGGGGGAGGCCCAGTTCGAGGGAGGGGGACTGATTCAGGCTGGGCAGGACGAGCTGAAGCTTCTGCTGCTGGAGAAGTGGGCGGGGGCGAAGTGGATAGTGAATTGAATGGAGGGACTAAGGTCAGTGTGAGCTGATCATTCTTCGTCTTCCTGCACACTCGATCGAGATTGCGGTATACCTCTTCCTCCGATCTATAGTCTACGCATGACTGATCCTTCAGCTCAGAGACCACATCCCTCATCAGCACCTGCCGAACCCGGGTCACTTCCCTCCAAACCCCCTCCCCTTCCCCCAACATCCAGCGATACCCAAATACCCCCACCCAGGGCATTCGCACGCGGCGGCGGGCGTGGAGGTGGAGGGAGAGGTGGACATGGGGGGGAGTCTGAGAGGGGGTTCTTCAAGGAGAGTTATTGTCAGGATCCATGGAAGGAATTGATGGATCAGCGAGCGCGGCGGTTGGGTAGTTCTGGGGCTGGTTGAGAGATGCACTACATTATATTGTAGTTTTGGGGTTGCGAAATCGTCAGTGTAGGTTAGGTCTGTCGTACATGCTATGCATCATACTATATGGAGCGCCCACCCCTTTGCGTCTGGGCTCCCGCGGCTTGCTGCAAGTGTGATATCACAATGGTGTACATACATTTACAGTACTTGAATGCGAAATGGGAATGGGAAATGTCAATGATGGGAAAATGTAAATCAGAACCAGTCTGTGTATGGTAGTGGCGTATTGATCCAGCCCTGTGTTCGTGAATGGAAATTGGTGGTGGCCAGGACGGAAAATCTAGAGAGCACAAAAAATGTAAAGGACCGTTACTATCCGAAACCATCGTCAGAGTTCTTCATCCTCACTGCCTCGTCCTCCAGCTGATACCCGACTTCGCCCATCCCATATTCCACTTGGTCCACCCGGTCCAAACCTCAGGTTTTGCTGAGATACGGGTTGTTGTTGATTCCCTTGGTTTGAGCCTTGGGATTGAGGATGCCGACCAACGAGCCATCCCAGCTCTGAGATGAAACGATCTCTGAGGGGTGTGAAAGCCTCTTTGAAGGATGCGACCAAGGGATGGTCGGGAGTGGTGCCTGTTGCATGAGACGATTGCTGATTAGTTACTGACCAGCCGAAAGATGATGTAGGAGTGCTCCATGATGTCCGAGGCTGGAAGATAGGGGACGAGTTGGGTGACCATTCGGCAAGTCGATCCATCGCCTCTATCCAAGTGACTACCATTGAGTGAGGATACATCCCTCCTCGTTGATTAACTTCTGCCGAGAGCGTCGTGATCAGTTCTGACCACTTCTTTAAAACCAGTATGGCAAGATCTAAAACCGGTTTTGCGGACGCCGGGTGGCCGGGCGTGTGGGATGTCGAAGTTGGGATGAGGGTCAGGATACGATAGATGCCGGACGTGAGGGCGGAGAGGAGGGGCTGGAGATCAGTGAAGTCGACTTCATGTCGGGACGAGGAGGAGGAAAAGAAGTTTATATAGGTCGACGCCTGGCAAGAACCAATGAGACAATGTCAGTCAAGATGCGAGGAACATTCTGATGTACTGATGAGCAGCCTGAGAGTCGCTAACTTACCGAGACGCAATACTGCCCAACATCACCTTCAATCCTCAGCCACAGCCGTCTCGCTGCTTGGCTATCGGGCCCTTCGCCAATATTTCCACCTTTCGAGCGTTCAATTTTTTCGATTGACTTTTCTAGGGTTCGTAAACATTCACCGAGATCAGGCTGGGGGATATAGGATAGGACGGTCGACGACAATGAGGGATTATCTTGTAAAACGCGTAGGAGAATATTGAGATGGGCGGTCGAGGGTAAGGCCGCTGAGGAATAACTGCATGAGCCAAGGAAACATAGAAACAGGGTCGAGATAAGCATACCTAGTAGGACTCCCAAGTCAACATTATCACTGTCACTTGTCGCGACTTTGCGTTCGGCATCCTCCTGTTTGACCCGTTTTGGAAGTTTTCCGCTAACCATCCCTCGAGAGGAATCGTCCTTGACAGCCAACCCACCAACATCAGCCAGAAGATCTCCTTCCTTATCTTTGTGGGACGATACGCGACGCCTCGAATATGGGTGAGAGGACGCGGGAGGTGGACTGGCAGAGGACGACGACGTGGAAGACCGTCTTGAGCGTTTCAGAGCGGTATGAGGAGTTGGAGTGGATGCAGGACGGGGTGATGCGAAAGACCTCTTGGATGGAGAATATGAGCCGGATTGTCTAACGCCAAACCCAAACCCCAGGTTGACATTGCCACTCGAGGAACCAGTCGGATTCGATAGATTTGCTGTAGGTGAGGGCTGGCCAAATCCAAAGGCGAGACGAGAAGGACGGGGCGCCGAGCCGAACGGTATGGCCGACGGCGGTTGCTGGGTCAAGGGGTGAGCCATGTTGACCAACCTCTCCCACGCCTGTAGATAGGCTGTGCAGGCCCGACGAAGAGATACTGCCTGTCAGGCCTTTCTCGGATCAGGTCTTGGCACAGTACTGTTCCAGAATGCACCAAGATTCCGTCCAAGTGCTGGATGGGCACGAAAAGGTCGAAAGAAAGGGTGAGATGATGGGGATGAGAGGAGGAAGAGGAGTTGTGAAAGGCTGCTTTGAGACAAACGCCTGGCGCTTCGCCGTCGTCGTTCAGGATGGGTCACGTGACGGTGTACAGTTTAACTTGAATTTGCCGCCGCTGCTCCTGCGTATTCGCTTTGGATTTGAAGAAATCAGAGTGATCATATAGATCATACAATCCGCTACAGTCATTCGCTTGCTTTATAAACGCTGGATGCGGGAAAGCCCTTGAGCTGAGGACTACTGTTACGAACCGGAAAGCAAAGCGTCCAATCTTGGCAGGAAGCCCAATACCCCCTGTTTCCTATCGCCCAATATGACCACCGCACAAAAAGTGGGTTTCATGGACTGCAACTCGGTTACGGACGAGCTATCATACCTTTTCATTAGCGAGACTCCAAGCTGACACATGTAACTCATAGATTAAGGAGATCGAGGAGGAGATGTCGAAGACGCAGGTGAGTTGTGTATCCGAAATCGGCCTTGACAGTAATCTGACATTTCTTGTCTTAGAAAAATAAAGCTACATCGTAAGGGATTATCAGAGAGCTCTGTTCTGCTACTGACTTTATCTTCAGATACCATCTAGGTCAACTGAAAGGTAAGACGGCTCGTTATTGCTAGGGAGATTGGTCAATCATACTGACATGACATTACAGCTAAACTCGCAAAGCTACGGAGAGAGCTGATCTCCCCCAGCACTGGGAGTGGAGGAGGTCCGGCTGGAGCAGGTTTCGATGTCGCTAGAACGGGTATAGCTAGTGTGGGATTCGTCGGCTTCCCCAGTGTGGTATGTCAATCTTCTCATCTCCTTTGTTCCAGCTAATCCTCTACAGGGCAAATCCACATTGATGTCGAAATTGACGTCAGTCTAAATATATCGTCCGCTATTTTCTCGTTACTGATACCTTTCATAGGGGTACTCACTCCGAAGTCGCTTCGTATGAATTCACGACCCTCACCACAGTCCCCGGTACGATGACGTATAACGGTGCTAGAATCCAAGTGCTGGATCTTCCCGGTTAGTCGATTCTTCTTTGCGGTTGATGGATTATGGATTACTTAGCTAACCCCTAATAGGTATCATCGAGGGAGCGAAAGACGGCAAAGGTCGAGGTCGACAGGTCATCGCTGTCGCTCGGACTTGCAACCTTATCTTCATCGTTCTGGACGTTCTTAAACCACTGAACGACCTGGCTATTCTGACCAACGAATTGGAGGGCTTTGGGATCAGGCTGAACAAGAAGCCTCCAGCGATCAGTGTCAAGAGGCGGGAAACTGGTGGAGTGAGCTATATTGATCACCTCCCAAGCGCCAAAGCTGATTTGGCCATTCAGATCGCAATTACCAACACTGTCCCGCTAACCAAAATCGATCCCGGAGAAATCAGAGCTGTGTTATCAGAATATAGAATGCACAGTGCTGCCGTTCAGATTCACGAACCCGACGCCACGATTGAACAGTTCATTGATGTTGTTGAGGGGAATCGGTAAGTCGTTTGGAAGAGACGAAAACTCCCAAAGTACAACTGACAGAGTATAGTGTCTATGTTCCTGCTATATTCGTTTTGAATAAGATCGACGCGATCAGTATTGAAGAGCTCGATCTGCTGTACAAAGTGAGTTTTTTATGTTATTGCTAGATCATCATAGCTAATACGTTACAAAACTCAGATTCCAGATTCTGTGCCCATTTCGTCTAAAATGTGGCTGAACATCGATGAACTCACCGAAGTCATGTGGCAGAAACTGAATCTTGTTCGAATGTGAGTTATCAGATCCCGGCATCGGCTTTACGGAGGAAGTTCGATACTGACGGTGAACAGCTACACCAAACCCCGAGGTCAACAGCCTGATTACTCATCACCGGTTGTCCTCAGGAGAGGTCGTTGTACAGTGGAAGACTTCTGTAATGCCATTCACAAGGAGATCGTCAAGCAGTTCCGGAATGGTGAGCAAGATTGCACATATTCGTAATGCTCCGCTGACTGTTCGTTTAGCCGTGGTTTGGGGAACGTCTGCCAAGCACTCGCGAGGTCAGAAGGTTGGATTGGAGTGAGTCTCAATGTCTGTTCCTTTTTAGTACGTGTAGCTGATGAATGTTGACGATCAACCAGACATGTATTGGAGGACGAAGAGTGAGTCTATCTGACCGGTGATAATTTTCACAATACTGATCTATCGATCTGTTCAGCATCATATGTATTTTCAAGAAGTAGTCGTATCATGCATGATGGCGTTACTTCCATCAAACACCACGCAAAGAACGCCCTTCACCAGCTCCGGAGCGGAGTTCATCTTAGGCAGTTCAAGCCGTCCGCCCTCATTGTCACAGCATCCCACGTTCCCTGGCATCTCTGAGCGCTCGCCCCCTAGGTCCGCCCTGACGTATTACTTCACTAACCCCTCCCTGACTCCCGGACCGTCCGCTCATTTCTGGAAGGGCCGTCAGTTTATCTTGCATTTCGGTCGTGAAGCTTGATTGGCGTTTCCGCTGTCGTTCTCGATGTCTTTGGAGTGGTGTTGGGTTCTGGGTACTAAAACTCTTAGTAGAAGTAGATAAGCAAGGCGGAAGGGTTGAGAGGACTTCGAGGGCTTTGGCTCGGACGTCCGCCATCCTTCCAAGTTTGATGTCAGCACCAAGCGTCATGAAGCTGGACACCATTGGGCTCACTTGAGTCGATATTGAGGCGGCGTCAACCCTTTCCCGAAAGTTCTATGGAAATCCAAGGGTCAGACTTCGCTCGACTAGGCACTACTTATTCTTGGAAGAAAGATTCAGTTACCGACCTATCAACATGATTGGAACTCAAGATTCCTATGACGATGTTCAATAGATGGACGGGAATGACGCTGAAGGCTGCTGTGGCGAAGTCATGGAGCGCTTGACGCTCGTATCGAAGCCATTTGGATTTGCATCCTGGGAGTGTCGTTCGAGGATAGCACTTTTTGGAATACGTTGCGTCGTCTGGCAGTCCGTCAGTGTCCTATACCATGATTCATAAGAAAATATGGGCAAGGGGAGGCCGAAAGAATGAGCAGCGTAGGACTCGATCAGTAACCCTCCTCAAGAATCCCCTCACCAAGCCGTCGAATCTCCCACTACTTACTGCCTCTGAAGCTGATGATGAACTGAACACGCAGACTCACGAAGGGGGTTATAATAACCACAGCAGCGTAGCCCATTTTGAATCCTCAACCTCTCCTCATCGGTCAAAAACTGACTCCAAGCTTGATTGAGTTTCCGATCCAGCTGGAGAGATCCCCTCTTATATGCTGTGTACCCAACCAGACACAGGGAGAGGAGACAGGGCCATAAGAGGAGGTTGTAGAATGCAAGAATGGGCCGTGACGAGAGGAGGACTCCTGTGAAGCCTATCAGGGAGGTTAAGAGGGTAAGGAGGGAGGCTAGGGCGAGGACTGGATATGGAAGATTGCGAGACATGTCAGCTGGATATGGTAGAGGCGAGTGGGGAGTTACAGATAACGATGTCTTGATCTGATACCATGGTGACGTCCGAGTTTGGCTCAACTGGGACGCTCGTTAGTGTGAACCGTTCTATCGATTATACCTCTCGAAAGAATTAGGATCGTCCAAGCAAGACCAGCAAGACTATACCCGAAAAGCTGGAGGCATCGAAGATCAGAGGCTGCCCAACTCTCATGGGTCCGACAATGGATAAGTTGACAAGGCTCACTACCACAATCGAACCCAGTAGTCCCCATTTGTATGCTGTCCACCTATCTCCTCGTTCTCCCGGCCTACTCTCCCCCTTTCCTACTCCTCGCATCGACGGGAACTTATCCGTGAGGTTACTCGCCACACTCGAAGCGTGACTGGCGAATTTCGCCATCGACACTCCTGTTGCCACATTATGGTCGGCATTTCCATGCCATGTGGTTGAGGGATTTACGATGGTCTTGGTGGAACTTGTGGTCAGCGTCGAGCAAGTTGAACGTACGGATCTACCGGACATGAGAGAGGGATTCGGAGATGTTGGTCGTTCAGTTCCGTATGCCTTGCTGTGATGATTATCGAGTTCGCCTCTGCTTTGGCGCTGTTCAGAGCGGGCGTCTGTCTCACTGTGGAACTGATCTTGACTTTGAGCTGCTTTAGGTCGCCTGATGAACGGGTTTCTCAGATGCCGCATGGTGGTCATGACACTCGATCCTCGCCTACTCCCCCCGGGACTGCTCAATGCCGAAAAGCTCGTCCCAGTTAGCTTCGACCAAGTAGACACTCCCGAAGTCATCGAGTCCTTAGACGGAGCACTCTCCATACGAGTAGCGTAGGAACTTCTTCCGGAAACATCACCTACCTCAATCGGGAGGGGAGGAAGGGCGCGTTCTCTTCTTTCAGTGATTCCCAGCCCAAGAAACTCCACCTTGTATTCTCCATCTTCATCTCTCCCTTCGCTGGTCCTCGGGTATAGCAGGGTGCCAGCGGGCTCTCCTCTACTGATAGAGGGATATGTCAAGGGATCTGTCCCATGTCGACGAAGGTAGGCAGCTTCAATGGCGATTCTGGACTCCCTTTCTTCCAAGTCGTTAGACTTTGAACGTACAGGTTGACTGAACTTGTCGAAATCTGAGCTGGATGTTAGAAAAGGTAAGTGTGCTTGCCGAGATGTAGATGAAAGTCTATTAGAGCCAGACAGACTTGGCTGAATTAGTCTAATCGTTGGACCGGTGGGTCGGACATCACGAGCACGGGTCCAGATGGGAGAAGACGGCTGGAGATACTCGTGTGGATTAGGTGTCGGAGGGTCCCTGTCCGCATCGTCGGGTTCGGCTCCTTGGCCAGGTGATGAGAGATGGTATCGCTCGAATGGGTCTGTGTAGCTGTGACCTAATGCAAGACTCCCGGTAGCAGAGGCGTAAGGTGAAAGTTGGCTCGGTGAATGAGGATCATCAACGGCTGGTGAGTTTGGATTTGGAGATCGTCTCCTCAGACCCGGACGGTCGGACATCGTGACGAGTCAAGTGTTCGTTGGAATCTTGGTTCTGCAATTCGGTCTCCCCGATTGTGAGTGGTGTTGTCAACAAATGCTTGGTGAGCACCGAGGGGCGGAAAGGCAAGTCAGATAGTTGCCGAATGAGAATTTCTCTTCCCAGCCATCAGTCCAGAATGAAATATCAGCCTCTCTCAATCAAAGAAGGGTGTCACACCGCATTGCCGTTGTAGAAGTCAAGGTCCATACCGTCTGGATACACATAATCAAAATAATACAACCAGGGAGAGCATCCCAATCACAGAGATCTCCGGATCTTAGATAAGATATATCCTCCCTTCCCAAGGCTCGAGATTCACTAGTCTCCCGGCCACTCCAGACCCAACTGTCTCTTCTCCATTCGTCATGAGCAGTTTCGCGTGAGATACGTCTACGTTGTCAGGAACGGTGAACGTAGACGTCGCGCCTCTTCCATCTCCCCGAGAAAAGTTCAGGATAATCAGAAGTCGCTGAGAGATAGTGGGGTCGTCACGGATGTAGGCGTACGTCTCCTCATTGGCCTCGTCAAGTGGAATAAATTTGCCTGGCACAGAAGTTGATCAGCTGAAACGCACACATCAAGGCGCAAGTTGACAGATCTGGATGCTGCAGAATGACAGAAATAACTGCAATAGCCCATCGAACTTGCCAGGTTACCCCGATAAGACACTTACCGTAGATCAAGGCTTCATATTCTTTTCTTAACTGGATCATCTTCTGCCAGAAAGACCAAACGGAGTTCGGATCTTTCATCTGGGCCTCAGCGTTCCAACCATCTGCAAAGTCGTCGTGTACCCTCATCCATGGTTTGCCATTCGTGAATCCTGCGTTGGGCGAGGAGTTCCACTGTAGACAAGGGGGCATTCAGTCAGTCTCAGTCAGTCTATCAGGCTCTCGAATTGGGAAGAGAGCGACATATCCCGCCCTAGGTACGATAATATCGATAACAATGAACATGTACCGCACTCACTTGCATCGGAGTCCTTCCATTATCCCTTGCAGTCCTCCTCAACCTTCTCAGAAGGTCTGTTACGTCTGGATTCTCCTCTCCGGTGACCTTCTTCCGATACTCTCGTTCCCCTTCAAGGAACTGGATAGCCTCGATGTCTTTGTACTCTTCCTCGCCCCACTCTTTGGGAACGTTGCACAACCCGATCTCTTGTCCTTGGAAGATGAACTGTGTGCCACCGAGGGATGAGTGGAACATGGAGAGCAGTTTCCCTGACTTTGCTCGGTCGTCCGGATGATCGGATGCCAGACGGGTTATGGTACGGGCTTGGTCGTGGTTCTCCAGACTGTGATACACGTCAGCGCGAGGGCGAAGTACAGTCATCAACAAATGCAAGCTGTTTGGCTCAGGGAAGGTCTGGTACTCACTAGTTGCTATTCCACCCGCCTTGCTGCTCCATCTCGACCTGCCAAGTCGTGAAGACCTGCTTCATCTCCGAAAGTTTCCAGGTCGGATTGCCAGCCTCATCTATTTTGCCTGAATATTTGCCATCGAAATACATGCTTAAGGCAGGTGAGTTTGGGTAGTCGGGATGCAATCGTGGAGGACTGTATGAAGATGCTCTGAGAATGCACTTACTGGTGGAACTGGAAGATGCACTGCAGCATCTTTTGTGAAGGAACAGAGAATGGTGAGTAGGTCAATACGGGGTCTCTACCCGGCATCTCGCCAACGCTGTGGAGGTTCAGTTCATGTCTTGCGTATGCAGCAAAACTCACGCAAAGCAGTCATAATGCTAAGGGCGGACGAATCATTAGATGCAAATTTCCAAATGAGCGTCTGATAGAGCAGACCGCCCAGTGAATAATAGCTCACAGACAAGACTTCTCTATTCATCTCCTTCAGCCAGTCGGCAAGCTTAGGTCCATTGGCGCAAAGGTTTCCGAAAGGCTGGTACTCTCGTCCCTCTTGGGTAATTGGGGCGTCGGGGAATCCTGGGACTTTGGATATGTAATTGATCTAACGGACAACCTCATGATCAGCTAACGTCTCAGTGGTCCGTCGGCTCGACACATTTGCGATGAAACGAACTATTCTGATAGATGCAAACTCACCACATCCATCCGGAACCCGTCAGACCCCTTCTTCATCCACCAATGCATCAACTCATGAACTGCATGCCGAACCTCCGGATTCTCCCAGTTGAGATCAGGCTGTTCCTTGAGGAATAGATGGAGGTAGTATTCTCCGGTCGTCTCGTCATATTGCCAAGCCGATCCGCTGCATTGGGTCAGCGATAATGCCACTAGGCCAGGTGGTCTTCAGTGGTCCATCGAAAGTCAGAGTACTCCGACGCACTCACGCGCCAAATACGGATTTCCAGTTGTTTGGGGGTTTTCGCTGGCCACTGGCGTCGTACCTAGGCTTGCGCCAGATATACCAATCCCTCTTTGGGTTTTCGATCGACGACCTCGATTCCTTGAACCATTCATGCTGCGGCGAGCCGGGATGAGTGGGGCCCACGAAAATACACAATCGACAGCATAAATGTCTGACCCACTTGATCGCTCGTATGATTAACAACCAAGTCCATAACTAATTTCATCCCCAACTCATGTGTTCTATCCTTCACTGCCTCCCAATCAGCAAGCGTCCCATATCTAGGGTCGATGTCGCGATAATCAGAGATATCGTATCCCATATCAGCTTGTGGTGACTTGTATATTGGTGAGAGCCAGATGACGTCGACACCCAGAGACCGGAGATAGGGCAGTTTGGAGAGGATTCCACGGAGTGTACCGTGTCCTGATGAAGCATGGTCTGCGAATGATGCCTGGGAAGATGAAGGGCTGCGTCAGGCTGGATGTTTAGTGACATGGAGTCTCAAAAGCCTACAGGATAGACTTCGGTGCACATGTCAGCGCATTAAGAAGACGTCGATCAGGATCCCCTGCTCACTCTGATACACCAAGGAAGAGCGATACCAAGCTCTGTCCGATGGCTTATCGACGACGACCGGCCTGGAGACAGACATGATGTGATGCGATATGTCACCAGAGAATGTTGGACACGAATTACCGCTGTAATTGTCGGTTTGAGCTTATGACAATGGCGTTGCAACGACTTAGATACTTAGCGTCCCGGGTAACCCGGTACTGCAGGTGTGTTATCATTCAGCAGTTTAGCCGACGGTATTCAGCCGAAGGTGTTCGGCCGGAAGACGATCGGCTGGAAAAGGTTCTTTCCCTGTTCCCCACGTATACTTGTATGTATGCCCTCATTGAGGGAGGACAATCGACGCTGTGCGCTATTGCTGCGTATTGTTTCGCTCGTTGCCGTTCAGATAGTAGGATGCTCTCTCGCAGATCAAAAGACAATCAGGCATCTCTACATGGCCACTCCAGACTTCTATTAACAGGCCACTAAGAACCTGACTTCATACAACAACCGCCTCCTGACCCTCGATCAACGCCCTTGACGCACTAACTAGCAAAATCGGTGTGATGTGTCCCTTTCTTGTGACCCGGTTTGTTCTCCCCCTTGACGTCGTAGTTATGATGGCCGAAATCTACGCAGTCGTCAGTGAGTGCTATCAACGCAACCTGATAATGGCAGTGCCAAAGTCGGCCAACTTACAATCCAGCTCCATCTCCTCGAAGTCTGTTGGTAGGTGTTTCCCTCCAACGGCTTTTAGCCACTCCATCGTAGCTCCGACGGCAGGTGCCACTCCATCAGTCTCAAATGCAATGCCGTAGACTTTCTTAATGGCACCGTATGCCCCTGATAGCTCCTTGCCGATCTCAGGGAGCGACTTCAAGAGGTTTTGAGGTTGGGAAGGGGGCAGCGGATCGAGGAGGGGAAGGAGGAATTCGCAGATTGCGTCTGGAGAAGAGATATCGCATGAGTACTGATATCCTCTGGCGTGGCTATTTAGGAGGGATCGATGGAAATTCCAAACGTACCAGATTGAATGATACATCCAGCCCTCCATATTTTCATGCAGTTGGCCAGCTGGACCTCCCATTTCTACAGAACATCAGTTCAGCCAGCACCAGAAGGAATTTCATGGGCGCTTTATCTCACCTCCTGTTCCGATGCTTTGGCAATGAGCTGCGCAAAATTAGTGAGACAAAGATTAATCTATGGGGCGGGTCCACCTACCTCGAGACCCATTACGAAAGCAGCCAAGAAGCAACCATATGTAGCCTGGTGGAACTCCTCCATCAAATCTGCCATCTCAGTTTCTCCTAGCTGGGACAGCTTCGACGCTTTGGATGGTTGAGGTATCGCTAGGTTTTTGATCACATCCAAGCGTTCGTCTCTGTTTGCTGAGATGATGCGAAGGTCATGAGAAGCATTGAACGATGGTGCAGCGACGTGTCGAAGGGAAGTCTCCTGCAACAAGGCATGGTTCAGCGAACAGCGCTCGTATGAGCCGCATAATCGAGGAAGAAGCAACTCACCTCTGACGACCATGTACCAGAACCCTATGACAAGGAATATTAGCGCCAGATCTAGGATTGGCCAACTACATGAGCTCACCTCAGAATAGTCCGCATCCTGGGTTACTTTGTCCTCAATCCCCTCTACAATTCCCCTTTCGTCTTTGATGCTATCTCCCTCTTTGAACCTCAAGGCTTTATATCCGATCCCAACGAGATAGTTGCCGCGTAATGGGCCTGAATTGTACCATGTTTCAAACACAGCGGAGATCCTATCGTTGGAGATACCAAGCTGATGCGCTAGCAAACCACGGACTTCGCACAACACTGACATCTGAGCATGCTCTGGTTGACGTGTCAATATGAATACTCCCCTCCGGTTGGGGACATGTCAGAGTGGACTCACCAATACCGTTATGAATCATCTTGACATCTGAAGGAAAGTCAATAACGGGATTGTCAGGTCGGCTGATTGAGAGATACACCAGCATCCCGATCAGACTCACAATGACCTGCTCCACCTGGTCCCATCCGCATTACACATGGCTCTCCGTTTTTGGTTTTGGCGGCCCATTTCTCACAGATGGGCTTGATAATCTCCCATGCTTTCTCCGAGCAGCCTGGTGACATCGAGGGACCGTGCCGAGCGGCTTGATCTTGGGGGTGCGAGGTATCATCAGCGAAAAGTCGTGTCCAGGCGACGGGAGAGACGACTACTCACAGCCACCACTAACTCCACAACCAACCCACTCTATTCCCTTGTCACAAGCTACCTTTTGCCGACGAGCAGTATCGTTATAATGCTCATTGCCTCCATCGATCACGACATCCCCCTTATTGAGCAAAGGAAGAAGATCGTCCATTATGCCATCCACAGGCTTCCCGTGCGGCAAGCTGAGGATGACAATCCGTGGTTTGTGTGAATCCTTATCATCGTCCTCCTTCGCTTCAGGAAAAGCATTGAGCAAGTTCTTGACACTGGTGAAGCCGTGGACAGCACTTTCGTCAACTCCGTCTTCGTCCTTTGCGTCTTTCATTAGCCGCTCGACAGCGGACTTGTCATAGTCGTAGCATCCAACTCGACTCCCATGCTCGGCAAAAAGCAATGTCATTCCCTACACGCAGCATAGTCAGCGAGACTATTCATGGCATGCGGGAGCGAGTGCCCGATCTCTCTCCCTACCTTTCCCATCGACCCGCTGCCGATGATGCCAATCTCGATGTCATGCACGGAGCTATTATCAATGTCTGCCATCTTGCCTATTGATCACTTGGTGTTTAGCAAGTGATAACTGTAAAGACTACCGTCGAGAATGAGTCACTCTTAAGAAGATTGTGATTTGAACATTCCCTCTCTATGGCTGCGTCTGTTGGCTTCTCCGCTACATACAAACCCCGTCAATGAGGACTGTGACGACAGAGTTCCTCCAAAACGTCACTCACCCGTGCCTGAAAGTATTCTGGGAATTGAGCCTGACATTTCGACATACACGTTGTCAACAGCTAATGTTTGAGCGGCGCTGAGCCTGCCTTCCTCAAGCGCCTACATCGAATCTCACGTAAGGAGTGAAACAGAAGAGTTGCGGACGACGGACCAATACTGTAGTTCTTGTCACGATGTAGGATACAATTGCTCATCCACGAAGAAATATTTGGGCCCATTATACTGGTCCCGGTGGCAAAAACCATTCGGAATAGATTAGCCGCGGCAGCCCTGCCTCATGACTCTAGATATTCGGAATCTCTATCTGCTCACGAGATGCGATGAGAGGCCTCTAGCACACATTCCTAATAATCAATACGTCGGTGTTGTCGTTCCGAACAGCTCGTCCAGATGAGGTGCTACTCGTAATTCATGCGCCGAATATAAATCTGGCTCAGAATGACTCGATCTTGAACCCACATTTGCCTCTCATTCATCTCACTGTCTTATAGAGACAGAAACCAGTTGTACTCTTCAACGAGCGATCTTGTTGGCTGGTGACGACATCTCAATTACACCCCACGTCTTGATATGACCACGCCAACACATCTATCCCGTCCTTCCCCAGAACCAATACCATACCTCCTTCCCATGATCTCTACAACATCCGAACTTCCACTTCAGTTTGAGAACCCCTGCCCCCAGCTTGTCAAACGGACATTTAAAGATCGGGTAGACCATGCTATCCTCAATCTTTCGCCGTCTTTCTTTTCCATCAACATGGGGACCGGAATCACCTCGATCGTCATTTACAACCTTCCATACCACGCTCTTTGGCTTGAGCGGCTTGGTATCGTCGTCTTCGTATTGAACGTTATTATCTTTGGCCTCCTACTGGCATTCAACCTGGTTCGTTATGTCCGTTGGAAGGGGTTGTTCTTGAGCACAAGGAATCATTTGCTCTCAGGATTGTTTTGGGGTTGCTTGCCTATGGGACTTGCAACCATTGTTGTAGGTCATATAATTGCTATTGAGACGTTCAGAAATGGGACTAACTTACTCCTCCTATCTTCTCAGAATATGATCGCCTTCGTCTGTGTCCCTGCCTGGGGATATCGCTGGGCTCAATTAGCGCTAGGTTTATGGTGGATCGACGTCCTCCTCTCCATCCTCGTTAGCCTCGGAATGGTTTACACCATATTTGTCCACCATGTCCACACACCCGACTCGGTCTGCTCTGCATGGCTCCTCCCGGTCGTTGGCTCCGTAGTCGCCGCAGCTTCGGGAGGCATCATTGCCAGCGCTTTGATGCCATTCAACCCCACCCTGGCTAGGTCCACCATCATCGTTGCGTATGTTGTTTGGGGTACAGGAGTTCCACTGGCAATGTTCATCATCACATTGTGGATCTATCGGACAGCCATCAACGGAATCCCAGCAGCTGCAGCTTTACCTAGTCTCTTCCTGCCCCTCGGGCCGTGTGCTCAAGGGTCTTTCGGTATCATCCTCCTCGGCAAAGTGGTTCGGGAGCTGGCTTATCAGCACGGAACAGGATTCGGTATATCCCCGTCGACGACTGAAATCACAAACTCGAGGCTCATGATTGCTGAAGCGGTCTACGCTGGAGGTCTCTTAACGGGTCTGATACTATGGGGCCTAGGCCTGTGCTGGTACATCCTAGCGACCGCCATAACCATTCACCACGCAATCGAAAACACCACCTATATCTCCCCGAAGAGCTTCAACATAGGCTGGACAGCTTATACCTTCCCCATTGGAGTCTTCGCGACAGCCACCACCATTTTGGCGACTGAACTTGATTCCATTGCTTTCAAGGTGATAGGGACGGTACTTTCGGTACAGGTAGTCTTGAACTGGCTATACATTTTTGTCATGGGCTTGTGGAAAGCTTGGGACGGGAGTATCTTCGACGCTCCGGAACTGTTGAAATTCGATGGTCGACCACCAAGAAGATGGTCACGGCAAGGAGAGGACCCAGGTGTTGAGAAGGTTTAGACTTTGTGATGGACAGGTTGACGTTGTATCACATGGTACTTGACGAAAATGTATCTTTTCCATGCCGCCACAAATTGTTTCTTCAGTCCAAATGTAGACGATTATTTTAAGATAATCTCAAGCAAGCTGTGCGATGTAGTCTCATGTCTAAGGAACTCTCCTGTAGTGCTATTGTTCAGATGAGATAGTGTCCCGGTTGACAAGATGCTCACGCGACCCTCGAGCTCTCCATCCCGTGCGCCCAAGGCTCAAATTGGCTTCTTCTGAGCCTGAAGGCTTCAATCAGTCTGACTCTAGTCGCAGAATGCAGGATCTGATTATCGCTCAGACGTCCTCGGAACAAAACACCATCTAAAACCCGAGCTGAAGTAAAGTGACAGGCAGCCAATGCAAGTCTTGAAATCAACAACAAATCGCAAAAATGGGGAGCCTATCCGCCCTATCGATTTCATGATCGCGTTCGGGGTAGCATACAGCGCCCAGCCTCAGCAAGCCTTTCTACACGTGGTCGCCGGGCGTTTTTGAGATCGACCCGGGGATCTCAGGCACGGAATCATCGCCCAAACTCCCAAAGCTCCTCGAGTGATCGAGTGTCCAGGCCCTACCATAGTATCTCCCCTTCCCCAATATCCCAATTCTAGTGTATGCTCTTATCTCTTTTGCCATTCCGCCAATCCGTCCGACAAACGCCCTACAAAGGCGACCAGACGTCTACAATATTTCCTGCGGAAAAGACACCTCCCCAAGTGTATCATTTGGCTTGATGACGCGATCCTCTCGGCTCTTTCTCTCACTTTAGCCTCCTCTATATCTAGTGCTTCCATATGATGCTGTCGTTCCCATCCACTGAGGTCCTCGAAGAACACGGATTGACCGAAGTCGAGTATGGTGGACCTTTCCTCGACCCATCCATAGTGTCTCGGGCTTTTGTTGCGAGTTCTGGGGAAGGAGAATGGCTCCGGGGTACCGCCAAGCTTGCTCCCAAGGCTAGCTACCCGTTGTCCACTTCTGATTCCACCGCCTTCGATACAGAGAAACGCGTGTCTTTCTGGTCAGTCTAAACCAAATGTATGATGCTGGCCCCGCTCACGCACCGCAGCTTATGCTCAAATGAGAGCCCGTCAGGTTTGTCGCCCATTCCTAAATCGCACTAATCATACCCAGTACTCTCTCAGTTCCGTAGGTATGCACAGATAATAGCCCTCGACGCGGCGGAATCCTCAGCATCGCCGCAGATATCGCCTCGTATGCTTGGGCAACGCGACTCGCCGCAGGGGAGTAGAATAAACTTCTTCGACTCCTCGACAGCCAGCTCGCAACGTTATAGATATACTTCGACTGCGGCCGTCTTAGCCTGGTGGGAAGACGACTATGGATGCTGGCTCATCACCATGGTTATTCCTGGGGATACGGAATCTCTTTTTGCATGTTGGACGAGCTTGCTTGGGGAGCTCAATCCTGTTTTGGAGCTCGACTCGTATCCGGCTACGAGTTCAGGAGGTCTTCAGAACGACGGCTTGGCTTATGGGAGAGAGCAACTTGAGCTGGAATCATACGGCAAGGCTTGCGATATTCTGAGCAGCGTCGTTGATTGTCTGATTGTAAGCTACTTTAACAAGCCTAGCTGACAGAATAGGCCTTGAACAACAAACGTCTTATCCTCGCTACGTGTCGTTCGTCCACGTTTTCATTCCGCTCAGGTCCCCAATCAGGCGTACAACTCGTTAGCCCCTCAGACGTTCTGACCACACCAGGGTTTGTTCGACCCTCCGATCCCATTTTCTCGTCTCCGCTTTTCACGCGTGAACCAGTCGAGGCAATCTCGCCGCATATCTCTGACAATTTCATCCGGAGAAATCTTCGCTATCTGGCTCCCGAAGCCGTCACGTCAAGAAGGGTGTCACCTGTTGGTGATATTTATAGTTTTGGTGTCCTTGCCTATGAGTTGTTAACAGCTTCCACTATCGACGGCGGCCCGGAATTTCCCAACGAGGATGACATCGACCTCCTAACCGACATTCAGCGCCATGTCACATCAGAAATCACCCCGCCTCATCAATATCTCGAGCAAATGGCTGCTCTAGGGGCCTACCGCCCGACACTTCCCCCAGCTCAACTTGGCGATATTATAATGTTGTGTCTAGCCAAGGATGTGGAAGAACGGTATGGGTCCTTGCATGCTTTGGGGTATGATCTGCGAAAACTAGGGCAGATCTGTAAACTCGGAGGCGATTTGAGCAAGTTTAAAGTGGGAGAAGTGGATCGCATGTCTCGGTTCTCCCTGCCCTCGATACCGATCGATCGCGAGAGTGCTATCGAAAGCCTCACTCAAGCTTTTCAAGATATGCGCCGAAGCAGTAGCTCTCACCCGACTGCGAATGGAGCCGTGTTCTCCAGCCGGACAGTCAATATATGGGGCTTGAGTGGAAATGGGAAATCACGCTTGGCAGAATACTGGGTCAACCTTACTGAGGTTGGACCAGACCGTATTCCGTGTTATGTCGGACATGCCAAACTCGACGAACACATCGACAAGCCGTTATCGTCCTTTGTCCAGATTTTTCATTCTCTACTGGACAGGGTCTACACCGATCCCAAGGAGGATCCCAGAGTGTGGAGTGCGAATATTAAGGAATCTTTGGGCAACCAATTTCCAATACTGCTATCGCTCTTGTCTGCCGACTTTCGAGATATATTATCGAGCGATATGCCAGTCGAGCCCGTTGCCGCAATTGACGTAGGTCCCAATGACGACCCTGTTGCTGATGTCCAGTGGGATAACTTTCTCACAGCATTTAAACTGTATGTACCATCCAGCCCGTTAAGGCTAATGTTTAGTTGGTCCAAACGGTTTCTCCAGATATTTGCAACTTCTGCCAGACCTTTAATCTTGGTGGTTGATGATATTCAATGGCTGTCTGGTGATGAGCTGAAGATGTAAGTGATAAGGAGAGTACGATCTGACGGCAGATGGCGACATCTTTTGGATGGCCCAAACCCTCTGAATCACGTTCTGGTTATTTCGCTTTATCGCGTGGGGACTCCCCACCCTCCATCTGCTGCGTCCTTACTCTCCGCTACGACAACAAATATTGGCATCGACCGACTATCAGAGGAAGGTGTACGCAGCTTCATCGATATTTGCCTGAAAGGGCGGGTTGAAGGCGGCGGGGCAGGTCTCACAAGCTTTCTGTACCGCCAATCTAAAGGTAGCCCGCTGTACCTAAGGACGCTTTTGGCTACTCTAGTGAGTGCCATCGCCTAAAGAATGCAGCTGATCAGCAGGTTAAAGACCGTGTCGTATTCTTCGACTTCTCCGGCCTCACATGGCGCTTTGACCTTTTCGCCCTGCAGCGCCATTTAGCTGATGAGGGCGTGGACGAATATATCGACAGACTCCTTCTCGCCTTGCCGGCGGACACTAAAGAGATGCTAGGAGTAGGTGACATGATTTGTTGTTTTACTAACTGGTAGGTTCTCTCCTGTCTCCCTTCGGCGGGATTCGATCTCGCCTTGCTTTCAGAGATTCTGGGCAAAACAAAACAGGACACAGAAAGTCTCATTCACACGGCTGCCACAAACACTGGTTCTCTGACGACGCAGGGTCATCGGACCGTCCGGTTCGCCCATGACCGGCAGAGGGTAAGTCAGCCTCGATATCTTGGCTAACGACAGACCGCGGCGTATCGTCTGCTATCAGAACATCAGGCCGCCATCAATCACCTCAGAGTATCCCTGTTCCTTCGCCGTCCAGCTCTTCTACACGACCATGTCTTCGATGCCGCCGATCACGCTATAGCTGCCCGGGAAGGAGGTGTCCTCGATGAGAAGGAAGAAGATGTAGTCAGTCTTCTTCTCCAGGCAGCCTCGAAAGCAGCTCTGTCAGCAGGGTTTACAGGAGCCAAGCGTTTTCTGGACTCCACCTATAGTGAGTGTTTCATGCTAATCCAGCTGACCAGTCAGGTATAATCAATGCCAGTGGCGGGAGTCGTGTATGGGCGGAACACCATCGTGCTTTGTACTTTCGGTTCGAGACACTGCATTCTGAAGTATGCGGGGTGCTCAAGAAGCATGATGAGAGTTTTGAAAGGGTGAGAGGTCTCGTGAGAGCGGAGCTGACTCATTCAGCTACATAACCTTGCGGCAGTGTGTCGTACACCGGTCGAGGAGGTCCAAGTTGGCATCCTCAAGATCAGACAATTGATCGCTTCTGGTCGCTACGCAGATGTATCGGACAGCACTCTGCAGTTGCTGACTAAGATGGGGTATGATCCTTGGAATCCTGTTGCTATCAAGCTTTCGCTGCCCGAGACTGCCGATGACGTACATAAGATCGAGCAGTCATTGCGGCTGAGTGGCTCATCGGACGAGGAGCTAGGATCGTACATCACCGCTCTCCTTGGTGAGTGTATGACACTGTTCGGCACTGACAGGAAGCTTTCGCTGGGTGGGTTGACTTATAAAACAGCCTACTGACCTGATAGACCAACCATTTATGTCACTGACCCTGCGAGGCGGAATCAGATATATGCTTTGGGTATCTCACTTGTGGCGTCTGCACCCTTGATCTACGAAGGCACTTCATATTTGTTTGCCGTGTACGCACTTTCTATATCAAACATCCCGGTCAAGGTGGCCCTGAACAGAGTTGCCAAAAAACTTGCCCTCTCTCGGCGAACCTCGTTTCTATCCGGAAGCGCTTTAGCTTGTATGGGAGGCCAAGTTCACGTGAGTGTGCAGTCAATGCCTATTCTGACATTCAGTGCTGGCTTCCTCTCAGCGACGTTAGTAGCGAAAATGGGCCGTCTTTCGATCTCAACGTTAATACCGGCAATCTGGAGTTGGGGACCTGTGAGTTTCGCTCTTGGTAAAGCTAACAATACGAGATGTATTCATGCTCGACATGGGATGTCGGGTATTTTCTCCTAATGCCCTGGATCTTCCTGCTGTCGCCCGAAGTTATAACCACCTCCGAGAGACATTGGCTCCAGCATACCGTTATCTCCTGCATGCTCCGCTGCAATTGGCAGAGAACATGATGTCGCGACCGGAGCAAGGGAAGCCATGGGATTTGACAGGAGCGTTTCTCAGCCAGCAAGATATCGACATGTTCAAGGCAGTCCCAATGCATGCGGCCGTCACGAAGACGTTGTCTCTCCGCTTGGCGACATTCTATGATGCCCCGCCAGAAGTGGTAGACGAAATTCTGACCGCTGGAGCGGGAATCATAGCGGACGTTGAAGGACTGGTTTTTCACGTCGAGTGGTCATTCCTTGCAACCGTGCGGGCCGTCCGGTGTCGGGAAAAGACCTGGCGGAAGTCGCCTTCCTATCAGACCCTTGTCTTACATTCGAAAAGTAGGTACTGAGTTAATAAATAATCAATGTTTGACTTACCCAACCATCTAGCTGTTGATTTCGCGTATCGCCTTGAGCTACTGGCTTGCCTTGATGCTCTTCAGGAGGATGCTATGAAAGCGCTGCCCTCAGTTGAGACCACATTATCAACCTATAAAGATGAAGGACAACACTGTCTCGCCGGGCTTCTGGGGTATTACACAGCCCAAGCTATCATCGCAATGACAGGCATCGTGAACCTTGCAGCAGGTTATATTCGAGCGTCGTATCTGTCATATCGAGCCGCTGGATATTATGGGGTTTGTCAGTGGATGGCATCTCACTTTGCTCAGTTGAATCTGAATCGAACTCCTTCACAAACTTTACCGTCTACCGCCTTGCAAATAGCCAATGTTTTGGTCGCCCCTGAGCTCAGACGAGCGTCTCTTTCGATATCTGCCGAGACCGTGGCATCTGCCGAACTATTTGGCACCATGTCTTCTGGAGAAAAGACTGCTGAACCAAGCCCATTGGCCCAAGAGGACAACTTGGACACGCTAACGTAAGATGACTGCTCGAAGTTGCGCTGACGACAGCTTAATGCGCTCCTCGCTCGCTCTTGCTGGTGAAAAGGACCCCATGATTCTCCTGTCGACATTGCTCCGCATTCTGTGCCAATACGTTCGGGCAGATTATGCGGCAATCGCCCTCTATGATGATTCAGATCGGTCAAGCCTCCGACTTCAAGCGGCTGGGCCGTACGGGAGGATTGTACCTTGTGACTTGGCCATGAACGACCAGGCATGCCACGACGTTTGTCCAGCGGGCTACATGCTGCATGTCGCTAGAACAGGGAAAGTGAGTTTCAACCGTGGTGACCGAACTCATTTTAGGCCATCACCACATCGTCCCTCTCTCGCTTGCGAGCCGACAGCTTTTATGCTGGTCGGAAACCACGAACATTGTTGGTTCTGCCCATCATGAATCAAGGCTCCCAAGCTGGAGTGATCACGCTTTCGTCGACGTCGACCGTGAGCTCACAGGCGCAATCTATCAACGCTAGAGAGGTCATTTCGACCCTAGCCACTTTTACGACCATCATCATGTCCCACCACTTGTTCACTCGGCGGCTGAAAGCAGAAGTAGAGCAACGGACGAAAGAGCTTAGCAACGCTCTTCAAGCAAAAACAATCTTTCTCTCGCAATGCAGTCATGAGTTGCGGAGCCCTCTGTCTGCTGTTTTGGTATGTCTTCCTGGTGCTACCTTGAGAAATGAGAATGCTTATTATAGGTGAAGGGACTCGCTGCTGTTCTTGAGGCCAGTCCAGGTTTATCGGCAGTCCAAAGGGAGCACCTCCGGACCATCTCGTCAAGTGGTGAAGACCTTTTAGGCTTAATCAATAACATCCTCGATCATTCACGCCTGGAAAGCCGTTCGGTTACACTGGAGCGGATTCCATTTACACTGCGCGAACTTGTCGAGACCGCATTGGACACGATGGCACCAATGGCGCAAAACAAGGATATAGAAATTTGCCTGACCAGTTCATTTAAGCAAGATCCTCCTGCCCTTCTTGGTGACCCCTTCCGGATCAAACAAGTCCTCCTTAACTTGCTCTCCAATGCTGTCAAGTTCACTCCCGCGGACGGGCAGGTGACGGTCAAGTGGGACGTACACAAAGAATCTGGTGATCGGATTCGAATTGTTTTGGACGTTCAGGACAATGGAGTTGGCATTCCTGCCCAGAGTAGGTCGTGAAATGGCTCCAACGGGGCGATACTGACGGTTTCAGAAATGGACAAACTGTTTCAATCGTTTAGTCAACTCGACGCGTCGATTACTAGGTCATATGGAGGCAGTGGTAATTCTGAACATTGTGCATTTATAAGGTAGAATGCTAATTTGCCTTCCAGGGCTGGGGCTCATCATCTCAAAAAATTTGGCTATTCTTCTTGGTGGAAATTGCACTGCTGCTTCGGAATACGGTAAAGGCAGTACTTTCACTTTCAGCTTTGTCGCAGACCGAGACCCCTCGGTAAACGTCCGGTACGAGCCTTTCACTGTCCCTCGGAGCTGCCACGTTCTCTGTTCCTTGGGGCCGTGGTGGGAAATGCTAGACGAAAAGTGAGCCTTCACAGCCTGATACCAACATCGTGTGGTGGTTGACCCACGCACATTCCCATAGTCTCAGACTTCTTAACTTCAATCCTGTTCGGTTTGTCGACTCAATTGAAGAGACTCTGCAGAAAGGTCCCCCAGAAGGGTTGAGAGACGTGTCAATTGATATTATATTTGTGGACACGACCCTAGTGACCAGGGATCAAGTGCAACAGCTGCGTCATTTCCAGCCGAATGCAACTGTAAGTTATCCTTGTTGAGTGTAGTACAGCAAAGCTAAACTCGAGCTAGTTCATATACCTAGTCCGGGCGGTGGATTTGGCATACGACATGCGTCGCTTTGGGATGACTGTGAGTTCAGGCTCTGAAAGATTACTTACAGATAGCGCGAGTCCATTGTAGCAAGACCGTTAAAGTTCGCCAGCCTGTACAATTCCTTGATACCAGCGACTGTATGTATCCGAAGACCGTACCGTAGTTTTTTGACCCTGCTGAGTGTTGCTGCAGGGTCCGGATAGCCGCATATCCCCTGATAAGAATGGACGTACTCCTGCCTTGACTAAGAAAAGGAAGATTAACAAAAAGCTGTCCAAGGTGAGACTGCAGTTGAGTCTCGGCTGATTGTATAGACATGTCCCCTGCGTATCCTCCTCGTCGACGACAATCCCGTCAACATCAGCGTCGGTTCTCGAATTCTGGAAATGTTTGGGTACAGCAGTATCGACACTGCATCGGATGGTTTGAAAGCTGTGGAAGCTGCTGAAAAGAAGCGATACGACTTGATCTTGTGTGATTTGTCGATGCCCATTTGTTCGGGCTTCGAAGCTCAGCAGCGCATCAAGGCTAGTCCGTTGGCCGACGATCCTTGCATCGTTGCTCTCACCGCTAACGCCGATGAAGTGAGTGACCGCTGGCCTCGGATCGCATGACGATGTACTGACGACTGGAGCAGGAAACGCAGCAACAATGTCATGACGCTGGGTTTTTCTCTTATTTGTCGAAGCCGCTGGACATCCCGAGATTGGAGGAGATATTGGAGGAGGCGTATGTATATCGAAAAAAAGCATAACAAGCTGGAGTCCGGCAAGGATTAAGATACCCTGCATGTGTTTCAAGAGGGCCTATAAATGTTGTAGGGCTTATCTTAGGGAAAGCCGGTTCATATCTTGACTGTATCTGAAGATGATAGATATGACAGAACGGAAGTATTTTCTAATTAGTCCATGTACAGTATAAGCGTATTAAGTGTATTAAGCGTATAAGCGTCTTAAGCGTTCGAATTGGGTTGTAAACAGAATCACGGTCATCGCGACTGTTTTCGACGACGTTGATATCTTTCCGCCGTCATTCCTTCTGCAATGTGTTTCTTTCGCAGTCTTATTTACTGATCATGGCCGAAGAACCCGACATCGGTGCCTACGATGGTGGTTTTGAGGGTGAGGTAGGCGGAGTCACATCGGAAAAACACAAGCTTGTCAAGAACTACCTCAACACCGAATTCGACAGGCAAGTCAAAACACCGCCATCTCTCTCGCACCCCCAGTCTCACATCCTTGCAGCGTAGGACCATCCACCGAGTGGTCATTGAGATCATTTGATATCGGTCGACCGCTGGGCAGAGGTACGTGCAGTCGTGACGTATATTTAGACCCGGTGAAGCTCATGTTTTGCAGGTCATTTTGGTCGGGTTTATCTGGCCCGCGTGCGGTCGACTTCCAACCCATTTATTCTGGCTTTGAAATGTCTCCGGAAGGATGAGGTCATACATAAAGATGTACTTCACCAAGTGAAAAGGGAGATTGAGGTAGGTCCACTAGAGTAGTCCGCCGGATTTTAGTCGAGTTCGAGTATGGTCCCGCTGAATTATGTTTCCTTTGGTGGACCAGATCATGCAGCAACTCCGGTACGTCTACGGTATAGCTTGTGGAGCTAATAGCTAATGAGTATAGGCATCCAAACATTGTTCGCCTCTATGGATTCTTCCATGATGCAGATCGCATCTTCCTGATGCTCGAGTTCGCCGGTAGGTATCATGCCTACCTTCTTTGGTCCTAGCTAACATTGAACTACAAATCGGATACTTCCAGGGCAGGGAGAACTCTTTAAACACCTTGCTAAATCTGGTAAATTCTCAGAGAAACGAAGCAGTAGAGTCAGTACATGCTCCCTGCCTATTGCAAAATCCATGTTCATGGTTCACTGACGAGTCTTCCGAACTAGTATATCAGCCAGGTAGCTGATGCACTCAACTATCTGCATTCAAAGAACGTTATACATAGGGATGTAAAACCCGAGAATCTCCTTCTAGGTAAGAGTCCCCTCTTAGCTTCGACCCGTATGAGGAATCAGACATGCTAAGGCGGTGCAAGATAGGTCTCAGCGGTGAGATCAAGATTGGGGATTTTGGATGGAGTGTCTATTCACCTGAAGACGATAGGTGTGTCCTCAAACCGACTACACGTTCCTCTCTCAAGGAACGCATGTTGTGTGGCCTACTGATAGACGCGCCCTTCCGCTTCACAGTCGGAATACGATGTGCGGGACTTTATCATACGTTTCACCGGAGATGATACTTGGTCAACCGCACGGACGGGAAGTCGACATCTGGGTAAGCACAATCATGATTGCCCGTGGACACAGCTGACGCCAATTCGTCGATAAGGCTCTGGGCGTTCTTACTTACGAGTTTGTCTGTGGTGCTGAACCGTTTGCGGCGGATACCAGTGGTGGTCCAAGACGTACGTCATTTCCAGGGCTTCCTCCACGTCAACCAGGTCTTAATCCTGAAGCACTTGGTGATGAGCTAATGATACGACCGTGTCAGTGGTCCACACCAGAATCTGTCGGTGTGACGTTCGCTTCCCAGATTTCGTCTCTCCGGAGGGTCGGGATTTCATACTCAGCGTAAGTGTTAACTGTAATTGCCAACAGTAAGCTGAACCCCGCGTCAAGCTTTTACGCTTGAAGCCCTCCGATCGGCTCCCGCTAGGACAGGTTCCTCAGCATCCATGGGTTGTAAAGTATTCTAGCTCTCGATGAACTGGGGAAACATGTCAATGGCTTAATGGTGGTTGTATGATGTGCATAGATGTATACTTTGGACACAAATCAATATTCACAGTGATGTGCGTCCTTCCAGACCGTTTTCCGTCCTCCACTGGCTCCGCATGCGTCCCGACAATCCTATACACGAGTGTACACCGCTTCATCCTCTACGCAAACACGCCCACGATATTGCCTCCAGCAGTCCACCACCAACCTCTGTACAAGCTCTGCCAACCCTCTTCCTCGATGATCTTCCTCGCACAATCCAATGCACCCTCATATGGTTCCGTGGTAGGTCGTAATCCAATGACATCTTCTTCGGTACCAGCAAACGACAATCCTTCAGGTGCAGCGCCCTCTGGATCCTCGCTAGGGACCTCCCCACCAAGGTTCGGCTGTATCGACAACCTCGTCCCTAGAACCTCAAGAGGGGTAAGCCAAGTAGTCGCGATCGCTTGGTAGATGACAAATATGGCCCAACGGAAATAGGATGCGTTGTAGATATCCGCTGCGATGGGTTCGCCGAGGACGAGGAGACGTATGGATCGTGCGAGAAGGGTCACGGAGAGGGAGTGAAGGAAGGTGGTGATAAGGAGACCGGGGGCTAGGTAGAGTTGCCAGGGGCGCGCGATTTCATGAGCGGAGAGGATCGCTCGAAGGGAGACAGCGGGGGAGAGGGTTAGTTTGTAAGGGGTGATGATTGAGCTGCGGGTTGAGTGTTAGGATGTTTTATGGCTTGAGTTCCGATCGATAAAGTTTACTTACCGGTTGATGATGACGATCATAGGTAGACTGATGAGAGTGAGGACGACAGTGAAAATGCCCATGCTGCGATGAGAAGATTAAATCAGCTTAGCGTTCTGCAGATATTTCAGGTTTATGGCACGGACATACCGCAGACCGCCAGCTTCTGGAACAGAGTAGACACCCTTCGGTCCACGCGTCGACGATCCTCCAACGAAGATTATCGACGCGAGGGATATGAGTGTTGTGAACAACAGCGTTGGATAGGCTCCTATAAACCAGCCGGATTGACATGTCAACTACAGTCCCCACCGCAGAGACATCATAGTAATCGACAAACCTTTATATAAACCCCACCATCCTTCTAATCTTTTAGTCCTCTTGAGAGTCGCCACAAGGGTGTGCAGTGTGGGTCCAACTCTGTGTTCACGTCAACACCGTAAATCCCCCTCCACATATATGGGATTATACGAAGATGTCATGACTTACCGGTTCTCCGCACCTTCCAGGCCGACTGCTCGAGGATTATAATTGGATCTCAGACGCACCAACGCCCCGTGGAAAGGCATGGTGAGACCAACGCCAATGGCCATGATCAGAATCATGATCGCTGAAGCTAGGAGGAGCGTGAAGATGAACTCGAACATGGTGGCAAAGTGCGCGTTTGAGGACTTGGTATTGCGGATGTGTAGGAGATGAAAGCGAAGATAGAGGAAGAGGATGAGCTCTGGTAGCCCTCGAGGTTAGTTGTTTCGGGAAGAGAGACAAGAAAGGAGGCAGAGATGGGGGGAGAGATGGGGGAATGGTCAATGAATGTGCCCAGTTATAGCCTGTCGGTGCTGGATGCTGGATCCTGGAATCGCTTGCGAGAGTGCCCAGCGCCGGTTCAGTCAATGGCCGACTGCGGAAATGAATGCGGCGCAACCCGTAATAAATTTGATCCCGCCCAGTTCCGCAAGCAATGGTGGTAGATACAACCAACAACAAGTACAGAGTACGAAATGATATGAAACAGACCAAACTTGGGGATCAAGCTACAATCGTGGAAAGCGATGCACGATACTCTATTTCTGAACTCACCCTCACCCCCATTATTAGATGTCTATATAGCTACAGGCGCTCACCGTCGTCTCCCCCGCTCAGCTTCCTGCTTCACTCCAGCGTCCGCGCCCCCTCCCTGCTGATGCAGTGTGACGAGCCTCATCCTCTCCTCCATCTTATCGAATCCAACCCCACACGCACAGACGAACCATCCGGGCGTTCCGGAAGGGAGGGCATGGACTCCAGGTCTCGTCCAGCCTTTCTTGGCTTTGGTCCACTCTGGCTCCTTCTCTGAGAATGTCGAGATGGTGACTCGGTGTTTCTCACATACTTCGGCGGAACGTCGACATGCTACGCAAGTGTAATCTCTGTGGTCGTCCGGCTGGGTATACGTGTTTTCGTCTAAGTGATTGTGGTCAGTCAGGACTATGTCACGGAAGGCTGACTAGCTTACATGCTGGTAAATTAAGAACGCTGGGGATAATCGCGCACTGTACAATTTTCGTCAGTATTGTGATATTGCAGTGGGAATACGGTTTGAAGAAGCGCAGGCAACACGAACCGAAGGTACGACAACGGGCCGTTGTAGCCGCATTAAGCGAAGACTACCCGGACCAGGAGGGACCATTGGAGAACCGTCCTCGTCTTCGCCATAGTTTGAGAAAAACACTTCTACAACCATAGAATGCGATAATTTGATTGGGGTGATGACACTATCCGACCCCGTCAGCTAAACTCCCTATCGCACGGCAGAGAAAGTCGTCCAATCAGTCAACGCCTCTCACCCAGGTAAACTCGACGGTCTAGCATGATCATCATTCGGTAATCTCCCCTTGGCATCAAGGAAGAACTCTCCCTTATCCTTCCCTCCTGTAGATTCCCCTTTCCAAAGTGCCAGCTCCGCGTCTTTCGGCTGAACAGATGCTTTGGGAGGTCTGTGGCCTACTTCGATGAGTGGGAACTTTTTTGTGGTCGGTTTGGTTTCGACGTTTCCTTCTCTCGGAGAAATGAAGATGTGAGTCTGGTAGAGGAGAACTCGAACTTGGAAGATGGTGGTCTTCGGACTAAGCTCGGGGAGACGTACGCGAACTTGTAGCAGGGAGCATATCGAAAACTATCATAAATTAGCGCCGCTCTCTAATCGATACATAGCATTGAAATGGCTCACGACGTCAGAGAGAAATTGGACATCGTATACTCCAATTCCAGGTGCTATTCCCCTTGCCGTTTCATCAAGAAAAACCACACCCCCTTGATGATTGGGATTATATACCAACATGATAGTGCGTGTGGCTTGAAACACACCCCTCAACCACTCATCGTCCTCAGCCATGCCCAACTCGCCTCGCATCTGTGCTTCAGATTGCGCATACGACGGTGCCTGGGGCATCAGAGATTCCTGACGAGTGACGGATAGTGGAGAAGCGGCTGCGACGAACGATGGACTCATCCTTGCAGATGGAGATGTCGATCGGGATTTGGAGGAAGCAGCGGGCGGGGAGGGTCCAGAGGATCTTGAGGAGAAGGAGAATAGGCCTCCTAGAGCGAGAGGTGTCGTGGAGGTCTCTTCAAGACCTATAACCTCAGCGAAGAGGTCGTGGTTGATTCGTCCGTTAGATACCCAATCATGAGGAGCCAGGGTGGATGGGATGATCAAGGTGAACTCGAATCTGTCTCGCCAGTCATCGTCAGCATGAAAGATACTCTCACCCACCACCACAAGATACACAGCAAGCGGGTCAGTTAACGACTAACCGTTGCATTCCCTCCTCCAGCCAGATCCCGTCTGCAGTACCCCCAATGATCTCCGCCTTCCTCTCGAATATCACATCCTCCTCACCAAGTCTGTCCGGCGAGATATCCAGGACACATGTAGATCTCATTCCGACTCTTATGAGCTTACATCTCTTCCTCCCGCATCCCGGGGGGAGGGTCACATCCAGTGATCCGTCGAGCATCTGGTCCATGCGAGGTTGACTTTCTCCGTTAGCATCAAACGAGGGGTAGAGTATGGGATCGACAGGATGATTCATAATGTGGGCACCGTATCCCGGGACGTTGAGCACCAGAACGGGGCTTGCATCTTTGATCCGACTCGAGGATGCTTGAGGTTGTTGCGGACGACGTGAGGGGGACAACAGGCGGAGGACGCTCATAGCCCAAAATCGATGGGCCGAATAGAAATAACTTTAAGAGTGGAGCGACGAGATTTCAAGTCGGCTATGAATGCATGCTTGCTATCATTCCACAATCTCAGGCACCCACTGGGGTCTCCGGAAGTGGGCTGCAAGAGAGATTATTTGCACTTTGCTACATGTCATTATGATCTATTATAAAGCTATCAAGTCTTGCTAAAAAGGATTAAAGGAGTTAGGGGGTCGATATGCGGCTGGGAGGAGGGAGAAGTGAAGTAAGAGTCGAGTTGTAAGGAGATGGGAGTTGTTCGGTTTGAAGAGGGCGAGGAAGGCGTTTGGATCCCGCTTAGTCATGGTCGTGAACCATCTGAGCGTTGGCAGCATCCCGTTGTTGCTTCTCCTCCGTATCATGCAGACGCTGTCTCTGCTCGCCGCGCTCTGCAATGGACTCGTAGACAACACCGCGAGTCTTTGTGAAGGTGAATTGGTCGAAGAAAGCGTAGAACAGACCAATGACAGATAGTGCGACTGTATAGTGCGTAAAAGCAAGTCAGTACAGTGGACAAATCGAATGAATTTGAGAATGGACTCACACAACGTCCAAGCCAATCCTTCAATGGCGGTCACGCGAGAACAGTCAGAGACGTAGGGCTGGTATGCGGCTGGGAATGAGCTTGTTGGGTTCTTGCACTGCAGTCCGTGACCGAACGGGGTAGCTTCCAGGACACCTGCCGTTGTGCCTGACATAACTGCGATGATCTGTCACAAAATGGTTAGTATGAGTTCGGAATGCACTGACGAGAGACCTCCTGAGGGGGACAAAATGGAGGGGTATGATCCTAAAGGAAGGGGGGAGACGAGGAGACGGGTGAAGCCAAACACTCACAATGAAGACGACGAGGTAGATGCCCAAACCAGCAGCCCAGTGGAAGATGCCGAATAACAGCCCAAACAGCGTCGTGAACAGCTGCAGCCCCATCACATGACCATACTCTTGAGAAGGGTAATCGAACCGGTTCTGTCCGCCGTGTTTGTGGATCTGCTCGGAGACCAGTCCAAGTAAGACGATATCAACGGCGGTGAAGAGGATGAAGAAGCCGAGCCAGAACTTCTCCCGTCCCGATGAGAACAGTCTCGTTGGGGCGTCGGGGTCGGCGTTTGCTGCTAATAGGGAAAGGAGGGTTAGCTCGGTAAGAATGATCTCGAGGAGAGTATGAGGGGCATACCTGATTTCTTGGCCATGGTGGATTGAATGTGGTAGGTGGTAGATTAGGTTGAGGTTTCTGGGTATTAGTCAGAAAGGTATTGGACGGTGAGGTGGTAAGTAAGTGGTGTTGTGTGATGAGAATGTGTGTGAGTAGTTGAGTGATCTTTCTAGTTCATCACCGATCCCATCCTTTATATACCTTTTGCCCTCCGTTCGCACCTCTTGACGTATGCGGCATATTAGTCAGAAATCAGATACTCTCCCGCTTTCCCTCCCCTCACTCCCTCACGCTCCATCCCTCTCAAACCAGACTAACGGAGAATCTCGCCCCTCGGACCCATCAATACTACTCTCCATCAGTCACTGTCCCCCCTCATGGCCTGCGGGATTTGTCACGCTTCTCCCGCGGCTCAGAACGGCATTCGGATGAACAAAATCAGACTCAGTCCCTATGCGTCTTCGCATCCCCTCTCAGTCGGGGATCCTTCTCTGTCTTTTCTCCTAGCACTGATACTCTCCCTCTCCCTCTCATCCTGCTCGGTTATGGGTGAGGTGGAGGGTTGATGAATGCAGTAACTGGGTCCTCTTTTAGTGCGAACCCATTTGCCATGGGCGACGCCATCATGACCTACGTCAGCCGCATGCCACGGCCGCGTCCGAAATTTCCAGTGGCAAAAATCATCCTTGCGGCCGATATCGACTCGTCGGTTCAGACATGCAGACAGCCACTCAAATCGATGCATATCGAACATTCCATACTCGGTTTGAACCGCTCACTCGCTCAAGCCTCCCAAGACATAGTCGGGAACCTCTGGAACCCTTTCCCATTCCTTCTCCCAGCCCTGTGGTAAAGTCCCACTGGCATCTAACGCCGGCACGCCGAAAATGGCAGTGGCGACCCACGTCGTCGTGACTCCCTCACATGCTTTCCCGAGCAGACTTGGGAGAACGCTTCGAGAGAAAATGACGTTGGAGTTGGGATCGGATTGTACTAATCTCCCCTGCCTCTCTCCTGAACTGGCACCTGACGGCGTAGACGATATGACAATGTCTTTCAGCCCGGCCACACCTCCTGCTGTTCTCGCTCTTGCCCATCCGACCTCCTCGTCCCCACCTGGACTCTTCGTCCCAGAGAATGCCTGAACTAGTGCTCGTCCATCCTCACCCTGACCGTAGATCGCCCAACCGGCTTCTGCAGTCTTCAATGGTCGGCCCTTGCTAGATGTGATCTTGTGTACTCGGAGATACCAGTTTGGTGAGCTTTCCTGTGGAGGAATCAAGAAAGTCTCAATCTCGACATCGGCCCATGGCCGCCATCCTGACCGAAGATGCACATCGGGTGTGCCTCTTCCGACGATCCTGGCATTCAAGGGAACTCGACGGACTCGCCAGGTCTCCCCGTCGGCCGAAGCGACTTCGGGACTAGCATCATGTACCGCCAGCATGGAATCTGCTGCCACTTGCTCCAAGTCTAGATCACCAGTAGAACAGCTGAATCCAAATGAAGAGGAGTAGGCGAACTTGCCATATTTCTCCGAAGCATGTCGAAGAGCGTAATGGGCTGATTGACCGGAGGAAAGGAGGAAGGTGTGTCCACCGAGGCCACACATGATGTGACCGGGATCAGGGAGGGCTTTGATGGGTGGGAACAGGTCGGATGGCCAGGGAAGCTCAGCAGAGGTCCAGAAGGGATGAGATGCGGAGGCACCGAGGCATGCGAAGGCTTTCATGCACCAGTAAGGCGACCCTGAAGTGAGCTGCATCAGTACTGATGCAGCGAGTACTAATTTCCCCTATCGTGATGGAATACACGTTCAGGAACACTCACCTGGCGCATTGTAGTTCTCCGTCATGTTCATATTATCATATCCATACCCGATATTCAGCGTCCCATCACTCCGGAAGATATCGACACTCTGATTCCAACTTCTCAGATGTCTCAGGACCAAACCCTTGATATGGCCCCAAGTGAGCGGCGCAGGGGGAGCTAGGTCAACGAGGGGGAGAGCGGAAAAGGTCGCGATGACCGCGAATCTGTAGACCATTGATCGACCGAATGGGATGGCTGAACCGGTAGGGGAGAAATAGTAGATGGAATCCTGGATAAAGGCTTGGGCCCGTTCGCGGTAGGCTTTAGCTCGGACTGGGTCGGTGTCAACGGCGAGCTGCAGAGTGTGGTCAATCATGGTATCCTATCTCTACGATTCTAGCGGAACGACGATTGTGGAGTGATAGGGACGAACAGATGGGGGGCCGGGAGCTCACCTTCGAATACACCAGCTGGGAGAACTGAATTGCAAAACTCCCAGAATAGTAATCAAGCTGCATCACTCCCTCTGGCCCGTCCCTACTCCATCCCGCTGAAGCTGGCGCGTCGCCCGTTGCAGGATTAGGCGGGAGCTGGAATGAGTCGAGTCTATCTAAATCCTTTGACATCTGCTCGGAGTTGAACAACGGAGATCCTATGGTACGCAGAGCGGTATTGGCGAAAACCCGGAACCACAGCCAGTTAGCTGCAATCAGCGTCAGCCGTGTCACAACTATGGGACAGGATACCAGTGAATGGCTCATGGAATAGGTGAATCAGGTTTAAGTGGGAAGCTGGCTCACTATCAGGCATGGCACGACTGTTACATGAATCCAAGAAGGCCGCGATATTCTTCTTAGTCTCCTCAGACTGGTTATGATAGAACCGCTCAGGAGCCATGGCAATAGCATAACTCAAAGGGGACATCTCCACCATCCTCTGATCTTTTGCTCTGGCTGCTCCCCAATATTCCGGGCTGTTCGGATCGGTCCCTGCAGCTAGACCTTTGAACCATCGTTCTGCACCTGCATAGTCACCTCCTCCTAGAAGGAGGGAGGTGAGGCCCCACAAAGGTCTGGCGAATGTCTCAAAGGCCACTGCTTTCAGGTCATAATGTGTCGCCGTCGATCCTATACTGATTATCGCTCCTCCGGGAGAAGTGTGAGCAGCTAAAGGATCTAGCACTAAAATGAAATCAATAACGTCAGCATCATGGAGCGGGATATTCAAATGAGATCGAGGACGTACGAGCAACACAGGCTTTCTCGACATCTTCTCTAGTCTCGAAGGGGTTCCCGATGAATCCGCTTTTAGTGAGAAGTACCATAGTGTATGTGTGTTGGAGGGTCAATTACTTGCTGTTTCGTATATTTCATGGAAACTGATTCTTGCAGCTGGATAGAACCAGATGACGGTAGGTCCGGACCGCCCGGGCCGACTGCTGCCCCGGTGCAGATCAAGCCGGTTGCCGATGGTTCTCGATGAGATTATGATTACGACCAAATGATCCTGCTATATGACCGTGTCTGCTTGCTGGCATTCCGCTTGCTGGCAAGAATCTTGGAGATGGTGAGAGCTGAGATATCGTTTCCTATAATGAGTGGACTTGTTGTAGCCAGACACGCTTTCACAGAGTGCGTTGATTGCAATGCAGGCAGGTAGGGTATAGCCCATCTTAGACACGATGGGATTTTGATGCCATAATGGACTTGTAAAGAAGGGTCAAGGCATGTTCATCGCTAGCCCCATGTCATCATCTCATGTAAGCAATTATACGATTGAGATGATTTAGTTCAAGATATAACACGATCACACTGCTACGCTTCCTGATATTCTCCGAATCAAGGGGGCCCTTGGTGCTTTTCCCGCACTGGTCGATCCACGCAAGATGGGCTGGCGGTGTACGGTGAACTGAAATACCCTACATTTCGATAACTAAATTGTAGAGATAGGTACATATCTTTCGATACAGACGATGTATGACTTGGTAACTAACTTGATAAAAGGATCAACAAGGCGTCTTTGCGTGTTGAAATCAATTCCATACCGATGGGGGCGACGATTGCCACGCGACAGGCGTGTGATTTGCCACCCAAATTCCCAATACAATTCCCCGGTTTGATTAGCGTCACAGCGTCATGCCCTGTACGACCAAAACAACACCCAACACCATATCCTCAGTGGACTTGTACCTCCCTTCACCTCGTGTTTCCTTTCACTATTCGTGTAGCGGGTGTCGTTCACTTTAACCTTTATCAGAGCAGTAGATAGAGATCCATATCATACACAAGCGGATAGCACAATGGCGTCAACTGATCAGCAATTCCCCTCGAATCTCAAGCTGTTATTGATAGGCAACTCGAGTGTCGGTGAGTCTTTTCGCCAGTCTTATCATGTCCGTCATAGCTTTGTGGTCTTGAGCTGCAGTACGGTGCCTGAGAGATACGAGCCTAGCGGTGTGAGAGTTGGGGTCTTGGACTTACGAGCGCACTATCGGCTAGGCAAATCTTCGCTCCTCCTTCGATTCACAGACGACGATTTCCTAGCAGAAGAGGAGACGGCTGCTACGATTGGCGTGGATTTCAAAGTGAAGAGTATAGAGCTTGACGGACGGAGATATAAACTTTCAATATGGGTGAGTGACATTGGGCGTAGACGAGTCGGTAGGCTATCCCTGTTGTGTGCCGCCAACGGCGCCAGTGTTCGCTGTGCATCACCATTTGCTGCACGGGCACCTTTAGTAGGAGGATGGCTGGGGCTCCATCATCGCCTTTTCTCGTAGTGGGACAATATGCCTATGAGATGGTCAATACTCACACCATCTTTTGCAGGACACAGCGGGTCAGGAAAGATTTCGAAGTCTCACATCGTCTTATTATAGGGGAGCTCAAGGGATCATACTTGGTAGGTGCATCTATCACCCCCGACACCACAGTCTACTCTTATTAGCAGCTGTATCGTTGCTGAATGCCGTCGATGCGTTCATCCTGACCGGCATGCACGGATAGAGCTGACCACTGCCTTGCCTGTAAACCCAGTCTACGATGTTTCATCCCGGAAAACCTTCGAGGAACTCACAAAATGGTTCCAGGAGATTGATCGGTATTGCGGAGAACAAGTTGCCAAGTTGATTGTCGGGAACAAAATCGATAAGGTCAGTGTTGAACGACTTCTTCCCGGTTCAAAGCTGCAAGATTAGCTCTACCTCGTTTTGCGCGAGTTGTAGAGCTGGTAGCCTGTCACATCTGAAATACAACGACTGGCGGAGGGATGAAACTGACCCTTTGCGCTGCAGGAGTTCTCCAGACAGGTTCTTACAGCAGAAGGAGAAGACTTTGCAAAACGGATGGGCACCCTTTTTGTCGGTGAGATCAAATCTCAACATCTTCCTAAACCAGCGTCGTCAAGCTGACCGCTCCCTGAAGAGTGCTCTGCCAAAACAAATGTAGGAGTCGTCGATGCTTTCCAAGAACTGGTGGGCCAGGTATGTCAACAGTCGACATGTGTCATCGTGAAAATCTCAGAACTCTCGAGCTCATAGTATTCTCTAATTCCAGATCCTTGATACACCCTCATTATGGTCCAAAGGCACTCAGCCTATTCGACCGACGGCACGTCGGGAAGAGATTGTTGATCTCCAGGAAGAAGGGGGCTGGGGACTACCTAGTCTTGGCTGCTCGTGCTGAGTGAGATGCCCATCAACAGCGCGGTCCCTTTGGGTCATGTGAATCCGAAGGAGATCCGGTTGTATGCGTCTTTCTTTTGTGCCTTTCCCGTTTAGAGAGCGGGGGGAAAGGAGGAGACACTTGCATGTGCAAGCGGTGTTTGAAGATAGCTGCGATCTTGTGCATGGTGTCAGGAGCTTCCGTAGATGTATGTGTTCGCATTAAGTTATACTCATTTGTACTCGTTAGATTTAGCTTTAGCTTCTGCATACCACATTTAACTAGCAACTTGTATCACCCACTACCGGTGAAACCGGTCCGAACATAACCTGCGTTCTACCGACCATTGCTGCCACCCATCTGCCATACTTGATTCTACGCATATCAGCAGCAGCTGCGTACAAGTTGGGGTCATCAACTCAATGGATCCCCGAGATGGTGAAAGCGATCGCAGCTCGGGGGATGAGGGGATGGATCAAGGTGCGGGCGGTACCGCCAACGCCAAGTCTGCTGGGGCCAGCCGTGAGTTGTTGTTGGCACATCCGAGCATCAAAGAGCACACCATACAGGATACGATACTGATTCATCATCAACCTCTTCTGGATCTTGCAGGAGCCTGCGTGAGTGGTTCCTCCAGTACTGATACAGCAATGCACTTCTGCTTGATACGATCATGACTGCGTTACCTCTCCTCCCGATACCGTACCGAATCTTCTGATCAAGTCGAAGGGGTAAAGATCGGCGTGAGCTGATTACAGTGAAATCATAGGATTTCTGCCACCGTATGAAAATGCGCTGTATAGGCAAAGAGAACCCGCCGTGTAATCGATGTCGAGCTTCTGGGCATAGCTGTACATTTGATGGGCCGAGACGGTCGAAAGTCTCAAAGGTGGAAGAGTAAGTTGGAGTCCTCATTGTAACTGCCATTCACGGAAGGCAATCGTGCATGTTTCTGTTGGTATTGGCGTATCTGCCAGTCGATATAGCGGGACGATAAGATGAGGTCCAGTCATGCAAAGGATGCTGACAGCATGTCGATTCAGCCGCTTGCGAGTCGTGGAAGCGCAGATGGGAGCGGTTCAAGGGAGTTTGCAGGAGCTGTTGAGATTGCAGAAGATTGCAGTGAGCGGTCGACCGGCGGTAACGTCTGCTGCTCCAAGCTACTCGCAGGAAGGTGAGTTCCGCCTCCATTCGATCTGCAATACTCGACCGCCTGTAGTCTCCGCACTTACAAGAGTCACATAGTGAAAGTTTCACCCAATATTTCAACAAGAGGCTACAAGAACTCTGCGACGGAGATTTCCACCACTCCAGATACCGTCCTCAGTCTTGAATCCCTATTCGAAGCCCATATCTTGCCTCACATCAAGCCGATGAGTCAAAACAATGTTGATCGGATCTCACCTGCCGCCAAACAGCAACCTTCCCCACATTCCCGTCAGAGCGGAGCTATGCCTGAGATACAATCTCATCAATCTCCTTTGCAATTCTCTTCGCTGAACCCCATCTCATCACTTGAGTCGTCCGGTGCTAAAAATGGTCCTACGCGTATGACGTCCCGAGTTCCAGATCGTCAACTGACAAATTGGACTCGAACGCAGTCAGTATCACAGCCTCCCATGCCAGACCCAATCGCGATGCGTGAGCAGTCGCCTCAAGGGTCAGAGGACGAGGGAGAAGGCGATCCTTTGGAAGGGGGATCCATCTTTGCTCCTTGGGATAATATGCTGTCTCTTGCAGAAGCTGCACGGCTACAAGCCGATGGTCACCTCGCACGCCCTAGTCCAGCTGGGAGAGGTAGCGTGTCTCTCCTTTCCGATACCGATGCATCATCAGGGAGTAAGAGGCGAAAGACAGATCGGAAGCGATCCATCCCGTTTGATTACGAGACTCCTACTACACAGGATGGGGGAAACGGAACTGGTGAAGGGGGAAAAAGTAGGAAAAGAAGGTTGGGCTCGACAACTAAGTTGGAAACCGATGCAGAGGCCTCAAACGATGTGGCTGGGATATCGGGAATTGCAGGTACTGGACGAATTGTTGCACTACCGCATTCTGGAGATGTGCATGCCTTCCCCGACGTTGTGGATCTTGGATATTGTACTGAGCAGGAAGGTAGAGAGATGTTCAATTTGTGGGTACCAGACGGATCGAGATACTGGAGTACCTTAGCGAGTGCTGATGAGCGGTGTAGATTTTTCCAGGGTTGCTCAATATATATCCCCGTCTACGAGCAGTCTGTGGATACTTGGGAAAGGCAAGTCTACCTCGAGACACCAAAATCGGCAGAGGATGCGATCAGTAGCTAAAGCGAGTCGTGCTGATATCCACCTCTATAACAGTCTCCGGGTTCGGTCCCCCTTCTCTATAACCACGATGATCATGATAGGGGCGAAAGTGCGAGATGCAGGTGGTCCGCCATCAATTCTACAGACACTTTCAAGACAACACGCCGAGAGAATCGGGATGGGAACGCTCTTCACTCCCATATCGCGCATTGAAGCGCTGCAGGCTATGACCGTCCTCGCGGCATTTGGTGACACATCATGGCGACCGGGAGGCCACGCTTTGAGAATGGCTCTAGATATGGGATTATATCGATGTTTGGGTTACCTTGCTCAGAGAGGCATGGGCGCCGGGAAGACGAGGGAGGAATTGATGGAAGAAAAGAGTATGGTGGTCGGGGCGAGGGTTTGGTTAGGGGTTAGTATCCCTATAATCTGTTTGAGAGATGTGGAGGCTGATTATGCCTATATAGCTACACAAACTCGAATGCGAGTAAGTCATTTTTGCCTTATTCTGATCTTCTCTTATCGAGAATATAGGATGGCGTATAACCTTGGTCGCCCTGCTTTGATTGTTGGAGAGGTTCCCATTGCGAATGCAAGAGCCTTCCTTGAGCACCCACTCTCTATCCCCACGGATAGTCGTCTCGTTGCCTCTTGCGAATTGTTAACGATGAGATGTAAGTGAGATGTCCAGAAAAGCAAAGACTTCTTCTGACTCAACTATGGGGATCGTAGTACCATTACACGAGTTATTTTCCAGTTGGCCTCTAGTCACACCTCCTGATCTGGACGAAACCCTGCATCGGCATTCGAAGGATTATGATAAATGGCTTCTGCATTGGGAAGCTTATTTCACCCAGCGAGGACTACCAGAGGGTCATTTCTTGAGGGAAACTTGTTAGTTCGGAAGAGGTTGTTGCAGAAAAGAGCTAACATGCTTATGACATTATAGTAATCACTCAGCACAGTCACGCCACGTAAGTCTGTCCACCAATGGCTCCCCAAGATGGTTGGTTCACTGACTGGTCTGTCAGTCTTCACACCAACTCCAAGGCCATGCTGGGCGTGCGAAGCAAACAGGATGTTGCCCTGTTGTCGCCTGAACGAAGGGCATGTCTCGTCCGCGCTGTTAAGGCTGCTCAAAAGCTGGTCAGCATGGCATTGCATTCCCAGCAGTACGCCCAGAATTTCCGCTTCGGTGAGTCCTTCATCCAATGTCGGCTACAAGATCATTGACTCGTATTTGTCTGCCATTCTGCAGCGAATCATTACACTCGTAAGGCCAGGCATCCTCTATTCTCACTGTAGTCTATAGTCCATCTTGACTGATATCTTGTCAGATGTCGGCGTGGCTGTCGCTGCACGTTTCTTGATTCGATTGACCAGCTTACTGCCCGAGGAAGTGGACCTACGTCAAGTGGGCAGAGACGTAGAAGATATCGCCAAAGCCCTGACGAAGGGTAAGTTATGTAGCTGCATCGCGTGTCAAAGCTGATGATCCTTTAGTACCTGGATTCCAATTCGCTCAACTCTTGAAGGACGTAGTGACCAAAGCTCGACGCAACCGGGTGCTTCCTCCATCCTCCCGAGCTTCCTCCCCGCCTTTTGGGGACAACACGCCATCGATCCGAGCCTGGAATCCCATTCCATCGCATGCGGAAGGCTCCTTGACCATTATCGATTCAGCTCATCCGAATCATGCCAGTGGTACAAATGCCCGGACGCCATCCTTGGCGACGCCCGCGCATCCGTTCAACTTCGAGACCTCGCCACCTGTCATCAATACTGTCAGTGGTGGAGATGACGGGATGGTGTCATATATGGATTTCTTGTATGCCGAGCAACTGTTTGAGGACAGTCAGCCACGAGGTGATATACCTGCTAACGTACGTATCGGCATCTATATTAAAGAAGATGCTGATCAATGGAACTATACATTCATGAATTACAGCTTGACTTCCAAGACTCGCAAGGAGCAGCAACCAACGATCAATTCCCTAGTCTTGACTCATGGTTTCCATTCCCTCCTCTTGGTGAGTAAAAATGGTGTGGATGCATTTCCTATGGCACTGACAGGAGTTCCTCTGTATACACATATTCGTAGATGCAGATTTTGGAGCTTCTATGGGCGGATCACTTGGCCCCGAGGGAAACGGCGGCACTCAAGGGCAGGGAGGTAATGTGCATGGACACGGCGGACAGGCATCAGGACCTCGTGGAACAGATGGCAGAGGTCCACTGGATCCGGGGAGATCGGTTTGGTGGTGACTGTGATTCAAGTGGAGTGACAAGAGGACTGCCATGCAAATATACGGCTTGATTTCTGTTACTGCCGGAATAGCTTAGGGTTTACGTTGTTCACCGGCCCGAACCCTGACGAGCAGTTCGAATGTTCTTCTTAGATCCTTAGTCAGCTTTACTCTGGTATTCATCCACCTGTCCCTGATAACAGTCCAATCTATCCGCTCCAGATGCCATTCACACCCCTCCAGACGTTCATCGGCGGACTATTGCTCCACCTCTCCACCTCGACGCTTCTTCAGGATACAGGTCGAGTCCTGGGGATCTCCGGTATCGTCGATGGTGCCCTACTTTCGGGGGAGAAGAACGGGGGATGGCGGTTTAGTACGATAGCTGGATTGGTGTCTGGTCCGGTCATCGTATCGGCTCTGGGACTAGGCGGACTGATGCCAGATGATGGAGTAGGGAGTTGGGTGGCCCTTCAGGAGGGAGGATTGGGACGATTGTTTATCGCCGGAGGATTGGTTGGACTTGGAAGTCGGGTAAGTGTTCCTTTCATCTTTCCTTGCAGAGTTGGATACTGATGGTTTGACCCCTCGTAGCTCGGATCAGGATGTACCAGGTGAGTCAGACGACTACATTTAGGTAGCCACACTAATACTTCGAAGCGGACACATGTTATGCGGCGTCTCTCGACTCTCTCCAAGGTCTATCGTCGCCACCCTCATCTTCTTTACAACATCAGTCATCACTGCCTCCTTCTCCCCTGGACCACTCCAATTTCCCACCTCACCCGAATATCTCCTTTCATTCCCACCATTGAGCACCACTCTCGGGCTCATGGCTCTCCTCTCAACAAGTGCTCTTGCTCATCTCGGAGTTCGTCGCTACCTCCTCTCGTACTCCCGTAAATCCTCACCTGCTCCGCCTTCTACCACCCCGGACGCTACAGCTACACCGATTTCAACTCCGTCATACCTCCGTCAGATTCCCTACTTCCTTTCAGGTCTTACGTTCTCTCTTGGCCTATTGGTCTCGGGAATGAACTCCCCGTTAAAAGTCATCTCCTTCCTCCGTCTAACACCACCTTTCACCGCATTCGACCCATCCCTCTCCCTGGTCATCCTCGGAGGGGTACTTCCCAATGCAATCCACTACTTCTCGATAAAGGAGCGCTCAGTGGCCAGATATCCCTGGGAAAAATGGTCAGTCCCGACAAGGGCCGATATCGATCTTCGTCTTGTGATCGGTGCTGCAATCTTCGGCGTAGGCTGGGGACTATGCGGTATCTGTCCAGGTCCTGCGATTGTCGGTGTTGCGCAAGGCTTGGTGACGGGGTTCATGGGGACCAGTGGGACTGTAGGGAAAGAGAATGGGTTATTGGCTTTGAAAGGTGTCGAAGTATTCTTTGCTGGGATGGTCGGGGGGATGATGGCTGCCAGAAGTGTGTAGGCCAGGGCGTTTGCATTTTGGGAGAAACCTTGGGGTCACTCGCCACGCAGTGTTCTACGAGAGACATCAGAATGTGTTGCTGCCACCTCAGGATGCCCAACTGACAGAGTAAATACCATAATAAGCCGCGAGCATTGGAGACAGCTCCGTGTTCCTCGGCGTCTAACACCTTGTAATTTATATGCTTTATGTATCGGCCATTAAACAGCAGAACCAGCGTGCTTGCACCTCTGTTGTCGAAACAAAGCATCTTCCGATGAAAGCGATGGCAATGCGTCCATCTTTCCTTGAAAGTCTACCTTAGATCGCCCTCTACATTGTTTTCTCTGATACTCGGTCAGTGTCCTCGGAGAGGCTAATTTTTTATCTACGTCTGCAAAATTTAAACCCAAGACGACCTCTAAAGTGATTTAATAAACAGAGAATATACTAGTAAGCCGCCATATCATCCTTCCACCAAACGGTGCTCTGCATTTATCGATTTATCAGCTCCAGTTAATACTTTCGCAGATCAAGTAGAACATATGAATACTCACGTCCTCGGCAAACTCGGCATCACCCAAGAATCTGATCCCAACGCTGCCGACAGCGGTAGCAGCTTTGAAGGCTTCCTCGTGGGCTCGGGGGGTTCGAGCTTTGGCCGTGAACTCCGGGGTGTGGTTGGATCGTCCTGGGATGAAGGGGATTCCGAAGTGAGGGTGGCAAGAGGGCATTGCGTAGGTCACCTAAGATTGAGATGCTAGTCAGCTTATGCTGAGTGGAGTAACAAGCTATTGCGGGGGAAGACGAGAGGAAGTGGGTCGTACATTGCCAAAGTCCGTTGAGCCTCCTCCCATTGACCAGTCACGGAACAATAGAGTGATGGGGGTCTCGAACATGTCCCCCATGGCTGCTGCGTATTCCTCCTACTCTCGTGTCAGCTTACATTCTGGACAGCTCCACACGATCCACTCACGGCCATGGGTTTACAGTTCCTGAGATCGTTCATCATGTCTTCTTCTTTGAGCTTCCATGTGCATCCAGTAGCCAGAGCAGCGGCTCTAAGTATCAGAAACAGCAACATTAGCCCCAGTATGCTCTTCTGGAGGGTTTCATTACGCACTCGAAACAAGCGAAGATCTTCTTTTTAAGAATCTCGACGTCGGCAGCAGTTGTTGCTCTCAGGTAATATCTCATCGAGGTGAAGTCCGGAATGATGTTGGGTGCAGCACCACCAGAGGAAATAATACCGTGCACACTGTTGTTGTTTCAGTTCGAGCCTCTGTACCTGAACCTATCATACGTACCGATCAGTAGTTTTGATTTGCTGGCGCATAGCTGAGATAGAAGAGTATGCAATATTCGCAGCGTCAAGGGCATTGATCCCGTCCCCTGGAGTAGGGATTATGAGTGAGACCATGTTCACCGCAGACAAATCAAACACAGAGCAGCAAAGACGACCTACAAGGTGCACCAGCTGCGTGACTTGTTCTTCCGTAGAACTCGACACTGACAGCCTGGATAGCTAGAGAGGGGCTTATACCGCCGAATCCAGCTTGGGAGTGGCCAGGGTGAACCATCATGCAGGCGTCCAAGCCCTCATCTGATGTCGATGTCAGCAGGGTGTCGTCGCTAACCAGACGCCAGAATTGACTTACAGCCTCCTAAGCGTAGAAGCTTGACCTTTCCTGCGCCTCCCTCTTCCTGGATGGTCAAGGTGTCAGACATCACATCCAACTACGAGTTGCTCTGGCTGATAACCCATACTCACTGCTGGAGTACCGATCAACACCACAGTTCCTGCGATCGAGTGCTGACTTGTCAGTATTGGCTCCTAGCACAATCATACCTTTTTCATGGCCGCACGGATACCAAGGAGGGCTCCAATACCCGCCACGGCAATAAGATTATGTCCACATGCTACATGTTTATCAGCGACAGTCCTCATCCCGAGACAGGGGGAAAGCCGCTCACCATGACCGATACCAGGCAGTGCATCGTATTCGGAGTTCAGCCCGAACGTCCGTCCACCTTCTCCGTACGTAAATGAAGCCTTGAAGCTCGTCGGGATCTTCCAGTGTTCAATGACGTCGAATCCTTGATCCTTCAGGTATGAAGTGATCTTTGCGTGAGCCTTAAATTCATGGAAGGCGAGCTCTGGGTTGTCGGAGAGGTACAGCGAAACCTCCGTGAGGTCTTTGGAGTGGGAGAAGATTTCGGACTTGATGGTCTCCCGAGCCTGGAACGACAAAGCTGGGTTAGCTGGACTACTACGCTGAAGCAGAAGATCAAGGGGCTTACATCTGCGTTAAAGACTTTGCGAATTTCGCTGTAGGCTGGAAGATCTTCCAAGGCAAGTTTGGAAAAATCAGGGCCTTGGCCACAGCATGGCTCGTTGAGGAAAGGATGCGAGTGCGCATGTCCGCTATGCTGGGTCAAGCTGGAATCTAGTTTCTCATCCTTCTGCTTGACGTTCTCTCGCACGACAGGAGGCTCAGCTCGGGCTGGTTGCTGCCTGGAGGAGAAGAGACCACCAAAGCAGCCTGGGATAGGAGACGAGGATCTGGTGTTTCTAGACATGACGGGATTCTTATATCACTGGAAGCAGGGTGGGATAAGAATCGCAATGCAGACATCCATATAAATATATACAGACAACGACACTCGCTCTTAGCCTCCATCGGCGACGTCCACCGCTCGGATTTGTCCGACGGCGACATTGCGCCGAGTGGCAATCCCGCCGGAAGTAGAGGTGGTAGTTTGAAGAGTATGAGCGTACAGTACGAGTAACTGAATGGCACGGAGAGTGATAAGGTCGTGCGCTTGCCTCGAATTGGTATAAAAAGACTCACCTTGCATGCTGAATTGATGCAAGAATAGAGGAATTATGGTACAGATAGCTGTTGGTGTGGCCGTAGAGTGTAGTATACGATTGACTTGACTCCAGCTGAGCAAGCAGCGTCGCTAAGGTGAGACTCAGGCGATCTGCTCCTAGACAATTCTTCCTTTAGCTGGCTTAAGAGCTATATCACAGCAGTAGGCCTAGCAAGGGCTTTTTCATACGATACGGAGAGAGTTGGTCGGTCAGCAAAATGCCTTCCTGGAACGAAAAAAAAAAAAAACGACCTCGTGTTGAGTTTCAGCCAAACCCTAGCCGCTCATCACTGTGTAACGATTGGGGAGAAGGTCAGATCGTACGATCAATATTTACAGCTTCAAAGCAAAACTGCAGGTTATGTATACTCTCAATTGATCTTATATGTATTAAAGCATTGATCGGGTCGGGGCGATCCCGACATCGCCTAGTAGCAATAACGTAACGGTAACGTCAGATACTTTACAATCACGAGGTCTACTCACCTGTCTTGCATTGTAGAGCCGGAGACAAGGTATTCTGTCCTGTTAGTATTAATGAGACACCATGTCGGACATTGAAGTTGATCTGATCCAGCCCGGGAAGTTGTCCAATCCGAACGTCACTGCTGGGACGACTGCCATTCCCATTCATCCAATCTCGCTGTGGCCTTATGGACCCATAGCGACGGTCCTCTCCTTTCCGGGACTTGTCGATTATGACAGACTGGTTATAGCGATCCGGGCAGTGTGTGGTGTCTGGCCGACAGTGGCGGGTAGATACGAGAAAACACCTAGAGTAGGGAAAGAGGGAGAGTGGGACTTCTCCGTAGGTTCACTGACCTGCATCGAAGGTTGTTAACATTACTCTTGTGACCCTTAGATACGACTCACTCGATCCCCCATTCGTTTGGAGAGACAGACAGTTACTGCCAACACTCCATTTCCCGATGATACAGTAGTTCAGCCATCGCTGTCCCCTTACCTACCCGACCTTCCTAACGATCCCCATTTCCCTTCCAACGATTCAGACCTTCTGGCATTGAGATTGAATACCCTCTTGCCCTCCAACACGTCCGTACTAGGAATAATCTGGTCACATGTCATCGCAGACGCAAGCTCTCATAACCGCTTCCTCCGCCATCTGTCCTTCCTCTACGAACACGGTCCAACAGCTCACCTCGCTGTCGAGGAATACCCAAACTTCGCTCCAAACGTCACTCTTACACCATATCCTCCGTCAAAGGATGTCCTAGATACATGGGAGATGTACCAGCTTCGTCCCAGAGAGTTTCCGAGCCTGTTAAAATCGTACCGTGAAGATGGGGCGGTATCAGAGCCTATGATAGTCTCACTGTCACCTGTGGACCTTGCGGAGATGGTGGAGGAGTGTCGAGGCTTGAGCCAGCAAAAGTTATCAACTCAGGACGTGCTTAGTGCATGGTGGCTCAGTGTGATAGAAGCTGGTTCAGGTGTACACCTCAAGCGGGTAATCTACGTAATCAACGTATGTTTACTTTCTTCGTTTACAAAATGTCTTGCTGAATGGAAACCATCCACATATTGACAAGACGATCATCTATAACAGTACCGAGGCATCCATCCTGGGCATCCATCTTTCCCTCCAAATCTCCCCAAGTTGGCTTCCAACGGCGCTATGATGTACCCTATTTCCTTGCCTCCTACAACTGGCTCCCCAGAGACACTGATACGCACAGTGGAGATCGCAGAGGCTATAAGGAAAGGCATTGTCGAGCTTCGGAGGTCCCCAGAGGTGGCGGTGGATTGGCTATCAGCGTCTAGCTATTGGATGGAGCAAGCTGCTTTCCAAGGAATGGCGCAGCTATCCCTACCTGATAAGGCAGAGGCAATTGTGAACTCTAATCTTCGGTGAGTCTTTGCAGTTACGCTATACAGTATCCATTTCCGAGTAACAGACGAGTGCAGTCTTGAGATTGTGAGTCGCTGACTCGATTTCAGATACGACTGGATAATTCCATTCGGATTCCCTCCTTCACAAACAGCTTTTTACACCGCTTGGTCTGCGCAGCGTAATCTGAGAGTGTATCAAGCCAATCCCCACCCTGGGCAGGCAACGCTGGACACCAACGTTGAGCTCACCTTTAATGTTGAGAAAGGAGGTGCGGCAAAAGCCAGCATGGAAGCACTCATAGCTAGGGATAGATCTCGGTGGCAACGGAAGGCAGCTTAACGATCTCAATAATAACCTTACTATACATGATATGTAGATAATTTGAATACAGTATCACTTTCCATCCCGCAATCCTTTGGCAATCTCCCAGACTGCCCAAGCGCCCGGGTCGGGCGGGAGAGCTTTCCCTTCCTCCAGACCGACGTAAGTCGCTCTTCCAAGTTTAGGCGCGAGCTTCCTCGTGCCCTCAGCGGCTTTCTGGGCAGCAGCCGCTGCCTGCACGATATCACCGGATGTGGAGAACAGTGTCTCTACATATGGGATGAGAACGTCTAGGACTGTCCTATCTCCCACTCGAGCAGGAGTGTACGTCTTCAGATTCGTTAATGCGTCATTTGCGGATTTTGCCAGAATCTGAGCTAGGGAAGAAGTTGACTGTGATGAGGCTGACGAACGGAGGGACGTGAGAAAACTGGCGAAGAAGATTCCGAATAATGCACCCAGTGTACCCCTGTCTCCAGCTTTAGTGCGATATAGAAGCGTGCTCGGTGACGGTGACTCACCCCATCGTGTCTTCTACTATGTCCACCAGGCGATGGATCAGTGTCAGGAGGGATCCGCTCTTCGCCAGACCGCCATCCAATGCTTTGATAAGCCCTAAGCCGATCAGCGACCATCTCACGAGGACAGAACTCACCTCTAGCCCCGCTAGCGACCGTCTCGCCACAATCACCGTCACCCATCTCAGTATCCCAGATCGTAAGATCCGGCTCGCACTGTATCATGTTGGTGGCCGCCTGCCGTAGCTTGCCCTCGAGAAGTGTTGGATCGACTAACAATGTCATCAGTCGAGTCTCCAACTCATGGCACTGAAACGTACCTTTGATGTCCTCATCTTCTTTCAAATTCGTGTCTTCAACTGAATCAGACCGTTCGACAAGCTGAGATGACCGAGAAACTGAACCGTAAACACCATGCGTCGAGCCAGGCCATGCTGTTGCTTCAGTAGGAGCGTCCAAATACTTCAGGAGATCTGTCGTGGGCACAGCAGCTTGTGAGGACGCTTTCGAGAGGTTCAGGAGGGTGATGGAGACCCCTGGTCCATTTAGGGAGGTCATAAGACTTCCGATGACAACCCGACTAGGAACAATAGAATACACAGTTTCTACAGTCCTTATTAATTTGCACTGTATGATATGTGGCTCGACATACCTAACGTCTGCAGTATCACCTGCGTGAAAGCTCCTAGTTCAAGGATCGATAAGCCTCCCATATTGTTGATCAAAAGAAGGACCTCGTCTCCACTTGAGAACGGGACATAGGCTCTGTCCGGATCATCTGGATTCAAGAGGTACTGCAGCATCTCCTGCACGAGCTCGTCGGCTGGAGGAATGGGGTTGACTTTTCTGTGTCCCTTCACTCGTGGCATCAGCAATGTTGACTATCGGACAGGAGGGTAACTCACAGGCTCATTGTGCAAACCCATACCAATCTCACATTCCGTCGCCCCCATCGACCCCTCTGCGAGCTCCTTCCTCCCAGGAACATGGCAATGGTCAAGCCCCACAGCAATTGTGACCAAGTTATAAGAAATGCTCCGTCCGATCTTGAGAACAAGCTCAAATGGTAGGCCTGCCTCTGCTGCAGAACCGACAATCTTGCTTACTGGCGGGGATTTCGAATTAGTTTGGCTGCTCATAGGAATCTCTGCTTGAATCGTTTGCTACTCACCTGCTATAGTACCTGCTAGACCACGTCTACCAACAAGACCGCCCCCTTTCCTGCCAACTGATACGTCGTCGGCGACAACGACTTTCTCTACTCGAGTCCTCCCAGATGCGTTGACTTTCTCAGCAGCCAGCCCAAAATGCAGCATGTCACCTACGAAAGGTCAGTTGAGCTTTGTATAATCCGACTGACCTGTGTAGTTGGTGACGATCAGGATGGTCCCTTGCTCAGATGGAACACTAGTAATCGCAGCTTCAACCTGTTTGGCGCTACCTCCAATTAGAGGACGAATCGCTTGTTCTCCTGAAGACCTACCTGGGACTAGCAAAGATGTCGCCGGCAACGCTTGCAGTAAGCATCCCCTTGCCAGTATATCCCGAGTGTGCAGGCTCATGTCCAGATCCACCACCACAGATAACAGAAACATTCTTAGGGTCATGATGTCGGTTGTATACGACCTTCTGCGAAGGGATCAACGCCAGATGAGGAGAGGTAGCAAGAAAGCCACACAGCGCTTTCGTTACCAAGCCGTCGGATGAGGTGAAAAAGTGTTTTGTTGACATCTTAGCCAGACGTATGTTCAGCTGCACGTCGACTGATAGTCAGGGTGTTTGGAAGCATGCATGTATGGGCTAGAGTGAATCATAAGCTAGCAGAACAACATCCATCTCCCCAGGTAGACTTCCGCCGGACCAGTCTCCCGGTTCCGGCTTTAAGCGTGTGTACAGCAGAATCGGAAGCCGGAGCGGCTCAATCTTCAGATCTGCAAACTGTAACCAGCTCTGAAGCGTACTATCACCGCCGCTGTTCACTTTACCACAAACTGCTCTTGCGGGCTTCTCGGAGGTACGTTGACGCTCCCAGGCTCCATTATGTCCGAGCGGTTTTTGGTCCATCCTCCAAACTCATGTGATTGCAGCCAATGATCAAACGGCCATTTCGATGTCCCTCCTCTCCAACGACGCGCCCATCATCGCTATCTCGCTCAAGCTCTACTTCTCACCGGCTCGAACACTATCATACCTCGAAGAGCTCGCTAGCTTGCAAAAAGGAAATCACCAGCTAGTCTTCATCCCTGATTTCCTATCTATTTGGACTTGCATCACGAAATTCCCCTCATCGACTTCTGGAATCCTCTACGGCGCACAAGATGGACATTGGGAGGATGAGGGTCCATGGACCGGTGAGGTGTCTATGCGAAGTCTGAAGGAGATCGGCGGTAGTGTCGTGGAGCTGGGTCACGCTGAGCGGAAGAAATACTTCGGCGAGACACGTGAAGTCATCACCAAGAAATGTCGTGCAGCGGTACGCAACGGCTTAGTCCCTCTGGTATGCATCGGGGAGCCAGAGGAGGTCGGTATTGAAGAAGCAATGGACGTCATCCAGTCTCAACTTGACGACATCTTTCGAGCTGCTGGCCCTACCGACGACATCATTCTTGCGTATGAGCCTGTGTGGGCGATTGGGAAACCTACTCCCGCTCCTCCTTCTCATATCGTGGCGATTGGCGAGGCACTGCGGAGTCTACTGAAACAACGGGGAAGAGAGGGGCACGCGAAAGTGGTATATGGAGGGAGCGCAGGACCAGGTCTCTGGGACGAGATTAGTTCTGCGGTGGATGGTGTATTTTTGGGACGATTTTCACACAAAATAGAGAATGTACAGCAAATCATGGTGGAAATGGAGACTCCACAGTGATGTTACAATTATGCAGTGCTGCGCATCCGGAAATCAGGAATTATATCAAAGTTAAGTTAAGTTAGTATTCCTCTATGTCCACGTTCCTAATCTTCCCTCCACCTGTAGAATAATAAAATAATAAAATAGCTCACCCCGTGGAGGATCATCAGAGCCACTGCGGAGTACGGGTAATTAACGCGCCGAGCGGGAGATGAAATCAACGACACATCGACCGGCGCAGGCCCGGGCCGTCCGGTTGCCTCCACCCCGAGACTCTTCTCGGACCGGCTAACACATGACTTGCAGATATATCCTGGCATTTTGGATGTCCATAATAGAATAATACACTGCTGTGCCGGAGCAACTCATCGTCGGAACTGCTTTTCGTAGAAAAACATATCAAACATCATGAGTCAAGTACAGACAGTCGCGCCGACCGAGGCACAGACCACAAAGCCACTCGTCCTTCGTGGCGGACATATCCAGGCTGAGCCCATCCATCCTACTTTCGGCGCCGAGATCAAGGGCGTCGACTTCACGAGACCAATCCCCGAGGATGTTATGGATGAAGTGAAAGAGGCTCTGGGGAAGTATGGAGTGATCGTATTCCGGAACACTGGAATGACGGATGAAGAGTTCGTGGGTCTGGCCGACCGATTTGGCGAGATTGCCGAACAACCTCAGAGCCGTCGATTCCCTACCAAGAATCTCGGTGATCCCAGTAATCTTTATCTCGACGGATCGATCGTCAAACCGGGTGAACTTCGTTGGTTCATGTCGAAAGAGACTGGATTATTCCATGTTGACACATCCTACGATCCTAGAAGGGTGCGTTTGACCGCTATCATTGCTCGACAGCTACCGCCACCTGGAACCGGTGGTGCTACGGAGTACGGTGACACTCGGACAGCCTACGACGATCTTGACGACGAGACCAAGAAGCTTATTGAGGGAAAAATCGGTGTCCACTCTCATTTCCACTCTCGCCGAGTCGCGCTCCCAGATTTCCCAACGTTTGCGGCTCTCGACCCATGGAAATACCCCATGAGCAAACATTCTCTCGTCATCACCCATCGGGGCTCAGGACGAAAGGATCTCTACATTGCTAGTCATCTGCATCATATCGAGGGTATGGATCCCGAAGAGTCGACCGCTTTGATCAAGCGCTTACGAAAGCATGTCGAACAACCAAAATACGTCGCCAAAGTTTACTACCACCAGCCAGGCGACGTGACCATCTGGGACAATACAGCTGTCGTCCACCGTGCCGGCGGTAATGAGGGAGAGGGATGGTCAGGAAAACATGTTCGGGATGTTAGGAAGTGGATGGTCTTTGACAACACACCGGAGGAATGGGGCTTCAACGATAAAAACACTCCTAAGTTCTATGCTGGACCGGTTATCCAGGCTAAGCACGATGAGATTTACGGTGTTGAGGGTAAAGTGTATGACTTTGACGAGGATTAGGGTAGGGAGGAACTGAGGAGTTCGTTACATGTGATATTCATGAGATGGTTATATGTGTTGTTCGAAGTTCGTGAGGTGGGCAGGGGAATGTCATTCTCCACGGTGTTAGATTGTAGCTTAGCCGGTGTATCTTTTGAGTGGCTTGCCAACTCGCTGTGATCTTTGAGAGCAGTGCTCATCTTGAACATCTCTAAGCACTTGGCCAACTTCCACAGGTGCAGTACAAAGGAAGTACATAGGGTATCACCAATACGACTAATGTGGTCCATATCTAATGCCCATTGACCTGCGATTTTGCCTTATTGGCTGCCCTTCTCCCGGCCACTGCGATCGCCACGTTCAGTGCGTTCTGACTAGATGTGGGACTGGCAATGTTCTTTCCCGCGATATCGAAAGCCGTCCCATGAGCTGGAGTGGCGATGACGACGGGTAGACCACCTTGCACGGTAACGCCACCGTCGAATCCCAGAAGCTTGATCGCAGTTTGGCCTTGGTCATGATACATTGTTACTATGCCGTCGTATCTTGGATGAGACTTTCGTCAATAAAGTAAGATTTTCTAAGGCAAGCGTCACTCACTTTTGGCGGGAGAGCCAGATGGTATCGCAAGGGAAGGGGCCCTTGACATCAATCCCTTTTTCTAATGCCACCTTGACGCCGGGAACTATAGAGTCGATCTCCTCGGTCCCAAAGAGACCATTCTCGCCGCCGTGAGGGTTGAGCGCACAGATACCCAATCGCGGCTTGTCGATTCCGTACTCGTAAAGAAGCTCGTGCAGAAGATCGATGGCAGCAGTGACTGCTGGAGCAGTTATCCTCGCCGCTACATCCTTAATACCGACATGACTAGTGACTCGGGCTGTCCACAAGTTCTCGATGATGTTGATCTCGCTAGTCGATCCAGAGTGATGAAGTTCCTTGGCGAACCAGCGAAGCTCGTCCTCCTCGTGCATGCCGCCGAGATGCATACTGGTCTTGTTAAGAGGAGTAAACACTATTGCGTCGACCTCTCCCGCATTGGCTAACGCGACTGCTCGTCGTAGCTGGTACATGCATCGTTCTCCAGCAGCTTGAGAGACTATACCGACAGGAATGGCCTGTTTCGGGGCAGTCCCATCATCGAGGACCTGTACGCCGTCTGGTCCAGCTTTGGCGCTGTACTCGATGGCTACTTGGGCGACTGCTGCAGCAGCTTCTACTTCGGTTCGGTCAGCGAGGACCAAGATGTCGGCCTTGGCTCTGTTGCTGGGGTCTGCAAGAAGTTTAGCAGCCAGCTCGGGTCCGACACCAGCAGCGTCACCGAGGCAGAGAGCGATTCTTGGGCGAGCGTTGGATATGGTGACGGTCATTGCTGGGCGATATGTAATGAACGACAAAGTAAGGCAGGAGGATGACGTTGAATCTCGTTTGTAAGATAATCTTCCGGATGCTGCTAGGAGTCTTAAGTTGGGATGATGACAACCGAAAGCTGTCAGTAGAGCTGAACGATCATCAATAGGCCGACGACGACCGGGAATCGTGCCAGCTTATGGCCGCCCGGCGAAAGCAGGCAAAGCAGCTGTGTTTGTTGTGTATTCTTCCATAGGCATTATGAGGAACATTGGACGAATAGCGGTTGTCGCATTGGCTTATGTCCACTCCGGACGTACGGTTATTTATGATGCCGCCACTATCGGGTAGAGCCGAGAGTAGCCGGGGTGTTCCACAAGAATCAGACTTACCTCCGCTTCGGACGTCCGGGGCATCATGGTGCCCCCATCTCAGGAACACCAGTAATCCCATCCATCATCTGCATCTGAGCAGCTTGAGCAGGTAAGCCCCGTAGTGGGTTGTTATGTCGTCGTGACAAGACACATAAAAGGCCAAGCACGCGGTGCTAGGATGGGCCCCTCCTTACCCCAATCCTCCCCACATTGCATGATAACTGTACAATGGCCGCCCAACAGTACGCCAGTCATGGACTCGATCAGCCCAAGGGCACTCTAGCTTCTCAAGAATGGAATGAGCATATTCCGTCAGCCCATGGCGAGTTTGATCATGCAGCTATCGTCGCTCTCGCAGAGAAGTATGAACCCGGCTCTGAGGCTGAGAAGAAGTTGTTGCGCAAGCTCGACTTTAGGATTATTGTCAGTGCATAGATTGGCTAAGCATGTTTAGCGTACTAATTATACGTCTGTCAGCCTTGCGTATGGTCGTTGTTCTTGCTCGGCTATATTGATCGAGCCAATATTGGGTAAGCTCAACGTGTGCAGCTCAACGCTGATGCCCCAAGAAACGCCAAGACAGGTGGTCTCCAGGCCGACTTTAACCTTACCTCGACGCAATATTCCATTGTCCTCTTGGTCTTCTTCGTAAGTTCTCGATGACTGATTACGCTTACCCATAGATCTCGTATGTCTTGTTCGAGGTTCCCTCCAATATGGTCCTCACCAGAGTCCGGCCATCACTCTATCTCCCTGGTCTGTGTGTCATCTGGGGGGTCGTTGCCGCCTCTATGGCCGCGTGCAAAAGCTACCAAGCGTTAGCCGCCGTCCGTTTCTGCCTCGGTCTCGTCGAAGCTGGTTTTGCTCCGGGAGTTGCTTTTTACCTCTCAAGCTGGTATCGCCGATACGAGTTGTCCTCACGATTTTGCGTATACTACACGGCTGTTGCGACTGCTGGCGGTTTGTCTGGGCTCCTAGCCGGTCTGATCGTGAGTTGTCCAAGATGCCCGTCAAGCTCCACGCTCACTCGTACCAGACGCAATACCTGGATGGCGCTCGGGGTATTGCTGGATGGCGATGGCTGTTCATCATTGAGGGTGTCGGTTCAACCGGATGTGGCGTAATTGTTTGGTACTTCATGGCAGATTACCCGAACACCACGAGATGGCTCACGCCTGAAGAGCAGCTGCTAGCAGCTCAGAGACTGGCCTACGATGGTCTGGCAAACACCCAAGGCGCCCATGGCTCCGTAGGGGAATTAAAAGCTCTGAAGATGGTCGTCACCGACTGGCGCACCTGGATTCTTGCTCTTCTGTACGCCCTCGTCACTGGCGCCCAAACAATCCAATACTTTGTCCCCACTATTGTTGGCGTGCTGGGTTGGACCAGTTGGCAAGGCCAATGTGAGTCCCTTTCTCTTTGCCGGACGCGAGCTCTTTGCTGATACGGGTCCTAGATCACACTATTCCACTTTATGCTTGTGCCTTTGCCTGCATCTTGCTGTTCTCCTTCATCTCCGATTACTACCAGAATAAGCCTCGCTTTATCGCCATCTTCGCGGCGATCGGTACAATCTGCTTTATTGTCACTGTGGCATCAACAAATCACCTTGTACAATGTGAGTCCACCTGTGCACGTCGTGCAACTAGCAGTGCCTGCGCTGAAACATTTACAGACGGCTTTGTGACATTTGCATTTGGCTGTATCTACGGTGTCTCCCCACTCGTCCTGATGTGGGTTCCCAACGTCATCGGAGCTCCAGCAGAGAAACGAGCAATTGCCATCGGGCTAGTCAACGCCCTCGGCAACACCGCTTCAATCTATGGAGTCTTCCTGTGGCCATCTACTGATGCTCCTCGATACATCCCTGGATTCACGTACGTTGACCCATACTAAATTATGATGATGTCAGAGGCTGCCATCTGACAACCATCATAGCGCCACAACTGTATGGATGGGAGCTATCGCCGTCATCGCACCAATCATGGGATACCTCGTCCAAAAGTACCCCGCAGCCGTACCAGATCAGGACGAGGTGGTTGCGGCAGAGATTCAAAAGCAGCAGAGCCAAGGTATTTATGCCGGTGATTTAGGAGGAAAGTCAATGGAAGTGTGACTGGCTTATTACGGTCATCTTTGGGTAATGGGGAAGAGCAGTGACACTGTCGTGAAATTCAGCACCTTGTACATTCTGTAGTCATAACTCTACCCAAATGATACGTTCTCCAATGTCATGCAATGTCTGGTTCGTGCCTTATATTTATATTGTTGAGGTTGTGACCTCAACTCCGGGTCGGATGATCGATGAGAGACCTCGGACCGCCAGTAACCGGTGGACATTTCCAGATGACCTGCGCTCCAGTCTGGTTGTCGTTGCACCAAACGCACTCTTGCTCCTTTCAGAACCACGAAATAGAGACCATGTTCGCCCAGTCTCCGTCTAGTGCTTCGGTGGCCTCCTCTAGTCGCCCTCCGGTCAAACGGCGTCAGAGACCTCATTTCAATTGCGCAGAATGCAGGCGGACTAAAGCGAAATGTCAGTATCAGCTTATGAACACACCCTCCGCCATCAGACTGAGCTAACGTGAAGGGGTCAAATACAGGTGACAGGGCATGGCCATGTAGCGAGTGTGTGAGAAAAGGTGAGCAAATTGGAGAAGTGTCAGAGACTATTGTCTGATGCGCTAGTCAGGCTTATCTCGTCTCTGTCCGGATTCGGTGGCCAGTACGAATCCCTCCAAGAACGAGACGATCGCTTTGCTCACGCAACGGATAGAAGTTTTGGAAGATGCTCGTCGTAGAATGGAACAGGAGGTCTCGCAAAAGAGAGTGACGAATTCGGAGAACGACGCGAGCTCTGAAACTGTTGAAGAGGAAGGATCTATGCCGATCAGAGCATCTGATATGTCTGCCATTCTCAGCGAGTTGGCTCTAGGATCCAATCAATCGAAACGATATGTTGGTACAGAGGCGTCGCCGTTCTATCTCGAGACTCCTTATGATAGCGATAACGAAGGTGACACGGTCAATGACTCAGAGTACGGCACAGCGTTTGGAGCTCATCGATATCGCAATGCGGGGGAGGAGACGACTCAGACGCCTTGGGGGAGGAGTGGTGGCGTATCTTTGGGAGGGCGTGGAAACCTCCCTGGAGCTTTGTTGGATCGTTGTCGCGCCCTTCTGCCGACCAAGAAGGAGGCAAAAGAGATCTTTGAGAAGTACTGGACATTAACTTCGTGGAGGTGGGATTGCATATGCGGACGGAACTGACAAAAACTAATCAGAATGCAACCGATGACCCGCTCCTTCTTCTTCGATACGATCTTACCGAGTATCTACGATTCACCTGAAGGCGCCCATTCACATGATCTCGCTGTTCTCCTCTCCACTCAGGCTGTCGCCATGCTATTTGAACCGACATCCTTCCTTGCCAATACCTTCACTCCCGACGATTATCACAGTGCTGCTTATGCGTGTCTCGTAGCCGGTCGATTTTATACCGATACGACGCTGAGTAGTCTGATTGCTATGCAACAGATAGGAACTTTCCTTCTAAATTCCGATGACCGCAAATTACCAGACGCGAATTTTGCGGTCTTTGGCTTGGCTATTCGCTTGGCCATCATCGCCGGGTATCATAGGGGTGGGTGTTTGACGGCACGAGTTTAGCTGATGACAGATCCGGCAACAATGCAGTCATTGACTACAGAAGAAATGGACAGGAGGCGACAGATTTGGCATGAGCTCCTGGCGTCCGACAGACTTCACGTGAGATGACCCCCATGACTTCCACTGACGTTCAGTGTATGCCGGCACTGCTACCCAATTCTATTGATCGTAATCATTACGACACGAAGTTCCCTTCGAACGTCGATTCCCGAGCGTATTGCTTCTGGAAATGGGAAATTGGCGTTCAGATGTCCCGAGTGGTAGACTTTTGGACATCTGCACGAATTCCTCCATACACCTGTGAGCATGACGGAAATGGTGCACCCTGACTCTGTAGCTCTTCAGGATATCGATGCCAGTATCCGCCGCCTTTTTCACAGTCTACCTTCTGGTCTTCGCAGTCCCGTGCTGCCTGCAGATGCATTCCCACTATACCGTCCAGGAGGTGCCCCGCCTGTGCAATTGGACAAACCTGCGATTGATGAAGGACTATCGTCGTTTACCAACGCCCATGAGGGGAACGAGAGTGGCGATTCCGCAACGCAACAACGGATTCGATTGGCCATGCATATCTGCATGCTGCTCTGTGAGTTGTCCGTGTGAGATTTGACTGACATTTAGTCTACCTCCATCGACCTTGCTTCATGCGGTCACTAGCTGCTGGCGACTCATCTCACGAGCTGAGCGTCCAGACTGTCGCCGAAGCTTGTCAGCATGTATGCAATCTTACCGAAGTGGTCATGAATCTCAATTACTCCATGTCCCGTTGGTTTGTAGGTTTATCTCGTCCGACATGCTATCCGCACTGATAGCCTCGCAGTCTTTTGCTGCCGACTTGTTTTCCATCCTTCACTGCCAGACAGTCCTAGTAGTCAAAACGACAGACCCAGCTCTAGTCACCCCGCGGATGGCGTTACTGGAGAAAGGCGTCGGAATCCTACAATGGACAGCATCGGTCCGTCCAAACTCCAAGAATCGAGCGCTACTTCAAGGCGCTCGACGTCTGCTTGCAAATGCGAAGCAGAGTCAGCTTAATCAGTCTCTTCAAGGTCTTTCGCCTCTTTGGCAGGACTTTATCGACCGCGATCCAATGATCTCGACTTGGCCAGCCACGTCGACTTCGATCTCTGGAGATAGATTTAGTCTCCCTGAGCTCGCTTTATGGGATTTCACTCAGACAAGCGGAGCTGGTGGTAGTACTGAACCTGCGAGGGACGAAGGGGATTTGAGTGCATTCCTTGTCCCGAACATGGGCACTGAACAGATTTCGCAGATGACTCTAGGTTCCGATATGGGACTGCTTGGATTCGGAGGTAGGAGTTCTATTGGCGAATCCACAGGGCTTGACTACACTGCACCAGGAGACGATGCTTCTTCAGGTGGCGGTGCTGCAGCCAGCTTTTTTAACCTATGAGAAGATATGGTTAGAGGCTTAAGAGTTTCCCGCAACCTTTATGCTCTTAGGCTATTCAACTCTTGCTGAGACTGAGAGAAGACCTATACTCGGAAGATGAATGAGCCATTTCTACCTGAGTATGGTACACTGGTCTGCACATTACGTCGTCCACTTGCTGTGCACGCAATCTGCACCCAAAAAAAGTGAATAGTGAGACTAGACGTAGACGGAGTCGTCAATAGTACTGCCTCGACCGGCCCTAACTCCGCCGGAAGACATTTAAGCTTATGATCAAGCCTCACCACGGCATCTCTGCGTCTTGTGATATATGACGGCAGCAATTTTGGAGATCTCATCTGCGAATGGAGCCCCTGGTCCCTGGAGCTATTGGTATGAGCTGTTTGATGGCACGTTCCTGTGCGTACTGTAGGGGCAGAATGGGACTGTCCGCGGATAGACAGCAGAGTTGACTAGATGGCTTCTTGGCGGAACCAATGAGGGAAGCGATAAGTTACGGCCCTCGGCGATGATGAGAATACCACACGGGGTACTGACGGACCAGTTACTGTCGTGTTCATAATACTCTGCACAGCTCTACACGCACAACTTTGAACCTCATCGACAGATAAGAATACGGTCGCGCCGATAGACGTAGGGGGTATCTTCATCCAGTCTGTCAAACTTCCCATTCCTCGCATCATATCCATCACAATGGCTCTGGCAGATCCGAACCAACTGGCCGCCTCTATCGTCTTCCTGGTCGTATACCTCGGGTTAGCAGTAGCTCTCAGTTGGTGTCTTCATGTTCGACGACCTGTACTTCGTTTTCTCCCCCTACTTATCTTCGCTGTCATCAGGCTAGGGAGCATGGTAGCGGGTATCGGGTTTGCGGTCCAGGGATTCAACGATTTCGCTTGGTTGATTGTGTATATCATCCTAGGTGCTGAAGGTATGTCCTTATCCCCAACCACCCGTTACTGTACGTCTGTGCAACTAGAGGGGATTAAGATAAACGGTTGTACTGATACCCTCCCCTCCTTAGGGTATTTCACCCTCATCCTCTCGACGCTATATATCCTCGCAGCTTATCAGCATATTGTTCTCGGTCCCCAATATGCGTGGATTGAGCCCCAGAAACCAGAGGGCATGAGCAGAGCTCAAACTATCGCATGGCGGTATAGGTCGCCTGCGTTCATCTTTCACATGCGTGAGTGGTGGCCTCTGATACAGTACATCCAACCTGAAAGGCGGCATCGAACTGGCGGAGCATACTTAATCTTCGAGTCAGAATTCGGCTGACATTCGCAATTCTCAGTGCTTATCCCGGGTAATATATTGATAGTCGTTGGAGTAAGTCTCACCGAGTATAGACGTATTCTCCTTGCAGCTTCTACGCCTAGCTACTCAAAATACATGTGCTCCTTGCTTACTCAAATCCACACACAGGGATCGAAACAAAATGGAACAATATCCGCCGACAACGTGTCTGACCTTCAAAACAATCCGGCCATAATCGAGGGCTCCCACCTCAGAACAGCAGGTCAGGCCCTTTTCGTCCTGAATGCCATCATGCTCTATGCAGCCACTGTGCATACCCTTGTTCAAGCTAAGAAACTGGGCAAGAACACTCGACCTCTCTACTTGATTCTTGGAACGGCACCTTTCATCTTAATCAGAGGGGCTTTTGGGGTCCTGAGTGCCGCCGCTTGGAGCTGGAGCTATTACAACCCTAATAATGTGAGTGAACACATAATTCAGCGTCAGAGAGTCAAAGCGGATGGCTTGATGCATTAACCAGCTAACACTCTATGCAGTATGGCGAGCACGGAATCGACACGCGGGAATTAGTCGCTGAATACGTGATGGGAACCACGATGGAATCTATCACGGCAGTGTTCACATTCTACGTTGCCTTGTCATTGTCCCACCCAAAATCCAAGAAGGGAACAGAGAAATCAAACGACAGAGGCTTAGACAGTGGGAGAGAAGATGCTAAACCCACTTACTCGATGGACAATGTTGGTCGGTCCGCAGCATAATTCCGTATGAGAGTTCGTTTGGCTTGATGACTAGCTAGTACTAGCTGTTGTACCCTTGGCAAGCGATGGTCTGAATACCCGTGCCTGCATTTGCGAGGCTGGAGCGACCAAGGTTCGACGAACTTAGTTGTTGCTATAGACAGATTTGATATGCTACACTCCTACGACCAGTTTGACTTGAGCATACCTCAAGTGGTGTACAGACTATGTTTGTAGGGACCGTGTCAATTGGAATATGGATCGTCGTAAGGAATCCAGATGAGCATAGCCTGATCCGCAGCTCCCCAGACTCTTATCTTTACCTGTGCCAGAACAGATTGCACAGTGGCGCTGCCAAGGTGGGATGTTTTTAGCGGATTTGTGTGCATGCAGTGGTCAAACGTCGCTTGCCATTTGATTAGGATGTCCCTGTCCTTTTGTGTGGCTTCGACCAAACGTAGCATAAATTGTGCCAATTTGGGTGATCATTGCGGAGACACAGGGGAAAACAGACCACCTGTGATAAAGTGGCCGCGAATGATTTTCGCTTCTGACTCACTAGCCGCGAGACCGAGATAATCCATCTTCTGCTGAAAACAGTCACTCGCGAGGGCTGACCACGCCTACATGCTTCGGATGCAGCTTCGTCCTGATGATTATAGGCTTCGTGATCCGTGGACTGTGACTGGTTGATATCAGGGGGTGATCACTTTTGTCACTGAAGGACCAGGGGACAGTCGCCACCCAGTATCGAGTACCAAGGAGACGAGTTGGTCGTGTGACACTTGCTCGGCGATAGCGTCCTTTGTCACATCGGCGAGTCCACATCAAAAGGAAGACAACGCACCAGACACGCACACATCTGTGAGACTTCACTCTCGTCCTCATTCTTTCTACCACGGCTAGGTATTCTAGCCTAAAGGTTTACACTCAAGACAACCTCGCGGCTCATTTGAATACACCATATCAACACTAGCACACTAGCACACTAGCACACAGAACACAGCATCGGAAATTAGCAGTGCCATTGCCGAGATAGTGAGAGGAATATACACGAACAAACACATACACAGCTGTCAGTGAACGTTCTTCGTATATATAGGGCTCAGCTTTGAATGTTTATGACTGACATCATCCTGCTGCTGTTGAACTCCACTCATAGATATAACAGTTCAACGCAACAAGGATGGACTACATCACCCTGATCGCTACTCGCTCACTGCTCCTCTTCGTGAACCCTTCATCCTCGCCACCGATCCATGATATCGGGGGGACCTCTCGTCATCATCCGTCCGACATCTCGAGGAATCAAAACCCAAGCACTTCCATCCCCCGCATGAAAGTTGCCACAGACCCAAACAACCCCGCTTCATCGCTTTCCAATGTTATTCCCATCCTCCACCCACGACCGATACCCATGCCTCTCAACTCTCTAATGTTCGGAGACACAGATTGCGCCTATTACCTTATCTACCACCATCTCCTGCCTCACCGTCAAGGTCGCTCCTCTCCCAAAGCTCTGGAAGCCGAGGCTGAAGTGCTGGCTTGGACGGAGATTGATAAAGCGAAGCAGTTTGCCCGAGACCTTGGGGAATGGTTTGGACAGACGCGAGCAGGAAGGAAAGGGATCGCAGAGAAGGAGTTGGCAACGATGGCCAGAAGGTGTGGACTTGGTATTGTCCCTGCTGCTCACGAGAGTGTGGTAATTCAGCATGAGGAGGAGTGGGGATTGAGAGAAGACGGCGAGAAGCACTTGATCTATAGAGGATCTTATGAAGGCAATCAAGAAGACATGGCGCGCGAGAGACTGCATTCGCCAGCTTCTAGTGGTGGCGATACTCTCTGTGATTCCGATTCGGCTGTCTTGAAGATTTAGGTCGCGGGTCATCGTTCAAATGATATCGCGACAGAACGTGGGAGAGTAGAAGAGTATAAATGATCATGACGATAGGTCAAGACGGATAACATATAGATAAAGATGGCGAACGAAGGTTGAACCGTAGTTCCTTACGTCTGGAGTTGTATGTCGTTACTTGTCTATTGGAACTACTAGGTTCAATCACATTGTGTAGCATTCTATGGCCAGAGAAATGTATATTTGTATGTCACTTACATATACAACAGATAATAAACAGTAGGTTCACTTCTACTCCTAGGTCACAGATACAGTCACGCACCCCGCATAGTCATCTCCTTCTTCCCTTCTTGTCTTTCTGGCCTGCCACTTTCCCGTCGCTCGAACTGAGACCGAGCTTGCGAACACAGTCCGGGCAATACCATACGTCCGGAAGTGGACCGCTGATGTCAACGCATTTTACGTGGAACTATTATCAAATGTATCAGCAAGGTCCGGTCAAGGATACAAAACCTGGTTAGCCACTCACCCATTCGTATTCGCATTTATCGTTATCACACCCTATCATCTCTCCGTAGCTCTTTTGCTGACATGTACAATAAAGCGTGTCGTCCGCTTCACCGTCTGTCGGTTCCTGCTCAGCGCCCTCGAATTCTCCATCGGCATCCATATCCGCGTTAGAGCTCGAATAGCTGCGATCCACACGTGATGAACGATGACTACTATAATTTTGACCGTGTCCGTGGGCTGAATGGGAGGAGTGGAGGGAGTGAGCGGATGGATGTTGTGAGTGATGAGACTGATTGGAACGAGCTGAGAGACTGGGATTTCGGTGGAGTGGGGCTGGGGGAGGGAGCATGGATGTTGGAGGATGAATGATGGGGGTTTGTATGGGGAAGTTGGCTGAAGGTAAAGGAAGGGGGAGTGCATTGGGTTTCCGTTCTGCAGAGCCTCATGTCAGCTAATATTAAGACATCTGCCTGAGTAATCGCAAAAGAAAGGCCCCACTCACTCTTTTGGGGTCGACCGTCCGTTCCACTCCCCAAACCTCCAGGGGGTAACAAGACCTCGCCTCCACCCAATTCCCCAAAGACACCCAACTTCCCCTGCTGCTCAATCTCCAGCTCCTCAATATCGATTCCTCCTACTTTTCTCCATTCCGTCCTCCCCCGTTCTCTGGCTCTATTAACGATTCTCTCCAGCCTCAGAGCAAGCTTGACTTTCTCCTCCTGTAGAGCATGGACCTTCCCCCATTCCGCCTGGATCTTCGTCAACGCTAAAGCATCTTTAGGAGTCAGATGCGATGTCGGAAGCGGTGCACCGGGGACAAGGGGGAGGGGGAAGTTGGGAGTGCCGAAGCCTGAGAGGGAGGGGTCGTTGCCGTATTGTCGGACATGCTTGATGAGAGCCATGTGGCGCGTGTGGATTCGAGAGATCAGTTCTGTGGAGAGCAAGATTAGTCAGTCATGCGGGATGTTCTCGATTAGTGTCTGCTTACGATTCATCCGGGCGTCTTTCTCCTTAATCTCCTCAAGAAGGAAGTTGACTTCTCCATTGAGATTGTCGAGCGCTGAGAAGACCTACAAGTTAGCAACGAAGACAAATCCAATATTTCCTGAAGCTTATAACCGACTTACTGCCTATAAACTCGGACGCTGCGTGGGCTGCTTCCTCCGCATTGAAGTCGGGGTTCACGTGTAGAGTCTGTGGTGGTAACGACATGACTACAAGCCGTACTTATGCCCCTTGTAAGCCTTGCGAGTGATGTTGTAAGTGGTCAATGGGAACTTGAAGCAACTCTCGTAAATCCCAACAACAGTGGCGACGGCGTTAAGCGGCGTTTTGAGGTGGAGGCGCGGTGGAGGTTGTCCAGTGTCGGCAGACTCATCTTTGAGATCTCTGGGTTACTACTGCGAGCAATATTGACTATTACTCAAAAGTGCCAGAGCAATCGGTAGATTATCCAACATCTCGTCCAGCCTACCGCAATCCTAAGGTATATTCTTACTTTACTCTATACGGCCCGCGACCCACCGCAGACAAAATGAACCCAAGTACAGTCTGGCGATCTGGAGCCTTACTCGGTGAGTAACCTCAACCCGAAATGGTAAAGACTGACAACAATCAACCTACCAGCCGCGAGCGGCATGTCTTTCGGGGCATTTGGCTCTCATTCACTCCGAGCGCGTTTCCCTACTCTCCCCGATAAATCTCACACCTCGTGGGCAACAGCCTCAAACTACTTGATCTATAATGGTCTTGCTCTCTTAGCCCTCTCTTTCCACCCACGACTCGTTGCTGCGACGGCAGCATCGGGCAGTAGGAGATACAGAATAGCTGCTGGTATGATCCTGGGTGGGGCGTTAACGTTCTCGGGCAGTATCTTTGCTCTAGTGCTTGCTCGGGAGAAGGTAGGGAAGGTTTTGGGTCCGGTAACCCCCCTTGGAGGATTGGTCATGATTGCCGGGTAAGTGCATTGCGCGTGGCAGATGGTAAAGGACTATGCCTAGAGATCAAGGTCTAACGTGACATTTACAGGTACATCACGTTGGCCTTATGATCTCATGCGAAAGTAGATGAACGCAGTTGCGCTGGACATGTAAACGACTTATCACTTACTCAAATCTTAAGAACCGGTGGACGTTCGTTCGTCATCTTCACCAGCTCGTCGGGCTCATCTTTCTTAGTCAGACATTCAACACGTCTCTGCTATTATCATTCTGTCAAGACTGTCTCGATCCTATAAGCCCGCCCTTGCCCCCTCGCTTCCCATCTTCCATTTGTTCCTCAGAATCTTGCTGGCATCGTAACAGACGGACGCGAGTGCTCGCATTGATTGTCCGGGCCATTTCACTAATTCGTGCACAAATAGACAGTCATCCCCAAGGCAAATGTAATCCAAGCGGTCCAAATGTAGCTCAGGTGCAGAGAAAGGGCGGCTTGAGAAGCGCTGGATGCGGTAGTAGTGGTCGAGGCAGAGGTCGTGGTTGAGGCAGGTGTCTTCGTCGTCGGGCTGGAGGTTGTTGTCGGCGGCGAGGTGACAGAATGGGCGCTAGACGAGGAAGGTACCATTGTTGTAGATACAGAGGAGATTGCAATGGGTGACATGATCTGGGACGTCGACGATGATGAAATCAAGCGGGACGATGTACTGGAAGGCGTTGTTGTTACCACGTTATTGCCATACACGGGCAGACCGTTTGAACAGGCCGGATAATTGCCGCCGTTGTAGATGTACTGGCACACTCCAGCTGGACATGAAGCCGATGCATAATTCGGAGCGCCAATGGTCGCCTCCGTACCAACAAAGCTTGGGGGGTTATTCACTGCATTGTTGGAAAGCGGAAATCCGCAGATACACGGCGCGATATTGTAAGCCTGTTGGAGATCGGTATCCCAGAGAACTCCGCCAACGTTGCACCACTCGGATGTAGTATCTGAGAAGTAGCAGGTGGATGCGACGCCACCCGCCAGACATGTCGATTGAAGCTGAGAGATACTGTAGGATGCAGCGCAGAGGACGATCGAGACGGAAGTGCTGACCGAGGCAAGAAGGCACTGCGGTCCAGTCAAGACGAGGTCGGCTAGACAGGCAGGAACTAGGAAAGGAGAAAGCAGTAAAAACACTACGAAGGGCAACATTATGTGAAGTAGGATGCAGCAGTTGACCAGGTGGTGTTGGGGTTAGGAGCGCGAGGAGTTGATCGTTTTAAGCCGTTACTTTATCAATACCGGGTAGTCTCGTCGTCAGTTGATTCCGACTGACCATCTCGTTAGATGCCCAAAGTTACCCCATGCCGTACTGCCGAAGCTGGATGAGTGCCCATCATATCGTGGCCGTAAACGTGAAGTTCGTATCCGGTTCACGGCGAGCGCTAATCTCTTCATATGACGACTCCAGAGTCTCGTAAAGCATCATTTGTTTCTGTCACTCCGGCACCTAGCCGGTGAAGGAGGACGAGGCGTTCGCCGAGCGGTTCAAGTCATTGATTGGTTCGCGTGATTACTGGAGACAGACCACAGGCCTGGTCTGGAAGAGTGGACAGCGGGAACGAGAAGTCGGGGATAAAGAGCGAGACAGTGAGATGAAGGTGGGATGTTGGGCAGACCGAGGTGAAATTGGTGCTCGCCGTTGGATGAAATTGTGGCTAGGAGCCCTCGTATTATGTTTGATTATACTGTTCACCCCGGCAGTACACATCCGTGTGCCAACCGCGAAGTCATTACTCCCAACTCCACCGCGTATCCTCAAGTCCATGAATGCCTTACTCCTCCTCTCCACCATTCAACCTCAGTGGATATCGTCTTATCTATCCCGCACCCTTATTTCTTCTCCACACTTCCCATCTACTGCGTTTAGCCGTCCTTGAGCCCACGAAAGAAGGGCCACTTGGCCTTTGCCACATCCGCTTTACTTGAGACGGTGGGTCAAAACCGAGTTAGCGATGTACGACGCAGCTGCCTCTGGGAAGAAACGTGATAAAGCCCGTTCCGCTGCGGATCAAATGCTAGCTGTGACGACCGATCACGTAGGGCGGAACAACAGACATAAAACTTATATCCGAGCACATATGAAGCTGTGCGCTGTAGGCGGCGTGATACCAGGACTGGAGGTAATACTGTATCATGTGCGGAAATAGGAGCGCGGGAGGAAAGTAGTCGTGCGTATAATCTGACTCATCACGGAGAACAAGGTTCATACTGAGGAGGTTGACGGACCACCCCCAGCATATCTTCAGTTTCAGGGAGGTGTTACGATTGCGATGTCGTCCCGGCGATGGCCGATGGGTTCCGCAACATACAGACGAGCTACGTCGATGATACCGTCAAGGCTTTCCCGAGATCCTGTCAACACCAGCCAGGGGAGAAAAATGCTTGTCGAGGCAATCCTGGCGCTCGGTTAAGCAAACTGGGAGGGACCATAGGGTGGTGCTTAGGATCAGAGCGTAGCTGTAAGTAAAGTGCATGCTTAGCTCCACATTATCGGGGAGGGAGTTTCCTGTAAGACATACATAAATAGCTGGCGACCTAGTGGCGAACTGCTGTGGCTGTGGCGAAATAGTCAAATCGTTGAAGTTCCGTAGTCAATGGATATATGACGCTTTCACCTCAAGAATTCGTGCCAAAGCTTCACAGGAATGCATTCTCCACAACGATCAAGGGCGTATCAACAGCTACAACGTCTTTTTGGCCATTGGCCCCCTCAGCAATGTGCCACTCATATCTCGCAAACAGCGACTGTCCATCATGTATAGACCCCGCTGCAACCCAGAAAGCTCCGTTCTTCAACGAAGGACAAGCTTCCACCATCCGTCTCGCCACGACCAGTACGCCCTCGAGCTGGCCACCCCGGAATCCGTGCGGTGACTGTCGCATAGCATTCCGTTGATGAAATTTGTGAGGATCCCTCTTTGCAGAAATCACCTGCGATTTGACCGCATGAAGGGGTTCGTCTAGAATTGATATTCCCAGATCGAGATCTTCCATTTGTGTAAACCTGGCGAGTAGCCGACAGAAGAGATCCTATATACACGTTTATTGATCAGTTGACAAATTTTGACTTCGTGTGTGACAGTTAATAGCTCACAAATGAACGACTTTCTTGCATCGCTGTTCTACCGTCTGCTAAACGGTGCACCCGGACTTGTAGAATGTCATCCCATACCCTGCAATCAAGTTTTCTGAGTTGGGGACAATATTTCAGGAGCACGGCGAGCACCCTAGGTGATTTCTGGCCCTCAAAAGACTTGACAAATAGGGTGGTCAGACTTGTGGTCAACATCCCGTGCCGGGCGAGGGGGGCACGGAGAGCCGCCAACAGATCTGGGTCGCTCTCATGTAGTTCGAAGACGTTCAGTGACTGACACTCCGGGGAACAGGCGAAGAAGACTTTTGTAAAGTGGGACGCACAGATTCGGCAGTCAAGCTCGATGGAGAGCGAATTAAGTTTTGGAAAAGTGAAGTTCGGCATAAGGAGATCTTGCGTTTGGTCCGTTTGGTCACTCTCTTGCTTTGATCTATGGGTGCAGAATGGCAGGGCCTCAACTTGGAATTCTTCTAGATTTGGGAGTTTTTCTAGGAGTTCAGTGAAATGAGTGAACTGTTCTGAGATGGCTAGCTGCTTTTTTGGAGGGACATTGACTTCCAGTCTCCTGTTGAGTGGACATCCGATATAGTAGGAGTAAGTCTCCACTCATGCTGTCAAGACACGGAAGCCACCAACCTAACTGCGCCCAAGATCTCGGGGGATGTTTCATTCAAGACCATAGCGAGCTCAACTCGTTCCGTCACCACCAGGTGCAAGCCTGAGAGTGGCGAAGCCCCACGCAGCCTTGAACAAGCTCCTCTCCAGCTCATAAGGTCTTTAGCAGTTGAGTGCTTAATGTAGGTATTAAGCATCATCCAGGAAGGAGAGAAGGAGGGTAGGGGAATGGCGTTATCCGCGTTCAGGAAAGAGGCTATTCGATTGAGGAGTGTGTCGTCCAGCTGTAGGAGTTTGGGGATGGGTGGTTTGGGAGGATCGGCGTCGGAGGATTGCGTCATGGTTTCGGATTCTCTACCTCTGGTACGATACCAGCTAGGAGCGAGCGTGCGTGTGGATAGGAGTCACTCTAGCAAAAGTGGCAAGAGGATCTGAAGCCACCGTCGGTAAAAGCTGTGGAGGACACGCTCTCTTCGGATGTCAGGCATGACTTTGGTTATATGAGCAGGATAACGGAGAGCATACAAAAGCCATATTGTAGGCGTCACTGCTCTCCTTTCTGTAATTTGAATGTGCGATTCTGTCTCCGTTACCAAAGGATGTCCTTACGTCCTTGCTTGAAGGATACCATTCAAACTTAGATACAACGGAACGTTGTACTGCTGCATAGACTAAAAACTCTGTTCTACAATGTCAAGGGTCTTAAGCAGCTGTCTTCGATTGGTCCACTGATGAAACAAGTATGATGGCTGCCTTTCAAACGCCGGGAGAACGTCTCTTAGTAGAAGGGGGATGGATAAATCGATAATTCCGACCCTCCCTCTGGCCATTCAGGTCAACATATAAGAAGAGGGCTACTATGAAGGGTCCAATGCGTTCAGATAATGGATTCGGGAACAGCCAACGGCGACTTGAAGACCGTGATGACGGGTTTCCCATCATCCCCAACCTCTTTGACCCAAGCCAACCAATACCACGAGACCTTATCTTCCTTTTCTTCAGACTCTTCAGGCTCTTGAGCACCTTCAACGGTGTCCTTTTTGGGTCCAGGAGCCCACCAGTAGCCCCTTCGCAGACTTGGACAGCGCTGTGTGAAGAAGGTAGCTGCTTGAGTGAAAGGACGGAACTTGAGTTCTTCTTCGGCAGTCTTTTGGTCAGGGAGATGTTGTCGATGATATTGAAGGGAATCAAATGAGTAGGGGTCGAACTCCCAAGTGACAGACTTTGGTGGTTCGAGATTAAAGTTGGAGTCGTGAACCTCGATGCCCAAATCGATTTCTTCCAGTTCCTCCATTGCTGTAAGATGGCGGAAGAGCTCGCTCTGAAAAATCAGTCAGTCGCAAGGTGGTTCAAACGCAGGACTGGACTTACAAATGGAGCGGGTTGACCACCTTTCTGGAAATCCAAGCCAAACTCAGCTTCCTGACTAGAACTCCGGTGAACGTTCATCTTAGGTTTGAACCAATCCCAACTCTGGCAATGAAGCGATCGGAGTTTCGGACAGAATCTCGCGATATTCGCCAAGCTTCTTGACCCGTTGTTCTCACCCCTCTCTCCAGCCTCTATCTCATCGCCAACATGGTTGGAATAGAAGGTCTTGAGGTTGGTATGCTGGCGTTGATACCGTTCCAAATGGTCGCTGACGATACAGGTGAAACAGTTAAAGCCAGTCACACTAATATGTTCACAAGCTGGTGCACATGCGAAAAGAGCTCCGGCAAAGTGTTTCGCGCACTCTCTACAACCCAGGTGAACAGCTATTGCCTTGAGGTTGGGCAGACTGACAGTCGCCAGCTCGTTGGAAGGGAACGAGGATGTTTCTCCTTCCAGCTCCCCATGACGATGTCCGGCGGGTCGGTGGAAGCCGTAAGGGAGATGTTCGATCTCGATTTCCTCTAATGACGACAAAGACTGGAGTAGCTGGACCATTTGGCTGAAGAATTCGTCTTCGTCTATTGAATCCGACTTGTGGACGTGCAGTCGAAGGCGCCTGCAGTACATGTCAGTAGTGGTACGGTAAGGATCCAATTGAATATGACATACCTGACTTTCTGAAGAAAACCCTCGGGACTGTTTTTGATCACTCTATCTAGCTGAGGTGCATCCATTATCACCAGATGTGGAACAGTCAGAGGAGTCAGGTCCCTCAGACGACGACAACTGCCTCTCAAAGCAATCAAGTGGCGAGAAAGGGACATGCTGATACAGGAGTTCTGGTCCATCCACATTGGTTTGAATGAGGGAATGGGGAGCCTGATGTCGTAGTTCAAGCTTGTCACTATCTGGCGGAGTAGATCATCGTTGAGGTCGAGCAGCGAAGGATTGGCCGGTGGTTTCGAGCTTAGGTTCGACGATGAATCATCAGATAATGAGAGCTTGGCTGCCGCAGACGAGAGGGGATCAGCGGGGGGCAGAGCAGCAGGTGAAAGCGATTCTGACGACATGTCAACGGCGATGATATGGGGCTGTGAGATAAGAGGGGTTGGGCTCTAGGTGAGACCAGGCAGAGGGACGGTGCTTTCAAAGCAGATGAAGAGCAAACACAATCGAAGGTGAGGTGCTCGGTGAGCGCTGAAGGCCAAACTTATACAAACGTCGAGGTCGCTTCGCAAGGGGACAGACACACGAGGTTTCGTGCAAGGTCGAGGCCTTGTCGCTTCCTTTCCTCTCTAGAAGGTGCAGAGAAAGTGAGGACAAGGCTTCTCATCGATTGTCGGTAGTCGTGCGGCAAACAGACGGACAGGTTCTAGCTTCAAGCTAGAATCCGATGCAAGCCGAGATGACCGAAAACATCTCGGGGGCCAACTGTTGAGCGAAGATCAGACCGACGAATATGATGACGGGGAAGGCGATATACGATACGTTCCCAGGTGTTATTTACGATGCATCGCATACGGTAATTGTCAACGTCCGTCGTTCCGAAAGACGTGGTCTAGACTGCTTAGACCTGTGAGGCGCGGGGTAGTGGGAAGAGCCTTTGACAGCTGCGAGAAATCTCAGCTTTGTCACCTACCGGCCTACCAGATGCGGGAGGAATGCAGATCAATCTGCCAGTCACTTGAGCTGTGCACTACTGCAGCCTCTCCACATGTTTCCTGCTGGAAAGTAGAGTCTGTACAAGAAGAGGAAGAGATGGATTATGAAACACGACCTCGTTCAAGCCTCACCCACCTGAAACAAGGCTCATCCCCGCCACACGGCGTTTCTCGGTGTTATCTTTGTTTACCCAATGGACGGGTCATGTCCGCTGCAGTGGCTGGGCTTGCTTGCTGACATCCACTCACTGGCAGACAGATCATCCACACCGATATTGGATCATACTACCACACGCTGTCCTGGTCTTAACTATCACTTCCGATCACCATGGTGAGCTGGTCTCCTCGTAAGATTGCAGCAACACCGCAAGCTGAAATACCTGACCTACCCTTTCAGTCGTTAACACCCCAAGCCCTCCGTCTTCTATCGCGGGAAATCGTTACGCTCCGTTCGGATCCCCCTGAAGGTGTCCGGATCGTCGTAGACGAGGATGACATTTCAGCTTTGGAAGGCTGGGTTCAGGGACCTTGTAAGTTGGGTTTTGCTCATTGCTTCGGAGGTGGCGAAGAAGCCAGTGCATCATCGTTTGTTTGGTTCCATCCCGCGGAGGACCCATGATCTTGATCTAGGGCGACTCTGTAAAATCACTGCCTTCGATTTATTTGACAATAATTCGCCTTATTCAATTCATTAGCGACTTAATTATTGCCGAAGGATAAAGGATCTCTTGCTTACACCTCATGTTCGCATCCAGCTGGAACACCATACGAAGGAGGGTATTTCCGCATTCGGTTTGACTTCGGACCAGAATACCCAAATCTGCCGCCGAAATGTGAGCCATTCTCCCTCCTCCTTCGTCGGTTTCTATCTATGGGTTCTTTGCTCAATCGGCTGACTGTACTGAAGGTACGATGATGACTAAGATCTTTCATCCCAATATGTCAAAATCGGGCGAGATCTGTGTCGATACACTGAAAAAGTCTTGGAAGAAGGAATACGGAGTGGGGCATGTCTTAGTGGTAGGTGATCCCGCATCTATGTTTGACTCGATCCTGGTCAACATCGTCACTGTCTGAGTTATGGTGGAGCTAACCGTCTTTCCCAGACGATTAAATGCCTCCTGATATATCCCAACCCAGAGAGTGCACTCGATGAAGAGGCAGGAAAACAGCTACTGTCAGACTACGATGGGTACTGCAAGGTATGTTCCTTGCGGTAGTCAGCGGGAATTCTTAACAGGCGAAATATATCATGAGCGTGAAACTGACCATGAGCTCAACAGTATGCTAGGCTTATCACGAACATTCACGCGACACCCAAGGTGAGCCATTCGTATCGTAGTTAAATCTCGACAGAGTACTGATAATCATCTTCTCAGATCTCTCCAGCAGTCTTCAGAGAAACAATACAATCGTCAAAGCCTTCTGCGTCCCATGTTCAAATCACCTCATCATCACGTCCACCTCATTCAGCGTCCTCAAATAGTTCATCTTCCGCTCCAACTCCATCAACAGCATCCCGACCATCCCCTCTTCAGACTTATGCCAAGCAAGTTCAGAGTCCAGCTCTTGTACCGGAGGCCACCATGCCTGATGATAATGCCCCGTTGAAAGGGCTGAAGACTGTGGGGTCGAAAGTTCCAGGGTCTGTACCTGGGAAGACAGGTGGTCCTGGGGCTGGGACGGGTGCTAGTAAAGCTAAGAGAGGGTTAAAAAGGCTGTGATGGCCCCTTCAGGTGGTTCAGAGGGAGCAGTCACGCGATGATATGGTTGCTCGTTTCGCCGCTGGTGCTCTGCCGAGTGGCCAGAGTTCGAGTGGATAAGGGAGAAAATGTGGAGAGCCAGGAGAAGGACCCTTCGATGGGTGGACATGGACTTTTCTGTATTCAGTTAATTATTTTGCAGCATTGATTCCCTCGCGCTCATGGCCACTTCCAGTAATATGTATATATAAGATCCTTGCAAGCTGTGCTCAGCCTTTGCCTGCTAACCTCATGGATTCAACGACTGGTGAACGTTACCGGAAGCAAATATTGCTGCAAAATCACTCGCGTATCTAATTTCGAATTCCTCTCTCTCATTCTAACAGCTCTTCGTCCCTTCTCTATATCTCTATATCTCTACCATGTCCTTCAAATCTGACTCAATCAGGGCGTGAGGATATGCGACAAATAGATCAATATCCATGATCGACGTTTGATCCATCACCGCTAGTCTACCCTGTGTAAACCGACAACTCATTTCACCCCTCGATGTCAATCCTAACCTCCCCCTTCCTAACCACGAAACTTATCGCAACCCTCCTAAACTCTCCTCCATCTACACAAACCTCCAAAGAAAAAGTCCAACTCCTTTCCGCAAGACTCCATCTTCTCGTCAATCCTCCCTCCACTTCCAACTCGTCCCAAACCCTCTCATCCGGAGCCACCACATCCCGTACAAACCCGAGGATTGAGGAAGATATCACGGAAATCTTGCAGGCTCGGGTGGATCTTGCGAAGGGTTATTGTGAGATTGGAGAGTGGGTTGCGGCTGAGGGCGAGCTGGGGGTCGTGGAGAGGGAGATTGCGGGGATGGAGCGACGGATTCGGAAATGGGGAAGAGTGGGCGGTACGCGGGTTCAGAAAGTATCGGAAGGTGGGGTGGACGAGTTGTCGTCAGCGTTAGGCGAACGAGGAGAGGAGTCTGGACGATTGATAACAGATGATGTAGGTAAGGGAAGGCGAGTTTTTGATATTCAAGGGAAGGAGGGGGAGTCTGGATTGGAAGATGTGCCTCTGTGGATGGGGAGAGCGAGAGGAATCCGGACAGAGGGATTGAAGATCTTGGTAGAGGTTGAGGAGGCTTTGGGCAGGAATGGGAGGGCGGACAGGTGGAGGAAGCTTATTGCAGAGCTGGACTGTGGATAGAGGGGTGAGGGATGGTCTCACAGAAAGGGCAGGGAAGGAACAGCTGCTAAGGCACAGGAGAAGTTGTGATGATTCATGTTACATAGGCATAGAATGTCTGTATCTATATACAATTATGGCATCGGGCCAAATGTGCAATAAAACGGTGAATCGCTGAGACATGTAGGGAACGTTGGTGGCTCATGTGAAGGCGACTCGATGATGGAAAAGTTAGAGTGGTGACTGAGAAAGAGAAATAGCCCGATAGCAAAGCTCGATGAAATCGGATAGATGCGGCTTCTTGCTGTCAATAGGTGACGTCTTAGTCAGGAGAGCGGCCCAAAGAGAATAAAAAAAAGAGTCGCCCCAAGATCGATGAAACGGCAATTCCGCAGATGAGATCAATCACTAAACCTCGAGACGAAGCTGTTTGCAGACATCATAAGCAGCAGCTGCCGCCGCAGCTTTCTTAGTTGGTCTTGAAGCTTCAGCAGTCCTGCAAACCGTTGTCAATCTTCGATTGAAATACTGGGCAGGTCGCGAAACAGCCTGACGCCGCAACACGCTTAGCTGAACTCACCACTCCTCCCCAACCTTGTTGACAACTTTACACACCGCCTTCCAACTACCTATCCCATTCGGAATAACTTGATAGCTTGGGGCCGGACCCTTCATCTTGTCAATGACATGCTGGCTCAGAATCCCTCTCGCACCAAGCATGTGGGCATCGGGATCTATCGCGGCCTGTTTGAAAGTCTGATTGAGGGCATCGACACGAGCTGCCTCTTGCCTCATTTGCTCAAGCGCATATTCGGCGAGAGGGATGTAGAGCGGTCGTAGCCAGCTGTCGAGGTAGTCGAATGCTTGGCCTCGCGTAGGCCTGTTTGGGCTTACTTTGTGACCGAAGGAACTTGACTGTATTGTGCCCTGAGGACTCCGCTTTTGGGGTGGAGAATGGAGAGCAGGATTAAGACTTGAGGCCTCGATTGCAATCTTGCTGCGCTCGATTGAGACATCTTCTTTCTCGGAAGCTTCTGAACTGCTATTGTCCACTTGGTTTGCAGCGTTCTTTGCATTCCTCTTCTCATCTTTGGACCAGGCTTGAAGGACCAAGTCGTCAAAAGTGGTCTTATCAGGCTTCCCCTTGCACCCAATGTCGTCAAGCTTTTCACAGATCAGATTGTCTTGGTCTTGGTCTTCGTCAGTACAGAATGAGCCCTCCTCGGACGGGACATTCTCGTCATCGTCCTCCAGAGAATCTTCCATGTGAGTATCACCTTCCCTGATCTTGCGCTTTCCTCCAGTTAGAGGATGCTCGGCGGTCTTGGTTTCGGTTCGCACGTCATCCGGCTTCCCTTGACGGCCTGGCATGATGACCGAAATGGTATTGGCGCCTCGAGGAAGCTCTGACTGGAGATAGGAATAGAATACTCCGGCGACATGCGACTCAAATAAGTTGGCTTTAGTCTTTTGCTGCGTTCGGGTGACATAGAGGGCTGAAGCGCCGGCGACAAGCCTCTCTGGAAGCCCGTATCGAATGGAGAGCTGAGACAGAGTGTGGTTGCTGACCAACTGGGATTTGAGCAACTGTAAAAATGGCAGGACGGTCAATGCGCTCCGAGATGGCTAGGACAGACAAGCAAGCACAGACAAAAGTGGCGAGGGCTCACCGTGGCTGTGCCGGGTCGGAGGTGGGGATACATGTCGTGGAGCAAGCACGTCACCACAGCACCTGATATAATATCGGTGGTCAGTATGTGGGTAATTTGCTCTACCTCAAGCCAGCAGGGGAGTTGAGAAAGTGCTATTTCACCAACCTAATAGACCGTCTCCGACATGTTCCAGCTTTTCATAGTCACCAAGCTCTTCCCCCTCGCTCAGCTCAAGAGTTGTCGGTTGACGCTTTCCTAGAAAGACGCTTGCATGGGTGACGGCCATCTTGGCGAGAACAGGGTTGGTAATCTCCGGGAGTGGGGGTAAGATGAAAGAGTCTGGGAGAGAAGGCATGATGAACACGTTGAGAGTCGGTTCAGTGGGCATTCTGAGTGATTCAAAGCTTTTGATGAGATAATGGAGGGTACAAATTTGTGATGCAGTGATAGAAGCGAGATGAAAAGATGAAGTAAGATGAACAAGATGGAGTTGCATATGGGACTGGTATATATAGTGGTTGTGGATGGGAGTTGGCTGGACCTCCCGGCACATCCTGTTGCCGAAGCCGACGCGAATGTTACGTAATTATTGTTTTTCACTGGTGGCGCAAGAGATTTCACGACCACCTGGTGGTATTCTCGACCACTTCGATTTCCTCACACGACATCCTCACAACAGCGATCCCCCTCTTCCGTCTCGCCCTCACTTTCTTTAAATCCTAGGAATCCCAGCCCTGCATGCCTGTCACTGTCGCCAGCTGGTCATCCCTTCATATGACAAAAGCACCCCGGCATATGACGACAACCCCTCCCAATCTCAAATCACGACCACAGGTTAACAACTCGCACGTCCACGCTCATGCCATGTACCCTCCAGCATCTTCGTCATCTTCCTCCATGACCTTCAACGATTCTCTTGGCGCTTCCTCGTCTCGATCGTCATCCTTGGCTGGCAAGAAAAGGCCCCGAGAGTCAGATGAGAATGCCGCAAAAGGCGCTAGGACGCGGAGGACAAAGTCTACGGGTGATGCCAGAAATGCCAAAGACAAAGAAGCGTTCCAGAGAGGCTTGATAGCAGTATTCGTTCCTAATGCTCTACAAGAGTCACTTCAAGGCAGGATGGAACATTATAACGATCTGCTATCCCACTTTCTACCTACCCCAACCATGCCAAATCCACCCCTACAGCCACTGCTCCCCCTCCTTCGAGCATTGACCGCTCACGTCTCTTTGCTCTCACCGGAGATCCACTCGTCATTGATATCAGCTATCGTCGCTCTACCATGGGCAACGGCTGAGGAGAGATTCGTCAAAAGTTATGTCGGATGGGCTGGCGTTCTGGTTAGCGCTCAACCAGGATGGGCCAAGGAAGTTGTTGGAATGGCTGTCAGAGGATTAACATGGCGTGAGTCGGCGTTTAGCTGTTGTCACGACTCTGGCCTTATGGCCTTGAACTGAAATTGTATGCAGAACCGAAGTTTTCAGCATCTGCCAACGCTTCAACAACCATCACACGTCGACTGTTCCACGCCCGCCACCATTTGCTTCTCTCACACCTCCTTTCTCTGATTCCCACATTACCAAACATCCTTCAACCCCTTCTAGTGAGGCACTTTCCCCATAAAAGAGAGCCAGAGGTCGCACAAACCACCTGGGTACGAAATTGCTGCGAATTGATTGGCTATTGCCCAGAGCTGGGTGGAAGAGTATGGGGAGGAATCATTGATCGGATGCTGAGGATCGATGTGAGTCGTTCAATGCCGTGGTGAATCGAACGCAGCGCTGACGGGCGGTTGGTCCTAGGTCGAGATCACGAATAGTGTCGATGATGACGAGGATGAAGATGAGGAGGACGATGAGGATGAGGATGAGTTCAGAGCGGGATTATCGAAGCTCGCATCAGCCGTACAGAGTGATCCGTTCGATCTCCTTATCTCTGAGGACATGCCAACGGAAAGATCGGATTCTTCTCCATCGTCTGACGGTGACGAGAACAGCGACGACGAAGCCGAGTCTGACCCTGACCCTGATGAGTTGTCTTCGAACGATGGCAGCGATTCGGAGCAGGAAGAGGCCGCAGACGAAGCTAAAGCCCTCAAGGCGAAGGAACGGAAGAAAGCTGCCGTGAGAGCAATGAGGGGTAAACTCGACGGGATGTTGTTGCACTTTTTCGATCATCTCGAGGAATCTATGGGGGTCCGAGAGGGTGGTTTATCAGCGGCTGAACTGGCGGCTCAGTCCCTTACAACTGCAGCTAGCTCTGGAACCTCAACTCCGACATCAGAAATCGCCACTCCGACTTGGCCTGCATCATCGAGCTCAATCCCTTCACTCACTGCTCAAAGACCGCTCCCAACACCCGCTCAATCGCTCGCCCATTTCCAGACCCTCCTCAATCTCTTCTCCCGACAGATTCTCCCGACCTCAGCAACCCAACATATCCCCTTTCTCCTCTTCCTCTGTTCATCCTTCTCAGCATCCCACACCGATTTGTTTCTAGGTCTTCTGGTCTCCCAAGCTCTCTATGCTACGACAACAGCTACACCATCAGCTACGGCGCAGCCGGTTTCGATGACGCAGCGAGTCGCCGCTACAGTGTATATCGGCTCAATAGTCTGTCGAGCTCGGTTCGTTACAGACGATCAGGCTAGGATGGTAGCGACCTATCTCTTAGCGTACATCGATGGAAAGCTACATCAAACCCGAACGACATCGCCAAAGTCTATCGATGAGCTCCCACTGTTCTACTCGGTCTGCCAAGCAGTCATGTTAATCTTTTGTTTTCGCTGGAGAGCATTCACAGTCGACCGAGATCGAGAGCGGGAATCATCTGAGGCTGATGGCATGATCGGCGATATGGAATTAGAGACCGATGGCGAGAGTGTCGGAACTGATAATAACGGGGTAGAGGGGAAATGGATGAAGGATTTAGATGTTCTTCAACGCGCTTTGACATCAGAGCTTAACCCATTATTAGGGTGTAACCCAATCATCGTATCGACCTTCGCCAAAGTCGCCCACCAGACCGGATTCGCATATTGCTTCTCTATCATAGAAGCGAATCAACAGATGGCTCATCCCCGATCGATCTCTTCACACTCCCTCTCTCAAATAGCTACCAACAGCACCAACAACGTTTCAGCAGCCAAGTCCAAGATTCCACCAACGACCATTCCCAGCCGACAGAATTCGTCGTCAATCATATCCAATCCATCGCTGACTATCCCTCGTCAAGCCAGACAATCAAACATCGATGCGGGTCTTGACAACTACTTTCCATTCGATCCTTACGACCTTCCCAGATCTGGGAAATTCGTCACGGATCTTTATAGGACTTGGGATGAGGTTGCCGTGGGATTCTTGGACGACTCGGACGATGATGAGGAAGAGGAGGACGAGGACGAGGAGGAAGATGTGGAGGAGGATGAGGAGGAGAGTGGAACGTCGATGAGTTTCGGGGATGGGGAGAGGTTAACGTCTGGGAAGATGTTGCCTAAGATCAAGCCTGGGAGTTATGGGGATCATAGGAGGAGGCTTTTAGGACGGGACGGAGGGTTGAGCTCCAGTTTGGAGGGAATGAGCATCTCGCCCATTGTCGCTATGGGCCCATTGGGAAGAAGTCGAGACTGAGCAGACTAATATATCAAGGCCCGGAGAAGAAAGTGGGCAGTTCTGTTCTGTTTGCGACTGTTGTATATGACGATCAAAGTCGACTTCCGATCGACTCATTACGAACATAGAGTACCGATCACTTATTGTATCATGCATGTTTGTTTCTTCTGCAATAATCTGACGCAAGCACTCAAAGAGAGCTGCAGCTTAGATAGACATGCGTCTATGTGCGGTCACAAACGTCAGTATAGTTCTATTCCGACAGCATAAGAACCCACCGCAATCGATTCCCCCGCTTGATAGCCGTCGCCCCTCGAACATCATCGACCAATCCCGTTGGTAACCTCCCTTCGTCCTTCCATTTTTTCAGAGACTCCCTCGAGGCGTCTAAACCTATCTGGTATATTTTCTGGAATTGCTTGAAGCCGCCAAAGGTCTCGAACTCCTGCACTTAGATCATTAGCTCTGATTTTGCTCTTATAGTTTGGTGACAACCTCGATCATATATATGCTAAGGGAAGTCTGAGACGCACCTGGACGGGTAAGGCAACGTAGAGACACCCTGGGGAGTTCTTGACATCTTCTAGTGTTTTGACACTTGATACACTATACCATGGTAGTCAGAGTCGGTGATAGTCTTGCCAATGATGTATTGCCACATACTATGTGAGTCGAGATGAGACCTCTGTCATGGATAATACAGTCCGTTTGTAAAAGGGGTTAAAGCTAGAATCGCCAGGTCTCAGTACAGTGGGTCGATGGATCTTCGAAAGTCGGCCACCATGAGAGGACCTCACCGATTCAGCATAATAAACCATCCTGATACGGAATCGCCATAGTTCCGTGGGGAAGTGTCATCGATAGATCCAACATCCACTACTATTATGTCTCTGACACCCGAGGATTTCAGAGGCCCGATAGGGGTGTTATCCATATAGCCACCATCGACGAGAACTGATCGGTGCATCAACACGAGCTGTCTCTCGTCTCCAATTCAGAGACAGAGATGTAGCTCACGATTTCCACCGTCAGAGAGGGGGGGCAGCAGGCCAGCTAGAGTCATTGAAGCTCGAACATAACGCCTGAAGTCATGTCAGTGAGACTCGGAATGGAAAAGATGGGCGACAAACCATGCATAGCCTGATCGGTGAACCTCCATCCGAGAGTGAGTGATATTGGTCGAGTTGGCAAAGAAGGGCAACCAGAAATCTGTATTTTGTCTTGGTTAGGTTCAACACACATACTAGGAATCACCCATCATACCTTCAATGTGGGTATTATAGAATGCCTTATCTGCAAAATAGTCAGTGGTCCGAATCTTCCCTGACTCCTTAGCTCAACCTACAAATACCCCGGTCTGAAAAAGGGAGTCAGCTGCTGTAATAAAGCAAGTGAACCCAAACTTACTAAACTCATGACCCGTGGTATAAGACACGAAAGGGTACGTAACATCACTCAAGATCCTCCAAACACTTCCCATCCTCCCAGCAAATTGCTTAGTCCTCCCGGTAGTCTCCATCAAATCCGTCTCCCGCGCATAAAGTCCACCAACGAAGCTTCCAATTGAACATCCCCCGATCGTATCGACAGGAATTCCAAACTCTTCCAGAGCTTGTAGCATCCCTATATGGGATATTCCTCGGGCGCCACCACCGCCTAACACCAGGCCTATGGATTTTCCACATAGCCTGCGAGCTATTCGCGCGAAATCATTCATATGTGGAGGTCGACGGGGACGCCCAAGTGGTCGCAGACCGCGGTATTTCTTTATTCGAGTTTCAACTCTTTCTCGAAGATGCTTGAAAGCTGCTACTGCCGCCGGATCATGGACTGTCGGATGAGATTTAGACGGATTGATGACTCCTGGAAGCTCGACATGATGATGACCATGAAGCCAGGGACGATACTGAGTTCATAATTTAGCCTGTGAGTCTATGATTAACCAGACAAAAAGGAGCTTACTCTCAGCCACGGTCTGGTGGATCCAGGCGCGACCGTCCGCTCATCATGCAGTAACACCAACTCCTTCCTGGCAGTCGTCTTGGTCGCCAACAGCAATTTCTCATACTCCCCCAACGATGGGTCGTCTCCCATTGCAAGGACGAGCACAAGATCCGCCTGACGAATACACGTCAAAGTCCACTGACTGCTGGCAGGAGTGTCAGCGACGTAAAGGACAGTCCGATAGTGCTGTTCTTGGTCGGCGAGCCAGCCTGCGACTTTGAGTTTACCAATCCGAGCAAACGCATGTCGACCAAGATGTCGCATGACGGTCCCTTGGTCAAGGTACGACGTAGTTGCTCCAAGCTCTTCCAGGGAGGTTTTGAGTTTACCAGCAAATTGGGCAACTGGGACGTTACGGGATGATCCGAGGATACAGACGGTTTCTACGACTTTGTCAGATGATATCCCTTTACCAGACGATTATGAACTTACTGAGATTGACATCCGTCGTCAAGCTATTCGTTGGTCCGTTCATTCGACCCGTCATCAAGGACTGTTCTCCCATAGCTCTCCTTACTCTCGACGCAATCAATCGCAGGAATTGAACGGTCGTCTCGGGGTGCTTCACGCTGATCGCGTCAAATAGTGCTCCGGGTATCCTTACCAGCTCGCTATCGCGGATCGCATGGACGGTATCCGATCGGTCGGTTGCAGTGATAACGTCCAGCTCTCCAATCGAGTCATTCTGCCCATATTCCCTCAACACCTCAACTCCGTCGTTCTTCTCTTGCAAAGACCTCAGACGACCATTGATGACCACGTAGAAGTCAGTCGATCGGTCTCCTTTATCGTACAGAACTTGACCGGCGCCGAGTTGCATCCAGTCCAGAGCTGCGTCGATATGCAGAACCAAGGGCGACAGGAGAGAGAGAAGTCGTTTGGCCAGGGTCAACAGGACGATCGGACGGCGCTCGATGATCCGTTCAAGGGCTTTGTGCGGGAGGAATCCCACGAAACAATCTGTCTTGGCTGTGATGGACACGTATGAATCGGTACTGCATAGCGAGGCGAGGTATCCAGCAATGCCGCCAGGCTTTACGGTGAATAGTGGTTCGTCTACGCGACCATTGGTTTTTGGACGAGGATGATGGAGAGTGTTTGGGTCGTCTAGACCGAGAGCAGCGCCAAAAGGTCGACCATTGACGTTTGTGAAGGAGGAAGTCGGTGGTCCGGCTAAACCAGAATTGACAGATCGAGACGATCGAGGCGTCTCAACTCCAGAAGGGTGTACTGGTATAGAAACCTGTATCATCAGCTTAGTCCACAAGATCAGAACATACCTCGAGGAAGCCGTCAATAACGTAATATATGCCTGCAGCTTTCTCTCCTTCTTTCACCAGCACACTGCCCTTCTTGAAGAACAAGATCTCGACGTTCCCTTCCAAATCTTTCAAGACATTCTTGCTAGCTCCCTCCTGACCCGCGCCCAGACTTTCTTGGACACTAGCAGACACACTGCTCATCTCATCATCCATCCTCGAGGAGCTCATCAAGCCCTCTCTCAGCATCCCGCCAATAATATTTTCACTTGGCGACGAAGCATTCATCATGTCCAGAACATTACCGAATGGATTCCGCGAAGAACTTCTCCCGTTTGGTGGAAACATTGGTGAATTCGGAGTGGAGAGTGCTGAGACTGACGGCGCACCGGAACGTCGACCTGGATGATCGGGGACATCGGACGGAGGCTGAGCCAACCCAATAGACTTGGCGATTGACATCAGGACAGCTGAGCGAAGTTCGAACGACTCCTCTTCGTCTGCACTACTATCGGGAGAATCTGCCCGGAGTCCACCAGATGGACCGATGTACGTTGGAGAGCGAGTGAGTCTTCCACGCCAGGTGTCCATTCTGGGCAGGCCTGGTGTTTGAGCAGCTGGACGGTAATAGGCACTCCCGGCAGCATCAAGTACAGAAGAACTTGTCATTGCCAAATCACCAGCGGCGACTTGCTTCCGCATGGCCGAGTTTCGACGAACAAATGTACTCGATTGACGCGCGGCTGTGTCAGGACTGAAGAGGTTCGCAGAAGAAGGTCCGATACTGGCAACATCTTTGGCTGAGGTGATCTTGGTGAATGATCCCAGGCCGCTATGAAAGCTGCTCACGCCCGCAGGCGTCGAAGGATGATTTTTAGGAGTAGTTGAAGGAAGGGAAGGCGCTTTGACCGTTGGACTGGTAGGGACAAAGTTGAAATAGTCTTTACTTGTGACTTTGGGACTCGTCGAAGCATCCATAGAGGGTGAGGAGGAGTGTCGACCGGTTCGAATCTCCGGCTGGAATCTCTCTCGCAAAGCCTGCATTCCACCTCCGATGTAGAATTGTCTCGGAAGAGGATGTGAGACAAGCGAGTTCAACGCTGATTCGGATCTGAGAACCTCACGTGTGAGACCGAGATACTTGTGCGCTACACGAAAAAGGTTAGTTCCAATTACCTACAGATGACCAGACGTTACTCACCAGTCATAAAGGTCACTCGACTGAATCTCTCCAGAACAACCTGAACGACGGATCCACTAGCCTTTGGAAACTTCTTTGTCAACTTCCTGAAAGCTTCCGCGGGTATGACAGCCAGGGTTGTATCCACTGTGGCCCTCGCTATAGTCCCCTTGAGAGCTTCAGAGCCTGCTCCCATCGAAGACTGTATTTTCGTTTTCATCTTGTGGGGATGCGAAGAATCCTGCAAGAAACTGGGTGTCTGACTGGGCATACGAGATTGAGGATGTGGTGAGGCAGGAAACGAAGTAGGCATTTTGGCCTCTGTAGCGCCAAAGAACGGAGAGGGTAATGATGTAGTTGGCATTGAAGCGGAGGAAGGCTGGGGGTATTTCGGCTCGTTCTCTGGGGCGAGAAGCGTCTCTTGATGTTCAATTTCACCAGTGTTGCTGGATGGTGAGGTCGCTTGATTGAACTCAATTGGCGTGTTTGGCTTGACTTCGGGGCTGACGATCTTCTCCATAGTCCCAAAATCCAGTTGGCTGACATCGGAGTTGGCTCGTGACTTGCTTCGAGGTCCCTCCTGAGGTACATGCAGATCCCGACCTGCAGGTAAAGATGATTCCCCTTCTCCATTCTCGCCATTTGTCTCTGGCGTCCAAGACAGCTTAACATCTTCCGTGAAGAGATTCAGGATAGAGAACAGAGAGGATAGTGTTCCTCCAGTAGAAACCTCATTCAATAGATGGTAGCCATTGAAAGCAGATGACCCCCGAGACGAGAATGGATCAGGAGAAGGGGGGGAAGAGATATCGCCGCCTGAGGAGGGAGCGAACTATCCATATCGTTCAGTCGAGTCAATGCGACGAGGGAGAGAAACGCTCACAACTTGGACTTTACCCTCCACGACACACCAGAAATCACCGCCTCCAATCTCAAGTGTATCCCCAGCTGCCAGTCGACGAGTCTGAAGATGTCGACTGAGCTCATGAAAGACTGGTTTCTCGAGGAAACCAAATATCCGGATGGCAGAGAGGAAGTCGTCCAGATAGTTGTGAAAATTGCTTGAATGTCGGTGTGCGTCGGCAAGTGGTCCTCCGGGCAGGGGTAGGTAGTTGGTAGAAAGTGAAGGCGGGGATGGGGGAGGTAGTCTGTATGATTTGGGGAAGAGATGTTTAGGAATTGGATGCTATGAGGATATCTTCAAATGAGAAAGACATACGCGCTTTCCTTGAGTTGGGTATATTTCGTGAGATACTATGAAAATAATGTTGACTTAGTTCTTTTCGATGACGCATAGCCGAATGTACTCACTCGATATCGAATAAGAAAGAAGACGGCAATAGCACCCCCAGCAAATAAAGTAAGCAGAGTCGGGAAAGTCAAAGAAATCGTCAAAGAATATTGTAACATCCGAACCACCAGACTGAAGACGGACATCACGATCACACATCAGCATGTGATAACAGTGAGAGTCCTACAATCCATCTCTCACCTAGGCAGTCCAATGGTCAATGCTCCAACAATATAGCGGATCCCTTGGAGAAGATAGAGTATCGCGTAGATCACTGAGACGGCTAGGGCGACAAGCGGGTTACCGCCTGTGTCAGGGGGTGTTGGGACTGTCGCCATGTTGTACGGTTTGATTGAGATTAAGAGGATGTGATCATGTCCGCAGGGTCGTTATCCACACGTCTAGAGCTGGAGATTAGTTTCAAGTTACTGGTCAGAGTTGATATGAACAGCTGCGACAGCAAGAGACCGGGTTCAGTGAGGTCTTCAGGCACGCTTGTTTCAATGATCAAAATTCTCCGTAAATCTTGACTGAATATGAGGGAGCAATGCAACCAAGATACGGATTATCAAATGCCAAAACTACATCCCCTTCCTCATAAGATTCCTCCTAAACCTCCTCCGTTCCCCGCCGACACCTTCTGCCCCACTCTGATCCAAGAAGGGAACGTCCTCCCAACTGGTACCCACTAACCCCGCTTCGTCTCCATTCGTCCTCCAATCCAACAAGCCAGCTGTCGGAAACTCCATCGCTCCGTTCTTGATCAATGTCTTTGCTCTGACTAGCGTCTCCGGTGGTACTGGAGTAAGAAGTTGGAGTGTGAATGAATGAGGTACGCTTGTTGATGATTTAATCCCGCGAACTAGAGCCAAGCCAAGGAAGTTTGATTCGTCTAGACCCGGCGGAGGGGAGGATTGTTTATATACCTCCGGAGGGGACGACGTAGGAGAATCTTCTAGGATCTCCACCAAAGCTACTATGCTCCCATTGAGGGCCAGGGGCAAATCATCCGCCAATACTCCTTCAGAGCCTTCACCGATTATCACTATTTTCTGAATGGTTCGTCCCACCTCGACCTGCCACGGAGGTACAGCCAGAAGCGGCAATCTGAAATCCCATGTGGGCGTCGTAGTTGGCAACGACGGTAACCGAGAGTGGAAGTACGACATTGTAGACAACAGTCGTAGATCCGCTGGAGTGTAGCGAGCTTGTAATGGAGATACAGGTGCTGGTGTAAGGGAATGACGGATCGCTTTCGAATTGGTCGCCCACGACTGGGCTCCAAATCCTGCCTCTCCGGCTATAAAGGGCAGATCACTCTCCTGCCAAACCGGACTGCTCGTCCATCCATTTCCTGGAGTGTGGCCATTCGTCTCCTCAGACACAGGTGTTTCAAAGCCAAAAATATGAGTGGCTTCTGCCATGGATTCGATAGCTCGGAGCAGATCTTCCCCGAGGCCTTTGACCCATCCTTGCGTGTTGATTACCATCGGGACGATTGAGTTGACCTTCTTCAAGTCCCCATTGCGTTTGATGGGAGACGTTGGGTATTGTAACTCGTATCGGTAGTGATTGAAAAGATGATGAATGGCTGCAAGATACTCATCCGGACATGATTGTGGTGACAAAGCACCAATGTAATGGGCTCTGATGGGTGTTGATGGATGTGAAAAGGGTGGACCTGGTAAATCATTAGCGCGCGACGGCAATGGTGTATTCACCTATTTTACTCACCTAACAATGGTTTGTCTACCAGCCACAGCCCGACTACACCTCCGCAGCCGAACTCTCCTTGTCCTAGATCGCATTCTAACCATGCTACTTTTTCATATGCATCTAATAGTCTGTTGACGGTCGCACGACCAAAGGAAGACTTCCCACTTCTCTTGGGCCCCTTCACCAGTGCGGTACAAGGAGTTTGAGAGTCGTCCTGATCGTAGAGAGATACGGGCGGAGAAGGCTGCGGAAGCGAAGATAGTGCTTCTCGCCAAGAAGTCGGAGTGATATGAGCGTATACCGGTATTGGAAATGAACCAATGACCTGGTTCTGCTATCAGCAAGCAGTTCCCAATTCAGATGACATCAGCTTACAGGGTGAAGACCCCGCACACCCCATGCACCCCTATCCTCAAGCCAAATGTTGTTAAAGCCAGGAAGCAACCCTTGTCTCAAGCCGTTGATGCCGCACCGATGCTCCCGCAGAAGGAAGACTGTACGGCCTTTGACTGCAAAATTTCTTGGCAGGTTGAGTCTACCTAGGAGATCAGACGACGTGACCTCTTCTGATTTTTGTAGTATAGTAGTGATAACTGGTAGGGGATGTGATGTAGGAGCAAAGACAGGATATGACAGAGTGGAAGTGGTTGACGATAACGGGGTGAGAGTTGTGGAGAAGGTAGATAACGATGATTGGAGAGGAGTGAGAAGGAAGACGCCAGCTAGCATGAGACTCTGATTTTTAAGATCCTTAGTCAGCGAAGGCAACAGTCAAGAGGGAGGACACCAACCTCCTCGTTCCCCAGACTAACAACTGCTCCAGGACCACCTATGTCGTCAAAATTGGCAGCTCGCAGTACCTCTTCAGAGACCAAATGAAGATTGAAGCCATGCCGCGGGGTGAAGTTGGAAGATGAAGGTTGTATAATCTGCTCAGTCCTTGATTTAGGTCAGCTCGCGGCCTCAATGTAGACGAACTCAGCTTACCTCGAAAAGTCTGTCAAACCAGCTTTACTATATCGAGAGACAGGGGTGACCGGCTGGGACCACCGCACTCTCCCTTCGTCCACCTCCTCCGCAGCTTCTTCCCTGGTCATAGGATTCTGCACGTCGCTCTCTGCATCAGAAGACTCCCCAGACTCAACATCGCTAGCAGGAGCGCTTGGCGAGAAACGCCTTGTTTTCCTTCTGAGGGGCACATCCGGTTTTGAAGCTTTTTCTACCGAGGGTGCCGCAATGAAATATCTGGGCTTGGGTGAACTATCAACCCTTCTCCTCTTGGATGGTCCTGCATCATTCTCCAGCTTCTCATGGTCATCAGACTCGCTGTCCGACCCGGAGACAGAGGTGGCTTCCGGAGATATTTCGATGACGACCTTCGAGGCGTTTGCAGTTGGAGCGGACGGCTTCCCAGATGCGACTGGTCTGGATCCTGGAGAGGAAGAAGCGGACGCCAGAGCAGCCGCTGCAGCGCGTCTAGCTGCCAACGCTGACATGGTTACTGGGCAGCTGCGAGCGAAGATGGGGTGAATGCCGAGAAGATTCATGTAAGTAAATAAATCTATTATCTGTAACCTACAAAGTGGGGCCCCAAACGGGATTATAGCGTTATCGGTTCGCCATGCCAAGTGGCAATGTCGACTCGACGCTCTCTCTCTCTCTCTCCCAGCTACATAATCGGCTAGCTAAGCTATCCAGCTTCACAGTACTCGAGAAACAACCGTAGACATCTCAGAGACATATCGAGGCGATAGAAAGAGGCTTCCTCCACAATATGTCGACCCAGCGACTCCGTCAGGCCGACGGCCTGCTGATGCACATACACGACCCGTCGACTGGACCAGTGTAAGCTCCGTTTCATTCAACTCCTCAAAGCGAATTCACGGTATTGCCAGTCAAGTGTCCAGAGACTGAAGCTCTGTTACTATCGTAGACTTCCAAAAGACGGTCAAAGAAACGTCCTCATCACCTCTGCTCTACCTTGTAAGTTGGAATGCTTCTAGCTCTGCATCACCGAGCATGAAAGAGCGCTGAGACCAACTGTCTGATGGCTAGACGTGAACAACGTTCCCCATCTTGGCAATATCATTGGGTGAGCTTTCCGAATGGATTCGAGGGGACAGCGACTCATCAGCTTCATCCTTCAGTTCAACATTGTCGGCAGACGTTTTCGCTAGGTACACTAGAACTCTGAACGTGCCCACTCTATATGTGCGTTTCAGCTTGCCAATTACTGGAGCAGTCTCGCTGAGGTGAAAGGCATCATGACTGACGATAGTGATATTCTCCAGATTTGTGGAACAGATGAGTATGGGACAGCAACCGAGACGAAGGTTGGTATGATGACAATAATGCGTTCTTCGCAAGGCTGATTCAGCTGCCTGCTTTAGGCGCTAGAGGAAGGTGTCACCCCAATGGAGCTCTGTACAAAGTTCCATCGGCTTCACACGGAGATTTACGAGTGAGTACGCGGCCAAAGAGTTTCCCCCTGCTTCAGCTGCATCATTTATCTTTGAACACGGGGCTGATCGACTGATTCAGGTGGTTCGAGATTGGCTTCGACAAGTGGGGTCGTACTTCGACTCCCGAACACACCGTAATCACCCAGGAGGTCTACAAGAACCTGCATGACAATGGCCTATTCCGATTGGAGACCTCGGATCAGACTTACTGCGAGGATGATAAGCTGTTCCTAGCAGACCGCTTTGTCGAGGGAACATGTCCTAACTGCGGGTATGAGGTGAGCTAATGCATTCTCTTGCGTTCGACGGTATTCCGCGAGGCATAGCTCATTGACCTTCTAGGACGCTCGAGGAGACCAATGTGACAAGTGTGCTCTAACATTCTCATCTCCGACCTCCTTGCTCAATCCTCGTTGCAAACGCAACAAATCCCATAAAGTCTCTGTCCGCCCCTCTACTCACGCCTGTGTTCGACTCGACCTCCTCCAGCCTCGCTTGGAAGAGTGGATGCAGAGAGCTAGAATCAAGGGGAAGTGGGGTACCAACGCTGTCATCACTGACAAAGGAGAGATTGTTGAGCCCAGGATGTTGGGTGAGGGCTTGAGGCCTAGCGCCGTCACTCGGGATCTGAATTGGGGAGTCAAGGTTCCATCGGTTGGGAATGAAGAAGAGGACAAGGCTATGGAGGGAAAAGTCATCTGTGAGTTGTTGCAGATAAACGCAGAATGTTTAGCTGATATTCTCTTTACAGACGTTTGGGTATGTCACCTGTTATCAATTAAATTCTCGCGATAGTCTAACTAAATTGCATCAGTTTGACGCGCCGATTGGCTATCCATCGATTACTGCTACGTATACGGATAAATGGGAACAATGGTGGAAGAACCCTGACAACGTGGAATTATATCAATTCATGGGCAAAGATAGTGGGTATTTCAACACTGTATGGGTGATGTAGAGGCTAATGTGATTTAGATATCTACTTCCACACCGTGCTCTTCCCGGCCATGCTACTTGGTGATGGCCAGAATTGGACAATGCTTCACAACATTTCTGGAACTCAGTACCTCAACTACGAGGACACAAAATTCAGCAAGAGCCGTAACATCGGGTAAGTTGGTTGGGAATATGAAACGTGGCACTCTTTGACCTATTCTCTAGTGTCTTCGGTAACAACGCACGAGAAACAGGACAGCCATCTTCAGTCTGGAGATATTACTTGGTGTCACAGCGTCCTGAGAACAATGACTCTGCCTTCATGTGGTCAAAGTTCATTGCCGCAAATAATAACGAATTGCTGGCGAACTTGGGCAATTTCGTGAACCGAGTGAGTATTACACTCATCTTGCAGATTGATATCGATGCTAACATTGCGCTCAGACCATCAAATTCGTCAACGCAAAATATGATTCCGTGGTTCCCGGTCCCAAGGATTTCGAAGGAGGCGAGGTTGAACCTGAAGTTTCCCCGTCTACTCCCGGAGCTAAGATTGACGCCGACTTTGTCAATGACATCAACGCTCGTTTAACAGAGTACCGAGAATTGATGGATGATACCAAAATTCGAGGTGGTTTGGCGACAGCGATGTCAATCTCGTCTAGAGGGAATCAATACCTTCAAGAGTGCGGGCTCGACAACGCGCTTTTAGCCAACGAACCCGAGCGATGTGCCCAGGTCCTTCTGAACGCCATCAACCTAATCTACCTGCTCAGTGTTGTCTTCCACCCCTTCATGCCGACAACTAGCAGTGACATCCTCCGCCAGATAAACGCTCCTGCTCGCAGTCTGCCGACTCGATTTTCAATAGACATTCTCCCCGGTCACGTCGTAGGCAAAGCCGAGCATCTCTTCAAGCCTATTCCGAATGTCAACGGGGAACAGGAGAAAATTTGGCAGAAACAATTCGGAGGAGACTCTGTTGTGGCTCATGAGGTTAAGCCATCCGGACCAGGCGGTCATCCTGAGGGGGGTGCTGTTCCACCGGTCAAGGAAGATAAGAAAGCTCAACATGAAGCTCGAACTAGACAATTGGCGAAGGAGAAGAAAGCTGCAGCTGAACTTGCTGAGAAGAACAAGACACCCGAGGAGAAGGAGTTGGAGAAGAAGCTGGATACGCAGAGTAAACTAGTGACTGCGCTTCGGACAGGCAAGGCTGAGGGAGATGTGGCTGCTGAGACGGAGAAGGTCAAGAGCCTGAAGGGCGAGTTGGCGGAGTTGCGGAAGAAACTCAAGGCTACATCGATTGCTTAGATAAACTACACATGGCGGAGAGGCGGGAGGTTGAAGAGAGATCGCTTAATTTCTGTTGATACCATTCATGAATCTATGTTACCAGGTGACCTTCTTACTTTTTCCCAAATGGTTGACTCTTCTCGGAGATAGCAACCTTGTGAGACTCTTGAACCTCCCAGGTGATATCGTCTGCCACAGTTCACAGCGATCGATGTTCGGCTCCTTTGTCAGAGGAATACGGGGCCAGGCATCACCGAGCTTACGATAGTAATACCAAAAAACATCCTTTGTGTCGTCTGACCCTTCTGAAGAGGACGGGGGAGGGGGTGTACATAGGAGCGAATCTGACTGGTCTGATCGTGTATGAGGGTTAGCTGATACTGAATTCGGGTACCAACGTTATTCTGTAAATTCTTCAATTCGTGATCCGTCTACTCAATATCTGCTTCGTTGTAGGTGAGCGTAGTCATTTTAGACAGCCACAAGGTGAGTTTTGTATGGCATTGCTAAGCGGAATCAAAATATCTTGTGTTGTCGGCCAGTTCTTGTCCGCCTTCTTCTCGCATCTCACTTACTCTTCTCATATCTAGAGCAAACAAGATAGCATAGGATACGGCGAGTGGCCACTTGACTCACGCCTGACGGCGCTCAAGAGCCATGGCGCCCATCAAGACGATGAGGAACATCCTCATGGAGGTTAGTCCACTCACCTCATCCCAATCATCCTCGACTACACCCTGGAGTCTACATTTGATTCTCCGCTCTCTTTTGTACATGACAGTTTAGTACCACGACCATGTTTTGATGGCTGATTGAAACACGATTTATCAATAGCTGAGGAAGGTATGTCAACATCCTTACCTCTCTGCTCCGGATCTTGAGAAATTGGATATCCCGGACGACCAGCAACAACGCAACTTGATCAATGGGAGTGGAAAGTTCATGTTCCTCAAGCTGCTTTTGCCGAAGCTCAAGGAAAGAGGACATAGGGTTCTACTATTTAGCCAAGTGAGTTTCTTCCCACGGATATCCCTATTTCTTTGGTTTGATTCTTCCATCATTTCGAGCGAGAAATGAAGAACCCGAGCTGAATGCATACACATTTCCTAGTTTAAGATAGCATTAGATAGAAGTGAGTACTATCCCTTTCATATCGTCCCCACTTCCAGTCCTACCCTTGTACTCTCCTCCTACGAAACATCGAAGCCTATCAAACAACTCACTCACACTACTCCTGATCTCCCAGTCGAAGATTTCCTGTATGGAGAGGGATTTAAATTCCTCAGACTGGATGGCGATGTCCAACAGGCTCAGCGGCAAAAGTCGATGGACGCTTTTAACGCACCAGATTCCGAGTATTTCATCTTCCTGCTTACGACGCGGGCTGGAGGTGTAGGAATCAACTTGGCAACGGCAGATACGGGTAGGTAGATGAGTTCAATGCCATAGAAAGAAACAAGAGAGAGTGCTGATCTGGTACTTGATTCAGTTATCATTTTCGACCCGGACTTCAATCCTCATATGGATCTTCAAGTAAGTGGAGGAAGACACGACGTGAGGAGGTGGATTTCATGCTAAGATCTCTCCAGGCTATTGCTCGTAGCCATCGGTATGGCCAGAAGAAGAAGGTCTTGGTGTTCAAACTTATGACAAAGAATTCAGTTGAAGGTGCGTATTATTTTCGTCCTCTCTGCGCATGCACTGATGGCGGAGCAGAGAAAATCATCTGGGCGGGAAAGAAGAAAATGGTTCTGGATCATCTTGTCGTTCAGCAAATGGGCAAGGAAAATGAGGAAGGCGATATCGACAGTATGCTTCTTCATGGCGCCAAAGCATTGTACGAAGCGGACGCCGACGGAATTGCTCCGTCTGACATTGTGTACAACTCAAAAAATGTCGACGAGCTTATCGACAAGGTCGAACAGGAAGCTGAAGCGGAGGCCAAAGCGTTGGAAGAGAAGGAAGCGACGGATCTGCAGGACGGCGACGCCAAAACAGCCTCAAAATCCGGGACTGAGAGTATGTCATTCGCCTTTGCAAAGATCTGGGAAACGGGCCAGCACCAACTACAAGAGGTTGAAGAAGAGGAGGAGAACGCGGACGATATGGCAAGAACTTGGCAAGAGGTGATGGACAACGCCGAGAAAGAACGGTTGAGGCTCAGAGAATTGAGAGAGAGCGGAGCGGTGGACCTTGTCGGATTACCAGGAAAACGAATGCGGAAGAACGTGTCTGGTCAATATCAGGTGGAGTCAGCGATGTCAGACGATTCGCCATCGGGAAAGACGAAGAAAAAAGGCAAAGGGAAAGGAAAAGCACTCAAATGGGGTGATGCATCGGATCCCGACTTCACAGCACCTCCAGCACAAAGTGAATCGGACGATGAGTCGATCATCTCAGCCTCTGAAGACCTGCGAGATCTGTTCGATGCGGAGGGCCAGCCGATCTTGCTTGCGAATCAAAATCGACAATCAAAGAAACGAAAGCTGGAAATAGATAGAGAGCGGATCGCTCAGGAAGTCCTTGCCAAATCTGGGGCTATGGCCAGTGGTGTTCCCCTCCCTGGTCCATCAGCCCTTTTACAGTCCGGAATGACGTCCAAATCAGAAACCGGAAGCCCAGCCCGAGAAAACGAAACATTGGAGCAACGAGCTGTCAGGAAGGCTCAGGAGCGGGTTGCTAGAAAAGCTGAAAGACAGGAGGCGAGACGACAAGCAAGGCTTGAAATGATGGCCAGCGGCATGATACCGCAGGATGGTCAAAATGATAAGCATCAAGCTGTCAGCTTGCCTGCTGTTCAGCCCTTGCCGACTCATTTTGAGCGTCCCTATCCCAACGGATCATCGCCAGCTCTAGCCCATGCCGCTCTTCCAAGCACGAATCTCGCCGTTCCCAACAATGTGCCCCCCAGACACGCCAGCAAATCACCGCTTGTTCGAGAACATAGAATCGAGCAGGGACGAGCAGTGGTACAATGGCTCTTTTCGGCACTGAAAGAGCTTGGACTCAGTTCATATCACTCAACATGGGCGACGATGTCACTCCCCGAACTTCCCGTGCTAGGTCGAAAATCCCAATACATGAACCTCGCTCGGCTAGTGGACGATCAACTCCTCCTTCGACGTCAGGATCGATATTTTACCCGACCCGAACAACAAGGATTAGCCTTCTATCTCATCGAATCCGGAGCTGCTGTTCTGCCGGAGAATGAAGGTCTCCGGAACGCTCCAGCTCCTCCTCCTAATAGCTTCTCCAACAAGAAATATGGATTTGACAGAAATAAGGGGGTCGACCCTTCGCCGGCTCTCGCGGTGGTACCTAGCATCGCTCGACCGGCCGCGGCTGCCCCTCCAATCGCGAGAAAATCATCGCCCAACAAGGAAGCGTCATATCATTCTTCAATCTCGGCACACGGCCAGAACGGCGTGACCCAGCCATCGCTCCAATCCACCTCCACTTCCGCGCCGGTAATACCTCCCCAATCTCTGGAACAGGCTCAAACAGAAAGAAATGATCCGACTGCAAAGAGCATCAGTTCCAAGACCAGTCAAACGCCGGCCCCCTGCGAATTCTGCTCTGAACAGCATGTCGGCCTATGTCCTGACCTTGCACCGCTGGATGATCTTTTGGCGTACAAAGAGGCGATTCTGGCGAGTGATGAGCCAGAAGAGGAAAAGGTGAGTTGATGATGGAATAGTATGCTTTGAGGTTGTGCTGAATTCTTAGGGTCACTAGCAACAAGGCTTGGCGGTACTCGAGAGAATGATACAAGCCCATCGCGATGCTGCGCAGGCTGTAGCACGATCACCAAATGAACGATCAAATGAAACCTCTAAATCAGCTGTGAATGGGGAGACAATGCCTGCTATCTCAAAATCAAACAATCAAAATCCCCCGGTACCCCAAGCAAGGACCATACACGACCCCATCAACTCATCATCTTTGCAACCAATCACAACAGGACCGGTCATCAATGGTCACCTTTCAGATGCTACACCATCAGATACAACAAGATATCAAAAGACCGTCCGAAGTGCCTCCCGCTCGGCTCAGTCGGGTACAAAAGACGATGCCATCGAGGTGGTCGATAGCAGTGGCGATGAAGCGACTCCGTCGAAGCCTGTGAGGCCGACGTGGGCTGCTGAGTCTAGATCAGCTCCTGTTCCGGGTGTACCCATAACGCCTCGGAAGGCCAACGGTAATGGTGTTCAGCCTACGTCTGCAGGCAGGAGTAGATCGCGACTGGATAGAAGCTGTCGGATCTGCGGGTCGGCATCTTATCACAACGCTATCGACTGTCCTGTGGTTCGAGCGGGACCTTACAGTATTGCCAAGTAAGTGTGCCTTCCTCCCGGGCCAGCCCCAAGCTTGCCATTGTCGCAAACCTTTACGTCGTTAAGCTGACAACGATAATTCCCTCTTCTCATCGAAAGTGCATTGAAAAGATTCCCAGACCCCGAAGACCCCATGTACCAAGTTCTCCACCAGATCTACCTTCAAAAACTAAACGAAATCCACCAACCAGTCCCGCGGTGCTCGTACTGTCTACAACAATGTGGACGGAGCATAAGAGAATGCGTAGAAGCTCATGGTGGTCGTAAGCTGTTGAAAGACAGGATACGGAAATTGGAGGGCAAGATCCAGGATGGAGATAACAGTCGCGAGACACAGCAGGTTGTGGACGATTTGTATGCCGCTTATCGAATTGTGAGTTGCACTTGTTTCCGCTTATCGGTAGTCAGAGTATGGTAGGCTTATTCAGATATTTAGTGGCCGAAACCGAAACCTGTTTGAGGGGGAGACCGCCAGTTCAAGTGATGGTTAACGAGATGTTAGAAATCAAACGAGATTTAGAAGATGGCGTGGCCCCAATTCATGTCATCATCCTGAATCATGTCATTGTTGTGCCCCTTGTTCAAGAGTGGTTGAGATAGAACGTCCAGTCCTTATATCCACAAACGTTTTAAGTGAGGTACAGCGATACCCATGCATATGTATCATACTCCGCTACCATTACGCACCAACTGATTGAGAAGCGAGTAGTGGTCTCGTCCACACGAAGCTATCAACAAAGATTACCGAGCTCCTAACGCTTTGAGCAGCTTCTCGCCCCTGACTCTCTTGACCTGGATTTTCCTTTCAACCTCCTTCTCCTTCTCGGTCTTCTCAACCACTGGGGCAGCCTCAGCGACCGGCACAGGTGCCGCTTCGCCATCAGCAGTCTGTGCCGAGGTCGATTCGACGGGTTCCGTCACGGCGGGTGCGGAGTTAGGAAGAGCGGCTTTGGAATTTTCCCTGGCAAGGGCAATCAAACCCTATGACCAATGGTCAGCTGTGTTGGCAGAACAAAGAATACCGGGAGAGGGGACATACAGATCGACCAGAGCCTTGTACAGTCTTCAAATACCCCAGAACGAGATCTAGGTATTTATCTGGGATCTATAGTCACGACAACTTGATCAGCTCTATTCTCATAATTTAGTTAAGGTATGATGATGGTATGAACGACAGAGCGGAGTAGACATACCTCAACGTCATTCCATACGTTCCGCATTAGCCAGCCTTGCTTGGCTTTGTTGAATTTCCAGGCTTTCCCGGGAGCAGTAGTAGAAGCTTTTGCGAGATGGGAGGTGGAGTGTTGGTGGACGTAGAATATGCCTAGTAGTCGTTGATAAAATGGTTCAGCATCTGCTGCCAAAGATGTCGATTGTGGGGTAGTCCAAATCAAATAGGCACATCACTCACCCTTCTTTGCCTGTTCTGATAGACTAGCATCGCCAAATATCTCTTCCTCAGGGGACTGGTCTACCTTGGTCGCCTCTTCTACCAGTTCAACAGCCTCGACATTTTCAGTCTTAGACTGAGCAGCATCAAGCGCTTCGGCCGCTTCTATCGCTTTCCTAGCTTTCTTGTCGTGTTTAGCCTTCTTTGCCGCCTTCTTGGCTTCCTCGTCAACAACCTCATCCCCTGCAACCCCTTTCTCAGCCAACACATCACCCTCAGACTCTCGCTTTCTCTTTTTCAACTTTTTCTCCTTTCCTTCTGATCCCGGTCCCGGTGCCGCCCCTACCTCGGTTATTGGCTGCGATGAAGCAGGCTCTTCACGAACGATCATATCGGTCGGAGGCTCTAGTGGACGGTCTCCCCTTTCTCGAGACTTTTTGGATTTCTTCCCCTTCTTCGGCGTAGATGTCGAAGCCTCGGTTTCCTCCAGTCCCGATATCGCAGCGGCGAGAGGCACCTCTTCTACGACGGCGGGTATTGAGGTGGGATTCTCGACTGCCCCTGCTACCTCTGAGATGGATTTGGAAGCTTTTGCCTACGATTGAACGGCATTTAGTACCCACTGGTATGGCAGGGAAAGCAAAGCACTCACCAGCTTCTTGGCTTCTTTCCTGGCTCCTCGTTCCTCCTTTGTTTCCTCCTTCTTTTCCTTCACCTCCGACACAGATGAAGTTGAAGGTCCTGCCTCAGGATCAATGACTAGCACAGGCTCTTCTGCAGGCTTCTTGGATTTCTTCTCCTTCTTTCCTTTCTTATGTTCAGCCTCTGCAACATTGCCGTCAGCAGAATTTGATGGGATGGCCATGATGGACATATCTGTCGTCTGCTTTTGATGTGGGGCGAGGAATATATGCAGACCGTCAACAATGTTATTCTACCTCAAAATTATCTAACCTTTCCAACCGGGGCACCGCAAACCCGGATTACAAGTTGTAGATCGGCAGTTACTAAATGGCTAACAAATCAATTTGTAATGGTGATTAGTAGATAGCGTGGCGTTATTTGTATTGTCGATCGCGTGGTCTAGGTCTGGAACTGGCGGCACGTCTTTGTCCTCGCTCCTCATTCCTTGCTCAGCATCTCTCGCTGCATTCGTTACTTTCTTCCTTCATCGACAATCGCCCATCGTCGCTACAGTACGACATAGATAACACACAGCAGGAGTACGGCCAACTTCGACGAGGTCAAATTCGGTATCAGCCTGCAGCAGAAGATCGACAAGACCTGAGACGAGCTTACAACCGGCGCCTGCACTTACCTGTACGACCTTCGACATGGGTCTCTCCCTTTCCCGGATCTATTCTTCCCTGTCGTCACTGGCGTTCTGGGGGAAGGATAAGGAAGTGAGGATACTGATGGTGGGACTGGATTCAGCGGGGAAGGTAGGCTTAAGATCTGTCTTTTTGGATTCGAGTAGACTCTTGAGAGGATAAACGTGACTAACGCGAGGTTGTGCTTTCTTAGACAACGATTCTATATAGATTACAGGTCAGTTTCGATGCTCCCCTGATGGTCTGTGGATAACTACTGATGAGATGTCCTTGTAGATCGGGGAGGTCGTGTCCACTATCCCAAGTCAGCTTTTGCTTCTGAATCTTACTATCGCTCGCTACGAAGTCTAGTCTGGGCATACTGACAAGTCTTATTTTCAGCAATCGGCTTCAATGTGGAGACAGTCTCGTATAAAAATATCAATTTCCAGGTCTGGGATCTAGGTGGTGAGTTACGGTGGGAGTAGATTAAGGACATATCATTCTGACGTCTGATTGCCATACCTAGGTCAATCAAGTATCAGGTGAGTGTGTAGCTGAGGGCGGAGGTGTGGAGTGTATCTGCTGCTCTTCAAATCTACTTGACCGCTAAGCTAACACCATGCAGACCATATTGGCGATGCTACTACGCAAACACCCAAGTGAGCAAATACTCCGATCTGATCACTCCCTCATTCACCTTCTGTCGTACCTGTTATCCAACTTCCTCCTCCGTCTGATATGGCTGACAATGACTCCTCCCAGGCAATCATCTACGTCATCGATTCCTCCGACCCTTCTCGTCTCCCCACTTCCCGCTCAGAACTCCTAACGATGCTATCAGAGGACGAACTGAAATCCGTGCCAGTCCTCGTATTCGCCAACAAACAGGATGTAGCAGGTGCTCTGAGTCCTGCCGAGGTGTCCGATAAACTTGGACTAGCGGGTGGGGAGAAGGGTAGGGAATGGAGCGTCAGAGGGAGTTGTGCAACTAAAGGTGAAGGTCTGGAGGAGGGTTTGGATTGGTAAGTGATTTCTCTCAACCATTTAGGAAGTGTGATTGTGTGTGAGTGATGCTGACGAGACCACCGGGGTCAGGTTGGTGAACACAATACAAAAGTGATGTTTGATCCGAGTATATACCCACTGCCCAAAGTACAATCTGCGTCCTGTCAGCATGCCCTTACCCCGTATCATATCTATCTCAATTATCCTATCTTCGAGAACAAATCTTCACATTTTCGTCTCAGTCGTTGGGATCCGTTACCACGATACCATGGGGTCATAGATGCACTCAATGCTAAATGTACCATTAACTCTCTCTAACAAGGGACGGTATTGCCGTGTCTCTGCGCTAGCAACGATTGAGCTCAAGAAACCTCAATACAAATGCAATACATCGACAACCCCATCCACCAATCAAGTCCTCGACCCCTGTCCACCCTGTCCCTGCCCCTGCGCCTGGTTCTTCTGCACCATCTTCAGCACGACGGCATGATATTCCTCCCAAGCAGCTATAAGCTCCTTCTGCTTATCTATTTGGGCATTCAAATGTCGCTCGAGCGTCTTCTTGAACTCGTCAACTCGTTCGCGCTCGAACCGCGCGAATTCAGATTTGATGAGTTTGGAAATATTTTCGAACTCTGCGGAGCCATCGCGGCCTCTCCGTTCGGCCTAGAGTAACGGTGTCAGCGTAAGCGGCCTCCACCATGATACCAGTGCAGAAAGGACTGAACAACGCCATCATAATAATTCAGACCCAGAGAGGTAACTCACATCCCCAACCTCTGCCAAACTCGAGGCGGTCCTATCGCCCAACTTCCCAGCTATCCTAGCCTTTTCTCTGGCAGCTCTCAATCTCCCAACCTCCTTCTCCATAGCCTGCCACGCATGAAAGCTCCTAATCCTAGCGGCAAACGCCAACCTCACACTCCCTATCAATCTCACATACTCATCCGATAGATTCAACAGAACCCCAACATCGCTCTTGGCCTGTTCTTCACTAGCCTCTTTCTCCCTACGCGACAATTCAGACAACTTAGCTAGCGCCGCACACATCGCGGAGCCTAGATCAGATTCCGCAAGAGCCTGGATGGAATCCGCAAAGTCGCCCATGGAGATGGCGAGGTCTAGTCGTGTTTTCGAAGCAGTCTCCAGAGATTTTGAGAGACTCTTGAGTTGTCCCTCAAGAGTGTCCAGGAATGTCTTGCGAGAATCGAACCAGTCGTCTTGTTCTATGTACTTCGGTCCTGTCCAACTTGCCAACAGTCCGCCCTGGATTTTCTCAGCCGGTCCAGCTTCCTGACGACGATTCTTGGATTCGATAGCAAAGGACTCAGACTCGAGGAAAAGACGCAAATCAGGATCCAGTTGAAGGATAGGATGAGCCGTGATTTTCCCCAGACATCTCTGCAAAGCTGCCCGGCGAGTTTCCACAAATGTATCCTGAAATCGACCAAAGGTGTGCTTATCTGGGACAGGAGGAACGATGACCCCCGGATTGTTTTGGGTCAACGCTTCGAAAAGCCACAAGAAGTCGGAGAATCGACGCAGAACGGAGAATTCTCCTCGTTTATAGTGCGGGGAGGTAGTTCGTGTTCGAACAGTGTAGACGATGTGCCCTCTGACGGGATCTCCGACTTTGGTGGGGTCTCCAACGGTGATTTGGAAGACTGGAGTGGTGAGCAGTTTAGATCTTCGAGGGGTTCCGTTCAAAGAAGGGGATTGATTGGAGCTGGAAGGTGTGTCCTGAGGGTTGTCCCTCTCGCGTACTGGAGATGTCACGGTAGAATTGGAATTCTAATCGTCAGTACCCGGCAACTCAATGAAACATACCTGTCGTGACGGTCCCGAGGATATCGGGGTGGACAACACAGGTGTTTCTCCCCAACCTCCTGCATTCTCATTAGCTCCCCAGGGGTCAGACTTGATGCTTGGTCCCCCCTTCCCAAACAATCCACCCTCCTCTTCGTCGCCATCTAGAGCACCCCACCCCTTCCCTCCAAATCGAGGGAGTGGAGGGTTGATAGCCTTTGATTGGGGTGGGGACCACGTTTCCCTTGCCTGGACAGGCGACTTGGAGGGAGGAGCTGGAGGAGGAGTAGCTGATGATGCCCCGATCGAAAGCGATTTGAAGCCGTATTCTGAGTTTGTTGTTGGAGGGTCGAGAGGAGAGACAGCTACGCGATCGAACGACGGTGTGACAGCGGATGCAGCTGGGTCTTCCGCAGGAGCAGCATCAGCTTCTTGGGGCAGTGGATTTGAAAGAGCCGGCGTAACGGGTCGAGTCTGGGCTGGAGTTGGTACTTCAGATGAGGGAAGGGGGACAGAGGTAGCATCTGCGGGATGACCAGTTTCGAGCTGCTTGTTAGAAGCAGCATCGACAGGTGGATTTGGAGCTGAGATGACGGTTTGTGGAACTGGTGCTGACTTGTCACCATCCTGAGACTGGCTAGCTTCCTCTTTAGTCTCCGTCGTCCCTGTTCCTTCAACTGTGGAATCCTGAGGATCCTTCTTGACATTCTCCACCCCAGCCTCCTTCTCCGCCTCCTTAGGTGAATCACCCTGCTTCTCCTGTTGCGCGTCATCCGCTTTCTTCACCACCTTCTCCTCCGTCTTCACCTCATGTGCATGTGCACCCCTAGATCCACCGGGTCTAAAAACGTAAGCTTTAGGCTTACTGTCCGAAGCAAGACTCGGAGCTCTAGGTGAAGACTTGACAAAAGCCTTCTTGAGTGAGACCGAAGGATCATTGGCCCCTAGGATATCATCATCCAAAAGATCACTAGGTAATTTCCGCGTCGGCGGATCAGGTAGCGATTTCTCGTGAGTCTGAGATAGAGGTTGCGGATATGTCGTAGTAGCCTGATGGGCGGATGTGAAGGGAGAACCGAAAGGATCGCTGAGGGGCGTATCGAATGGTGATGCCGCTGAGGTATATGCATTCGACGAGTAACCATTCCCGATCCCTATCCCGTTACCTGTGATCTCATGTTCTCGGGCAGCAATCACTGAAGGAGGATCAGGAAGCGTTCCTCGACCCGCATCAACATCCTCAGCAAGCTTCTGGACATAAGGGCTGATCTCCTCCCTCGGGGATTGTAGCACAGCAGTCGCCGCAGTACCAGCGCCAGCGCCAGCACCAGCACCGATACCATAGCCACTGGAATCAGAATGTGTTTCCTGGGTGGAAGCGGGTGGTGGAGATGTGGTACCATAGGGGGAGGTGGTTGCGAATGGGTTGGAGGTGGGGACGTCTGAGAAGGGGTTGGCCCATGGGTCGTCGGACGTTGCTGAATGTTGGGCGTAGAAGGAGGGGTTGGGGGTTACGGTGGACTGGGAGAGAAGGTTGGCGAAGGATGCCTCCTCGTCCATAGCGAATGGTGTTGCGTATCTAGGTGATACGATGAGGAGTTGGTGAGATATCAGGCAAGAAGGGGAAGGAGTTGGTTTGAAAGGTGCAAAGGTGGGTGGATAGTGGACGTGACCGAGCAAGTGAGTGAGTGGTGGTTGCGTTCTGTGGCGGTCACCTCTAAAGTCAACTATACCTGGCTGGATCTTGCCCTGCGAGGCTAAGGCATGGTGCAAACTTGTCAAAACAGACTATGCATGCTAAGATAATACCAAGTGTGGGAGACTGATCCGTGACCAAATTAGTCCATTGAGTCGTGCATCCCACCACCCTCTCCCAACCCGTCATCTGACCTTACATCCTCGCCATCCGAGTACTCAACTGTCCAGCTTGCCTCCGTCTGTACTCCCTCCGCTCTTCCGTACTATCCATTCCACCCACTTTCCCCCATCCAGCAAGGGGAACGACTATACACGTACAATTGTCCTGAGTTCCCAGATCTTCGCCAAAATGGACAATAGTCTTTGCTGCTCTGGTGGGATCTATCGAGTTTCTCGCCAGATCTATGATCTCTTGGTCCGATATTAGGGAAGTGAGTCCATCCGTCACTAGGATCATGTAACAGTACTCTTCACCTGTTGCAGGGAAATATAGCGCATGTCACATCAGTAAAGCAAGGTGAGACTGTGGGTCAAACTTACCGTCGAGCACTTTGGATGTGATTTCCGGTTCAGCAGTAACACCAGACGGCTTCCATTCTCCGTCTCCAAACCTTTCTCCACAGTCAGAACAATTACTGAATCAAGCAGGAGTCCGACTCACCCTCGAGTATTCTCCACGACTCCCATCCATCTTTCGTTAGCCTTGTTGCAGAACAAGTAAACCTACCTCGACTCCCCAAACGAGTCCGCAATTAATCTCCCGCCGCCCATCCGTCTCAGTCGTGCAGCCTCAACATGAGCCTCAGCATGGTGTTTCTCTGTGAGGGGAATCGCTTCGCCGCTCGAGCGATGGCACAAGAGAATTCGGGTGTCACTGTCACCTACCAGCGTTAGCCTTGATCTCTGGCGTATATCTGCATCTGCTACTACAAGTAGACTCACCCGCAGTGTCCTACGGTGACACTCAATTTCTTGGCTGACCAATAGGGTTGTGCAGGACTGTCCAAAGAATGTAGCAGAGCCACTGAGGCTGTTGAACCACATCTCTGGGCAGTATCGATCGTGGTCAATATCTCCTTATCTGCCTGGAATTCTGTGTAAGCCACTACAATCTGTACACTTAAGATATATGAGAGAACGCCCTCACTTGTAGGAATGCCAACGTCAATCTCTCGTCCAAAGTCATCCCACTGCTCTCATCAGGTGGCGGTCCATGCGCATATTTCGTCCATCGATGTAACGCCCCTCCTCGAAACCGCTTGAAATATCCTCCATGGCTAATTGTGTAGGTCAATATTGCCGGTACCGTACTTGGGTCAGCAGTCTCGATGAAGCTGTGCAAGTTCTTCTGGAGGAAGGAGGAGACGTCTTTTCCTCCGTGTCTTGGAAATCGTCAGCTTTGTAACCCGGAACATTAGCTCAAAGGTTAAGGCTAAAACAACTAACCCATCGTAGATACCGAAGAAAGCCACTTGGCTTGCTAAGAAGCTGGGTCCAGCTTCCGAGGGATCCCACTTGGTTCCTTTCTTTTCTAGGGATAGCTGAAGCTCTCGAGCAGGGAGCTGGAGAGCATGAATGGAGGTTGCGTCCTCTTGATATCTACGTCGCTTCATTTTAGCCATCATCTCATCTCAGCCATTGGGAAGCCACTCACAACCGAGATCCCCGAGATGTACATACACCAACGACCTTTTGTGAGCTCAAGGGCACCTTATATGTCCCTAATGTGCCCAATCTGCAGTGAGCCAATAACCTTGCAGTAGTCAACAGGGGAGACGGACTAACCGGCATCGGTTGGCCCACGGATGAAATCGTTGAAATGCCGAAGGTATTTCCTTCGCGGGATGTTCAGACCACCAGCGGACCTGGTGAGACCTCGTAGGGACATGATACTCAAGAACGCATCTTTGTGTGTTGCGGTATGCATGCAAGAAGCCTCATATAGTGAAGGTCTATTGACGGCTTAATGGGCCGACTATCGATGGGATGCGGGGTAGTGGGGTTCGGAATGACGTGTGTTATAGATTTCAGAGACGCGTATAGAGTACCGTTTGGCCATGTTCTGGTTTCATCAACCTCCCAATCCCAATCCCAACCCGCACCGAACATAACGCCTACCCTTTCATGGCGTCCACTTTAACTTTTCCTCCAGCCATCACTCAATAATCCACCTAGACTATCATAGACTTGCAGCACATCTTTGTATCTGAGACTGAGATCCCACCTAAAATACTCCGCATCCATCCCCAGTTGTAAATCAACAATATCGATGGCCGTCTCTTCCTCTGCCCGGCCTGCCGGGAAATCCCCCCAATCCTCTCGTGCTTCATCTCCGATGACTTCTCATTCTACACCATCCGTTAACGGCCGAAATGCAGAGCTCAACGATGTGGACGAACAAAAAGAGGTGGTTGAGGATGTCGAACAAGGTCAAAAAAGGCTAGCAGAAGCGAAAGCAAGGCACGAGGAGGATCTTCGACATCACCACTACGAACCTCCCAAGGCCGACAACGTCCAGGCGGAGTAAGTCCATCCCTCAAGACAAGCTCATGCTATGTATGTATGCGCTGTATGTGTCACTTGACTAATCGCCTCGTTCACCATGCAGCTGGCAAGTTGCGTATGTCTGGGCATTCATCTCAAAATTTAAGCAGACTGACAAAATCCGTAAACTGGAATGTCTGGACGAGTAGGTTTTCTTCCCCGCTACACTTTATCAGTCGGGTGGTCGGCGTTGGCAGGACGGGTTCATTTTGCGTCTCGATATTTCTGCCAATTCGTCAGACTGCCACATTCAGCTCGAGGACCGATGTCAAGCTGACTGATCTGTCCTGAATAGTTTTGAGCGATGCTTGACTGAACCCCTCGCCAATCGACCTGATGACATTCTCGAAGGGATCCTGATCCGGTTCCTATCCAACCTCCGACCGGGACTGCGCAACCTCGAGTACGTGCTGTCTGTCACCTTCTGTGTATTCCCGTAGTCTAGCCCTGCTAGCCCAATGTGGCACCCCCTTTCCCTTTGATCGCCGAGTCTGACAGATGAAGGATTAGCTGTACCAACATTCAGTCACATTTATCCAATTACATTTCCGACATGCTTCTCAACTCGACAGAATTTACTGTCTGGGATCGACCATGGGCCCCCAACGAAGAGGCCAGAGGAGGATGCTGCAATGCATCAAGAAATCGGCAAGAGTTGGGCAGATTGCGCTATCCCGGCGAGCCATTGAGCGAAAGACAAGAACGGAATCCGATTAGGCAAGCTGAGCTCAAGGGTGGAGGATTATTTGAACTCGATTGGCGGGAACGAGCGAAATTATTGAGACAGCTGGTGGACTGGCAATGTGAGTTTGTGTGAAATGGGTATGCAGACGAGGAAAGGCTGAGTCAAGTGGTCAGTGAACCACACTGAGGGAATCCGAGCCATTATCAATCGCCCTCATGCGAGCACTCAGAAAGGAAAAGCGGCAGTAATCAACGTCGAGGAATTGGACGTCACCACTGAACCTATCGGAATGGACCGGAATAAGAACAGAATATGGACATTAGATAGTACGTTTTACGTTCAGTCAAATGTCCAGCTCAGCATGACTGACGGGAAATCTTCAGCATCCGCTCGACTCTACTCCTCCGGCAACCCATTCAAACGACCTTGTCCACTTGTCGCTCTGTGCTCCACCCGATCCGAGCTTCAAGCTCTGATAGACAGATACACCGCCCACGGGGAACTCAAACCATCCAAACCCAAGGGTTCGGGGCTCAAAGGCAAAGCGACGGCAGCAGAAACTATGGCATATCGAAAACTGCTCAAAGGGATTGAGGAGGAGAAGAAGCTGGCGGAGAAGCTGACGAACGAGCTATTACCCGCTCTGGAGAAGGAGGAGGCTGTAAGTCAATCCCAGACTGAGCTGGAGCTGGAGCTGACAGGCGTGTATAGAGGGTCAACAGGGCTAGGAGAAGGATACAGCAAGCGATGGAGCTTGCGCAAATTGCCGAGTCGAGATCGACGAGAACACGAAGACCCACACGCAAAGTGGATTACACATACGACGATGACGACGAGGTATGTCCCGCCCTCCCTATATCTCAGCACAGTGAGACGAAGCTGACAAAGTGCTGCCAACACAGGATGAGAGACCGACAAGACGGTCACGTCGTGACGTAGACTACAACGAAAGTCCCGACCCAGCCTCGACATCGAGTCGAGCCAAGCCCATTATTCCCGGAGAAAGATCCTCGGCTAGAGTGAGAGGCCAGGATCCACGGAACCAGTCGAGGGACGTTGAGGGACAGGAATATTCGCGTTCCCCAAGACCGGCTAGTGTGAACGGTGAAGGATATTTGAATGGGACCGATGCCGAGGGTGTAGAGGGTGAGGGGAAGCCTGGGAAGAAGAGAACGAAGGGTTACGCATGGGTGGAAGAGTTTGTCCCATTTCACAAGCTTTCGGAAGCAGAACGGGCGGGCTTGTCTTCGGATGTTAATGGGGGATCGAACGTCGTCAATGGCCATCATACGAATGGGTTCACCTTGGACTCTGGAAACGATGAGAAGGGAGATGGAGTAGGTGGAACAGAGGTCAGCGGTGGGAACGAAACTATTCAATCGAGTCCTGCGTCAGTGATTCGGGTTAGTGCGGTAAAGGTGCAGAGCGGTCGAACTGATGAGGAGGGTGCGGACAATACGTCCATGGACATTGATTGATAGTGACGGAGAGTTGATTGGGGTGTAAGCTATGCAAATTGAAAATGCACGACACCAGTGAGGACTTTTTGACCTCTTGTAAACCGCGATATGTTATGTCAGACTGCTCCATTGTGTGTTGTATGGCTGGCTGGAACAGAGAATGATAGAGATGGTTCCTTGGATAGGCGGTACAGCTTGGACGACGGGAGATGGCAGAGGGTGGAAATGGACAAAACTGCATCGCACTCCGCATATCTGCATACGACATTGTACTCATTAATGTGCTATTGAAACAATCAGCGTCACTTCACAAACCCATGCAGAACGAAATAAACTCACCCTCGGGTGTCTGTCGGTCGAAAAGCGGGAAAGAGAACGATCATCAGCAACTACCCCTAAATAACCCCTCCATTCCACACATGTCCACAGAAAGCGGAGGAAAGAACAAACCTTAGCAATGTACTCGATAGCTATGCCCAACGATCTTTTAGCATGGTATCGCACTGGACCAGAAATAAGGACGACCCACCTTGCCCAACCGTCGTGATTTCATCAGCTTCAGCGTCCGGGATCTCGATGCCGAACTCCTCTTCAATGGCCATGACGACTTCTACGGCGTCGAGGGAATCGAGGCCGAGATCCGAGGTAAAAGTGGCATGTGGGGTGAGCTAAAGGAGAGTCAGTCATTGTACTATTCTTCTATTTGTCAACCCCTCTCGATTTCATCGAATGTGTGTCAAGTGAGATCTCCGGTTGAGACGACGAAGACTCGGCCAGAATCTATCATCCGATTTCCAACCGATCGACACGACTTGTGCTTCAATCTAGCAGAAATCCAAACCCACCTTCCCACCATCAACCTTCTCAAACGACTTCATAACATCCAGAACCCGCTCGCTGATCGACTCCTTACTCAACCCGGCAGCCGCAGAATACGCCCTCCATTTCGCAGGGACAGCTACGGAAGATGGGAAACGTTGGGGACGGATTAGGAGCAATGAGGAGGAGGTGGGGATAGCTCGGAGACGGAGCGAGGGGAGGGCTGCGCGAAGCATTGCTGAGGTGGTTTCTTGGGTGTTGAGAGGATGAGGATGAGGATGGTAGGTGGGGTTAGTGGTGGTTGGTTATAGTCTTGCGGTGATAGGTTGTATCCGATGAGATGGGTTGTGGTCATATCGCCGAGATTACCCGATGTGGCAGAGTTGTTCTCCGTTTCAGTGATTTCGACTTTCACGCTCGTCTTGAATAGTTGTTACCTACGTTATTGCCCGACTTGATTGAGAAAACATAGACAATCATGAAGCACGGTATCAAGCTGCGAAAGCTCCAACGGACCTCTTCACATAGATATGCGCTACTGAGGTACGTCCTTTTATGCTACAGAGGCTCAAACGCTAACTGTTATCCTATAGAAATCTGGTTTCAGCATTGCTGCATCATGAAGCGATCAAGACCACCGTTCCAAAGGCCAAGGAAGCAGCGAGAATGGCCGAGAAGGTGAGTTATCTTCTACGAATAGCGAGCAGTGTGTTGGTTATCAGAGCAAACTCTGATTCCCTTCTCCGTAGATCATTACCCTCGGGAAGAAAGGGACGGATCCAGCTCGACGGTCAGCGATGGCTTTCTTGATGGTGAGTTGAAACTTGTTTGAGAGAGAGATTGGTTATTGGTTACTGAAACAACTGAAACCCTGTAGCCGGGCCACCACACACCTTTATCAGCCATTGACAAAACCCCAAAACCCCCATTGGCACTCCTCGACTACCCCTCCTCCTCCTCATCAACTCCACTAGAAGACCCAGAGAACTTCACCCCACCCCCAAGCCTATCATCGAAGCTCTTCCAAACCCTCTCAGCACGCTACACCTCCCGTCCAGGTGGCTACACCCGAATCCAGAAATACGGTCGACGGCCAGGCGACAACGCCCCCGTCTGTATCCTATCGCTAGTGGATGGACCGCGGGATCTCAAATTCGAGATGGTCGCTAGGGCGTTGGGGAAGGAGACTGTCTTCCTGGGATCGGAGAGTGGGCAAGGGAGGGAAAGCATTTTACACGCCGCTGAAGGGGGATTGGAGGGGTTGCGGGAGAGGACGAAAAGGGGTGTGGAGAAGGTTACGATGTTTAGGGGGGAAGAGGGGAGACGGTTATTATTTGAGAAAGCGACGGAGTATGCGGTGAGTTCGGGTGTTCTGCTGGCTGCCTTTCATGTGTCATGTCGTTTGGTAGTGGGGAATCTCGAGGGTCAGACAGTTGGATCAAGTGTACACAGAAGGAATCAACAATCCAACCGATATAGCTAGTCAAGCTGACATGAACGCAGGACACCCTCCTAGTAGAAGAAGCAGTATTAGGCGGCCACCGTCGGAAACTAGAAGAAGATCCCCCCCGACCCAAAATAGTAGCTGTGAGAGGGTAAGTGTTTCCACTTGGTAATCCAGTGCTTCCTCCATCCATACCCTCCCTCCATCTTCTTTTCCATATTTCCATATTTACCTATCCACCCTACTCTACTCGAGTATCATCATCGTCATCGTCAATGGCGAATCGTCGACATAGGAGAAGACATCTGCTAACCCCACCCCTCCAGCCTGACGGTCCCATACCAAGGCAGAAGACATCTTGCCGGCGAGCGAATGCCGGGTATGCCAGTCTCTCAAACGGGTTTAGGATTGGCGAGGGGCGAATTAGGTCGGAAAGCTGGGAATCATGGTTCGAAGAGGGTTCCCAAGTTTTTGAGCGAGGTTGTGAGAGGTCGTAATGTGGTTGTCGGAGCGGGAGCATGAGTATGAGTCAAGGCATGAGAACGGTTGTGGCGATTCGTATTGTCATAGTGATGCTAGTACATCTATGCAAGTACATCTACTCTAAATCTACATCTACACTGTACAGCTACAATATCGTCTATCGACCGTAATCGCATGATACATGATATGACACCTATGCAACACCTCAACCCTCAAACGTCAAACGTCAGATCTCAGCTTGAGATGCAGTAGATGATCGCACCGCACAAAGTTTCCCACTCTTAACCATACTCCACTCGAGAACCTGAACCCTCAACTCGGTCTTCTCCTTAACAAGACTAACGCGTCTAACCTCTAAACCCCGTTTCGTCCCGTCCACCTCCCTGCTCTCTCCGTCGCTTCCTATCCGATCCCTATCGGCAAGTGGAGAAACGGGGAGAGTCCTCTTCTTGATATGCAGCGGGAGTCTGTGACCGAATGCTGATGGGGTGTGGGCATGGACTGTATGTGTTCTCGCTGCCGAGAAGGTCGAGATGGGAAGGAGAGAGATGTACAGTGGGATTGGGAGGGTGTCGGATGGATTTTGGGCTATGTGGAATTGCATTTGCAATAAGGATTCGGGGGCTTGAGTTACGTTTTCGGTAGATGCCGTTGGAGGTGATGGGATACGAGGTTTTGGTTGAGGTGTCACTTTTAGTCCCTTGATGGAGTGTATAGGGAGGAGGGGATGATCCTCAGCTGGTACCTGTCTTCCCGAGCTGGGATTCACAGTCTTGCGCCGCGCAGCCCGTGATTCCGAAGTAGGCAACGTCGAGGTATACCCCTCAGCCGCCTCCACACCAACCGCATCCCAATCCCATTCCCCACCATCAACAATCTCCCCCACCTCCTCCAAATCAGGAGGCGACCAACATCCCTTACCAGGTTCCAACAATATCTGAAGGAGCGCCAATCCCGGTCGTCCCTTGACTGGTTGTTCCTCCCCCTCGTCACGAACCGAGGTGAGTGTGATACGTGAGCTTGATCTGCCGTTGGTAGTCGATGACCTTCGGGAGAATAGTGATGGGAGGTATGGTTTCGGTGAAGATGGCGAGAGAGGGGGTGTCCTTGCTAGATCGTCTTCAAGTTGGGTGGGTGTTGGAGCCCGCGTGGGGGCGGGGGTACGAGTTGATGCCGATCGATGTAATGGGCGGTATGGTTGGGGGAATAATGGAAGATCCCTTCGAAGGTCTCTACCTCTTTTGATGCTCTCGTCGAAAGATCTGATCTCGTCTGAACGATCTTGCGAGTAGACGATCCATGGTCTGGGATCTCGCGATAAACGACTCGCAATCCCAGAGACCGAGTCAAAGTTGGAGTTGGAATTACTCCTCGAAGAAGCCTCCACGACCTGTACACGAGTTTCGTCGTCTTCATCTCCATCTTCGTCCTGGTTCCCATCCCTATCCCTATCCCTATCCGCATCACGATCGATGGTAGAGGACAAACGCAACCTCGATTGAGATTGGGCATGTCGTACGACTAACCCCCTAACCCCTTTCTCATAACTCTTCACCTCCATCCCAATCAGTGTCTCATCACACATCGGACATCCGCATCCTCTCTCTCGACTTATACTATTAGAAACCTGATCTGCTCCTATACCTTTGCCTTTATCGATGGACCGCGATCGAGACCGCGACTGTTTCGATGAGATATCTAATCCCACGCCGAAAGGATCTCGGTCACCAAGACGTCCTTTGTCGTTTCTCGACCTGGTCTTTATACTTGTGGCTGATATCGATGTCGACGAGAGACGGGGAATAGGGGGGAGAGCGGGTTGAGGATATAGCGATGCGAGGTAGGGGAGGGAGATTCGGAGGGCGTGGGACGGCGCTCGAGAGGTAGTGTCCACCAGTACCCCTCCTGACATGATAGGCGGTGTGTCCGTTGCTAGACAGATGGTATGTTCAGATCATGGGTGGATGTACTGTATTTGAGGGCGATGATAAGAGATGCCTTGGTGATGAGGATCGTATATGATAAATGTGATGAGTACTGTAATGACAAAGTCAAAGTCAAATGGGTTTCTAATCGAGAATAGAGGGGGAGACGAGCGTGGCCACGCTGGGTCTGGTCTGTGCGTTGGCCGCGCGTGCCAGGGCCCGACGGTCGGAGCTCTCCGATCCGCCGTTCTTCGTCGCTTATTTCCTATTTGTCACTCCTCTATACCCTATGCCCCACCTCATACCATGCACGACGTCACTGCCCCGAGGTCGCCGGATTAACGCTCATGTGTACTTGTGTCCTGGTCGTCATATACCTCGCTCAACCAAGTGGTGAACATGGATTCCATTAGGTGGACGAACTTGGTCGAGTCAGCAAAGAAATCTTTCGGCTTTTCTTTCCACTCAACCCCACCCGCAACTCCGCCCGGTCTGGACCAGGTCCGAGAACCCGTATCGGATTTGCTCACGCTATTACGCTTATTACGCTATTCATATTCCCCGAACACTTGTTTTCCCGACCCGACAGGCGCCACCACCCTGGCATACTGAGACTTTTCATTGTCGCCCTCTTCTGTCGTCTTATGCATTAATCATATAAAAACAAGCATAAGTGGGCAATATATCAAGTGGGCGCATCGGAAAGATGCGGAAGACGGTTGCACAACAATGCACACAGGCAGCAGAAGCCGAAAGCATATGCCGGAGCAGTGAAACGTGGTATCTCGTGCAAGTCGTGTCTACGTTCTCATCGTTATGCCAATTCTTTCCCGGCTCTCCGCCGCCTCACAGCGGAACAGATCCGCCAACCCTCCTCTACCCCATTCGCCCTTGTACTCGCTGCTCTTCTGTGGGCTGGCGTCTACAGCTCCCACCTCCATCTAATCAGCCTTCTTGTTAGAGATTGCCCCAGTCTATGCCACAACAACGTTAGCGACGCTGTCCGCCTGACGCACACCCGAAGTAGCTTACAGCTTTGTTGTGCTCATCTGCTAGACGATTATACTCCCCAGCCTGCTGGCCTGCCTGCTTCTTGAGGGTTTCTACGAAGACGAGTCAGCCCGCAACTCCTTCAAAGTATTGACAAGGTTCCTCACCAAAGTCCCTCTCCTTGGCTTCCAGCTCCTTAATCTTCTTCCGCAGTTCCTCGTTCTCGCCAGCAGCACCACTGGCTGAGGCAGTTTTCTGCTGAAGGGCTGTGAAGCTCTCCTGGACGTGAATGAAGTCGAGGATAATGTAAAAGACACGAGCGAGGAGGAGGGACAGGAAAAGTGTTGCTCCGGTCAGGTATACTGTTTCCTATGTCAGTCTCGGACGCCAGTCCATGCAGACCCTCGGAATGCTATGAACGTACAGTTACGCTGGGCGTAAAATCTTCGTGCCGCACTGTGAATCTCTCAGTACAGATTGCTCGGGCTGTAAACCCGACTTGCACATACTAGTTGGTCTCAGTCCTGACGTCTGACATGCCATCCTTGGCCTTTGATGCAGCGCCTACCATTGCAAGATAGTCAGCATACAGATCGTTGCTGGGGGACAATATCGACGACACTAAAACTCGTTCCAAAAACTGACCTTCTTGCGCTACTCGAACCATACGCTGAAGCGCATCGATGAAAAGGACGGCCACGAATCTAATTCAATAGAAGTCAGTCATTGGGACAAGGATAACCACAGGCGATTCTTTTGTACTCCAGACCGTGGATTGCATATGGCAGCAATAAGAACTGGTATGAGGAATGGCAAGGGTGTCAGAACTCACATGAAAGTGATTTTGAGCTGGGCAAGGCGAAAGTCATTTGAGACGTTAGCGAATTGTGTGCCCGTCATACAGCGACATCACTCTCATCAACTTACTCCGTACTGGATCTTAGCGACCTGTAAGGAGGGAGTTGTGGTTAGCTAGTCTCTGGGTCGGAAGGAGACGGGAACCTACCACTGGGTTCTCGCTTAGGAAATGGAACATCCTAAATTACGAGTCATGCAGTCAGTGATCTGAACGAGCACACCGCAGCTGTCTGGAGCCTGATTGTCATCGACACCCGATGTACATCTATGTCCGTAACCTCCTGACTAGACTCACTTCTTCCTGATAGAGAAAGGCATCGGGCAGACAATCGCGCCGAATAGCGAAATCTCGCACATGAGGAGACCGAAGCAGACTGTTTAGAGCAGAGTGAGCTGAGAAGTCCCACGCATACGATAGGAATGGCGATATGGTTAGCTCACGAGTGTAGTAGAGCTATCGAGCAACGGGAACGGGAACGGGCGTGTCAGCGAGCTTCCATTGTGCGGAAGAGGGATGTCGGATGTTGGGTTTTGCGAGGGAACGGGGTAGAGAAGATGGACAAAACACTCACTGTCATTTTCGAGATGTGCTACGGTGTGTAGAGAAGGGAATGGGTGATAGGAGTCGATAGTGAAGAGAGACAATGCAGCCTACGTGGAAGAGAGCAAGACTGACTACCTAGCTGCAAGCTGCAAGAGCGTGCACCATTACGGGGCAATACGTCATCAAGTTCCCAGCCAGCGACGACTGCCACTCCGTTCACCCAACACTACCTAGACACTCAAAATCCCGTAACGCCGCTCCTCCAGCATAACCTTCCAAGCTGAGTGGGGGAGTGTTGTTTCTCTCCTTTGAATATCCCATCTGAACAATTCTACAGCTCCACTGACCACCATTAGAAACAAATCTCTGCCTGGTCGTGGTCGTCAGTCGACGCTATCAGCCCATCATGGCCGATATCGGGACTTTTGGGTCGCTCCTCGACACGACCGTCAAAGCTTCCCGACTGTCTGGGACCAGAGTGAAAGAGCTGACAGAGATGGCTTTGAAGCTTGTTGCTGTAAGTTTCATCAGCTTTTTCAGCTAAATAGCTGACTGAAACTCCTCATGTGCCTTCTCTACACCACCCAATAACCTCAACAGAACGATCACCAACTAGTCACCACATTCTTCAAACTTAATGCCTCCCTTCCCCCCGTCTCCCAGGCTCGGATCTCGTCTCTATATGTCTTCGATTCGATTGCTCGAGCAGCACGATCAGCCGCTAACAAAGGAGGCCCAGCTGGAGTGGTCAGCGTTGAAAGAGGGAAGGGAACGCCTGCAGGGCTGATTAACAAGATGGAAGCGTCCGTGGAAAGCTGGGTTGACGGGATGGTAGACGATGGGAAGGGCGGAATATGGTTTGAGGGTCGAGTGCGTTTTGTTTATGCTAGCTGATGGATGTCGGTATAGGCATGTGGCATTGGCTGATCTTTTGATGTGCTGCTAGGAGAAAACCCGGAAGATCATCGAGATCTGGACGAAGAGCTCTACATTTCCTCCACCGTGTCTTGCAAAGCTTTCCGCTAAGCTTGCAGACGTTTCGTCTGTCCCCGTAGCGTCGGGATCTGGGACTGCGTCCCTGCCGGCAATCGACTCCCCAGGCTTACCTCCATTGGATGTCCGAAGCAGCGTTGCGACTGGATCTGTAGGAGGGAATGGGCCCAACGGAGGAACAGGATATGGGTATGGGACAGGACTGGACAGTAATCAGTATGGGGGAAACGGTAAAGGTGAATGGTTTTTCCTTTTCTTAGTCATCTCTATCCGCAGCCTGTTGTCCTTTCTCGTATGGGTGGTTGTGGGTTCTTGTCTCGACCGGCATCTGTCCAGACCGAGAGGGGAAGGTAGGAATTCAAAGCAAGAGTCGAACTCTCATTGTCGGCGGACAACTTACTGCCAGACTAACAAGATCACCGCAACACGATATCATCCATCCCACTAACCTCCCGTCCCGACATACTCATACTCACACTTCTGTCCCCCGACCTCATCCGGAAGCTAGTACTGGTTGTAGACCACCCTCAATGGCATGCATCCTCTTGCGCTGCGTAGTCTCATCGCATCGGCGATATGTCTGGTCAGGCCCACTGCTCGCTGTCTTATCCGTCCCACCCATAGTGGACCGGGAGCATTAGAGTGGAGCCTATGACTGTCGTCAGTGGCATAGACACCAAGCCCGCCCCCCACAAGGCGATGATGAAGGAGCGAAGTGTTCCCGTTCCCATACGTTAAGCCTATCCCTAAACAAGTGACATAAAACTGAGACATGAACTCCCTCCCCCTCCTGCAACACCATTCAAATGTACCCGTCCACCTAGGTTCAGTAGGCTCTACTACTCCCCCTGGTCCACCGTTATCCACCACAGCCAGCGGATCCGGAACAGGCGCCTCGCTCCCACCCCAAATCTTAGCGTTGTTGGGCATTCAGAACAAACCCCCTTCTGCTGCCCCGGCATCACCCTCTTCAAAAATCAGTACACCTGGCCCCGGGGCCTCGCGAGATCCCAGACTCAATACTGGAAATGGAAGGTTAGTCCCCACATCTCCACCCTCCACACTCAGCAAAACTAACGAATTATCTGCTACACAATACACATTCCAGCCATGCCATCCCGAAACCCTCCGTTCCTCCAACGAACACTCTTATCCCTCCAAATTCCGCACTCTCAATACCCAATATAGATCTCGCTGCAATCCTCGCCAATGTCTCTAAGCCTGTAATCCCAACACCGCCCAACTATCATCAACCGCCGCCCATCCCCCCGTCCCAAACGCCATCGCAACATCCGCCGCTACCTGCACCTATCCCGTCTCAGCCTCAAGAACAAGGACAGGGGTTCAACCTCGATCCCAGACAATTGGAAGCATTAGCGAAATTTGCTGCTCTCGCTGGAAACCCCCCGCCCCCTGGTCTACCTACTGGGAGTGGATCTCTACCTCCGAACCCAACATTGCCTTCATTGGAGCAAAGTGGTCCACCTCGGGATCTCCCATTCCCGCGACGATACGATGATCGTGACTCCCGGTCGGGGACTGGTTATCCACCAGCTCGTGGATCGGGATCAGGTACCGGTTCAGTAGGAGGAAGTGACGGGTATCGGGCCTACGGACGTGCGCTATCTCCACGACGTGATGAAATACCTGATGGAAGGGATAGGGAAGGTGGGCAATTCGGGCACGATGATCGTCGAAGGTCGAATGACGGTTGGGGCTCTGGTGGAGACGGAAGACGCGGAGGTCATGGCCGCGGCGATAGTGGCGGTGGATATAGGGACAGAGGGGAGAGGGTCCGATCTCGCAGTCCGCCCTATAGCAATGGTGCCATCCCGGGAAGATATGGGGATAGAGGTGGTCACGGAGCACGCGATGATGGTAGAGGGCGGGGAAGAGGACGAGGTGGGGCCGGTGGCGGTGGCGGGTACGATAGGTCGGGACCGAGAAGGGGTGGAGGAATGGGTGACGATGGGTACAGCATGTCTGGGGGTTATGCAGAAGGTGGCCGCGGGAGAGGTGATGAGGGGTGGAAGAATCCGACGTCCTTACCTATGGGCGGTCGACCGACTGTGGAGCCACGCAGGGAGGGTAGAGGCTCTTTACCTCTCGTCCCTGGGAAAGACGAGTTTGGGAGGGATCTACCGTCTGTACAAGAACCACCAAAGTCCCAAGGGAACGAAGATGATGATGAAGAGGATATGGCACTCGACGAATCAGACGACGAAGCTCCACGAATTATCACCTCACAATCCCAACCTACGCAACCACAACCATTAGCCCCTGTGCAAGCCGCAGGGCCGGTAGGAGGTGACCAAACGCAGAAAACACTGGCCAACTTTAATATATCGACATTCGATCCATCCTCCCCGGCGTCTTGGGTAGACCTACAAGAACGATGGAGGAATTCGATGGGGAGAGATCCGGACCAGATGGAGATTATGATGTTTTTGGGTAATGGTGGGGTTATGCCTACTGTTGTTTAGAGTGAGATGGATCGATGGATGAGAGGAGGGTGTCATTGACGAGAGTATCGAGGTGGAATCACCTACGCTATCCATGATTTTATGCATTATATTCAGTTTCCTGTATTCATTGCCGCATGATAATATGTAGACAGACACCAAGATGCCACAATTTGCCTCCGCCTCTTTCATCGTTGAGATGTTGTTGCCATTTATTCCGTCTAACGTCGAGCTTCATTCCTTCTCTTTGCATCTTTCAACCGTTTGTGGATCTGGAGCTACTGAAATGTGGAGGGGATGAGACCTTGTGTGTCTACGAGGTGAGACTGACTTTATCATCCATCAGGTCCGACATATACTGACTTCAACCGACTCTTCCGCAGGTCATTTGGGCTTTACGCTGTATCTCATTCTCCTTTGCCCGCATTCTTGTCGCCCATCCTCAGCCGGTATGACGCCTCCGTTCATCCGATACACTCCCCTCTACAACCCGCGGTCTCAATAACCAGACGGCATGCCAGCTCTGGCTCTACTTCACGATCCCGATATCTGCCCCCTTCCTCAAAACGCATCCCCCCTGTGTCATCGTCAAACCAATTACATACATCATCCGAACCCTCAACAAACCCACTCTCTCCACCGCCTCCAGCACAGTCCATCAGTCCCAAATACCGTCCCACCCTCTCATTCGAAACAACACAATGGCTCCTCCAAAACTCCCCCACCCTCGACCTAGAGACTGCCTTAGCTTCTATTCACCCATCCGCCAGGTCTGGTCGACACGTATATGTGAGAGGGAAGGTGATCGGAGTTTGGCCTAGACGTCTCATCCTCGATCTGCTCGGTCTTCGATCGACGCCGAAATCCATCATCCAGCTCATCCCAGCTATCGTCGCGCGACTCCAATATGCACCTAGTCGAGAGGATTGGACATTTATCAACACGCTGCTCCGGCACGCTGGACGACATCATATGCTGTCTTTGGTACCGACTATTGTGGATATCTTCCTTACTCGTCTCGATCTGTGTGTGGAGACTGATGGACAGGAGACGACCGGAGAAACTAGCAGACAGGTGCAGATAAGGGTGGATAGGTTTTTGAAGGCTTTGCAATTTTTTGCCAGACGAGAGGAGCCGGCAGCAGACGGAAGGAAGAGGAAGCAATCGGAGACCCTACCACTCCCGGTGCTGAAGGAGGTGACTCGGGTTGCTCGGCATCTACTGTCATTACTTGAGAAAATTCCCTCCTCTTCAGGAGAATTGAGCCCTGCGATGCTGAGTGATTCGCTCCTATATCGCTTCTTTTCTCCTCGATACCTTACACCTCAACTCCGGGATATACTTTTGGACCATTGTGCGCGCCACGGTCTCGAACTCGCATCGTCCCATTGGCACCAGTGCTTTCTTCTCGCTGTCAAATCGGGGGATCGCAAGCAGGCGGTACGAGCCCTCCGGTGCAAACTTGAAAGAGAAACGGCTGAGCGGCAAAGCGAGGATCAGCCATCTGGGCACGAGCAGGCTGAGTTTGATTTTGGGGATTCGTATCCGGACATGAGGACGCAAGACATCGAAGTCACTGCAGGGGGTGCTAGCGAGATCGACTTAATGATTCTAGCTCGGACGGGATCATCTTTCAAACAGATACTAAAGGTTGTTGAACCGTATCTCTTTCACGAAGATAGTAATGACCACAGCTATGAGGATCCGGAAGATTACATGCCCACCCCATCCGCCAACCCAAGCTCGTCAACTTGGAGAGGACATCCAGCCACTATTCACGCATGGTCGACGCTTCTGACTAGAAGCGCCCGTGACGGATCGTTCAACGCCAATAAACTTCTGACTCTGGTCAACGGAGTTCCGGATTCAGCAATGGTCGGTCCAACTCTGACTCCAGTCATGCACGGCTTGGTGCTCCGTGGGGAATCTGAGAAGGCATGGGAGATCTGGCGAGATCTTGTCCAGAAGGAAAAGGACGCTCCTCTAGAGGAAAAGGGGGACTATGTCGATCATGTCACCCTAGGTGTCGCTACTGAGGCATGCTACCTCGTATCAAATCTTGATGCCGCGGTGGCGTTGGTTGATTTGTGGGCTCTGCGTCCGTGGATGAGAGTGGACAGGGATCAGTTGTCCCATTCTGTCATCCTGGACGTACGTAACATCAACACCTTGTTGGAACTTTGTAACAAAGACGGAAGACCTAGTATCGCCTTTCGACTGTGGGCTGCAGCTCTTCCCCGGTATGGGGTTTACCTGGACGACACTTCGCTCACTCTGTTACTGGACACATGTCGCTTCTACAACCGAAGGATTGCTGCTACTTCCGATACTGATACCATTCGGTCGAGGTTACGAGAGATGGCCGACGCATTTACCCTGCATCGATCGCCGACCGGGAACTCTGATGATGATTTGGATCAAGTGTACCACGCTTATGACGATAGCGGTTTCGCAAAGGGATCCGCATCGGTCCTCCTGGATCCACCTGAGTACTCGTGGCGTCTGGAACATGGGAGTTGGACGCCTTGGCAGAGAGCTCGACAGGTCTTTCGACGAGTCGTTCTGACTAACTGGCCACATTTACGTACGATCAAGTCCCCGCTTGACATACCCTCGATGACCTCATTCGCGTCGCTCACATCACTATTCACATCTTCCGATAACTCCCAATCCGAATCTTCCTCGCCATCGACAACTCCACCGCCTCTCAAACTCCCCCATCCAGATGCCAAGTACACATACATCATCCCTTCCTCAAGAACATTTGGATCGTACATAAGTCTTTTGGGGATGTACAAGCAGACCTCTGAAATCCCCATAGTCCTCGCATGGATGCGTGATCTCGAAGTGCGTCCTAGTTGGAAGATTCTCTCGATGGCCTTGACGTACGTGGATGAAGCACAGGGTCCTCGAAGACTTGTTAGAGGATGGGGAGAAGGTGGGGAGACGAGATTGGCAGGCGATGGGGATATCTTGAGACGGTGGTTGCAGGGTTGGTTAGGGGATGGGAGGGAGATTGGGGACGATGGGAGGGAGAGATGGACAGTTCCGAGTCAGGAGGATGTGGCGGACAACTTTCGGCGGATGGTGGAGAGGCTTCATGAGAAGGAGAAGGCGTAGTGTGGACAAGGATGAGGTGGCGGCAGGGGGCCGGAGGTGGCTGTTGTCTTACCAGGACGAGATCTTTACCATGGGTTTCTTTAATTGCTGCATCGCCGTATCGCTGTCATCCTTGCCCCTCACTATGCAATGTATTGTACAGTATATGCAAGCTCGAGAACGTGCATGGCGTTATTACAATCGTGGCAATATCAAGAACTCTCATGTGGCGATCTGAAACGCAATGCACCACCGGGCGCAACCTACCCCTGTTTCAGGCTGAATGATAGGCAAAACAACCCTCATAGAACTTAAGTATATTCCAATCTCTGCCTTCATCCATCTCTTCACACTACTTTCACACTCTACTCAAGTCATCCCCATTCCTACGCGCAGAACATGCCATCCTCCTCCTCGCCCTCCAAACAGCCCGACAAGCAGGAAAACACCCTGACCACCGCTTTGGTGAGTCACATGAATCCCGCGTCCCATCATTAGCGACCACCGTCAGATCTAACGTTCGGAAATATACAACAGGAAACAATGTCACTCCCCCTAACCACCCTCTCATCCCTCCTCACCATGCAAGATTACGAAAACGATAAACCCCGCGTAAGTCTTGATACCTTGTACTATTAATAACCCATCACCAGCTATCAAAGATCTCATGGCTGCCTGACATCCTTGTCTTCCGTTCCTCTATTATACCAACTATCATCGGTCCTGTACTCTCTGTCACGCTGTTCGCGACGGGAGTCGCTGTTGCTGCGTTATTCTGGGGAAAGGAGGTGGGGTTGACGAATAATGTTGGTAGGTGCTCTGTCCGGTGGTACGTGACTGAGTGCGAATAGTGCCTCTCCTGTCGGTTGTTGTTGGCCTTCTGTTGGGTGAGGAATGAATTGTGATCATTGTGATAATATTGATCTAAGATCTCCTTTGCTGCCAGTGTTTCGGTAAGTCCCTCCCGCTTCAGTTTCCTCATACTAAACGTGGTCGGAGCATTTAAAACGCGATACTCATCTTCCCCCAGTAACAGCTCAGCGTACGAGCGCTACGCCGAAGGCCGGAAGGACTTTACAGCCCTAGTTTCCAATGCTAGAAATCTCTCTAGGGTACGACCAGCTCCTCGTTTTCCCATCCCATCATGCACATCTGGCATTGCTGACCAGCCCCCAGCTCATCTGGGTGACTGTAACCCCTCCCCCACCTTCGTCAGATCCCACCAAACCTCCCATTACGCGAGAACGACTGACGGAGGAGAAGAAGAGGTTGATTCGACTCGTCGTGGCGTTCGTCGTTGCGACTAAGCATCATCTCAGGGCCGAGGGGGGCGTACACCACCATGATCTTCAGGGTGAGTTTGCCCATCTCGGAGATGATGAATATCACTGATGCGGACTAAGGTCTCCTTCCTCCGAGACTTGCCCGTTCGCAGGCGCCCCATCTTCGACAGCGCTCGGCCACTCCCACCACAATACCTCAAGGAAATCTTATAGACTCCCCTCATCTTCTACCTTCTTCCTCATCCCCAACAACGACCAGTCCGCACGGATTCGACGAAGAGTCGTTTCTCGGCCTCCCCGCCCAAGGACTCGTCAGACCCAGCCAGAGTACCGGAAATCTTCCCATTAGCAGAGGAGAAGTACCCGCATCCACAACTAAGAGCTTATCTCGCTCGTCCTGGAGTCGTCTCCGGTTTGACCCCAGATCCAGTGGTCTCAAGAGGCGTCCGACGGCTGTTCGAGTTGTATATAGGGATTCTGATTCGCACGGCGCCAAAGAGGGGAAGCAGTCGACGAAGATGACGGAACGGACGCCGTTGATCAAAGCTGGGGTCACGCCTGACGTAAGGAAGACGAGTGAGGACCAAGCTGTTGATCCGGGAGTTTTGAGACGGGCGGAGAAGGGTTTGGGACGCATGGTCGAGCTGGGACTGCCGTTGATTATGTGAGACGTCAGGATTTCGGTCTTGATAGTCAGGGGGAGCCAGAAGGCGACATACTTGCTAACCCACTGGCAGAGCACATGAGATCAGTAGGACCGTCTTCAGGTTTAGGAAGTTGGGGTTTCTTGACGTCGTCGGCCCGGCGGTGAGGCTCCCTCGACGATAGGTGCCACCCAAGCTAACTCGGCCCCTCCCTGTAGGGAGTCAACGCTCTTCAAGGGCTGGTGCAGTCGATGACAGACCAGCTGGGCGCCATGGAGCGTGTGTAAGTAGGATTTGAATCCCCTTGACATTTGCGTGCAACTGCAGTCGCCTAGCTCACGCCTCCGCCCGTATCATCAGTGTACAGACCCCGCTCCCTTACGTATTCTGCGTCCATCTCAAGCAATGCGTCTCGCTTTATCTGTTCGCACTCCCCTTCACTTTGGTTGACGTGATGGGCTGGAGGATGGTGCCACTGGTGAGTCCTGCCTGCTCTTAATGGGAACGTCATTCGGGTGACGTTGACCATCGGACAGGTTACCGTAGTTGCATTCACGCTCATGGGAGTTGAAGGTATAGCCGCCGAGATTGAGATGCCCTTCGGAACGTATGTGCCCGTATCTCTTATTTGATAGCGATGCTAACGACTCTTGCTATGATCAGTGATCCCTCGGACTTGAATCTCGATCTATACTGCACCGAGCTTCTCTGTGAATGCGAGTAAGTCACTCTACCTCTTTCTGCCCCCTTGATCAATGGCCAATAGTAGTGCTGAGCGACTGTATGCATCGGAATAGGGCACTACTGGAAAGTCTACCAGAGGGTGATGACCTTGACGATCCTATCGAAGATGAATTGACGTTCACGAGATCGGAGCGACAGAAGGGCGTTGACTACCTTGATGACGGCGGCGACGATGGGGGCGACGCTGGAGATTTCTGATCGCACCGATGATTGTATCATGACCATATGACCCATAACGACTTTATCTACATACGACAGTAACGACAGGTATAACGATGCACAGCAGCTAGCAGATGGCAGAAGCACAACGTTGTGCCACATCGGATTTAAGGAAATTGCTTAAATCCGACACAAGTCTCCCGCGAGAAGTGCCACGCTCAGAGTTATGCTTGGTCTAGCGTTCTCTGAATTCGCGAATTCATCCATAAACCTCGTCCATTCTCACTCACCTCTACCTCTACCTCTCGAGACCTTAGGAAACCCTCGTCAAAATGGGTAAGTCTATCGTCGTCGTCCATACGTCTCTTCCATTCTTCTTATCGGGCGCGAGCCGGTATGAGGGGATTGGAGGGGTTGTGACGTAGTAACTTTATATGGTACGCTGACAATCTATCATTGCAGAGAACGATCAGGTGAATACACGTTTCTACTGCTGCCAGATGCCGATGAGTAATTAGATCGTGTGGAAAGAGGGCATCAAAGGAATGGGGCATGGACGCTGGGAATGGGCGTTACGTTCACAGGACTTCTCTTTGGAGGATGTTGGTTGGACGGATAACTCATTCGTGGAAGGGACGATTCGTTTCTGTCCCATGCGGTGTTGTCTGATGGCAGGGTATCAAGGATACGGACGAAGATGGGATATTGATGTCGGGGGAATGATTGCGGATTGGGGAGGGAAGATGGGTGATGTGCTGGATGGCGGTAATGATGAGTGTGGAAGAGTGAAAGGAGACTGAGGACGGGTGGGAAAGTGGTCACGATCATTGGGCTTGGATCATCGGATTCGGTGTCCATTAAGGCTGTAGTTGAAAGAGACAGAATACTGACAACACCCATTAACCTCTCCTATCTATCGCTCATTTATGCTCCGCCTGTTCCCTACTCGTCCCTCGCTCCCTTCCTCTACCAACACCTACGTTATCCACTACAGCGTGTCCTTGTCGACCTTTACGTGAGTTGACTGTGATGAAATCACGGATCATCATACTGATTGCAGGAATAGATCCCCCGTCATTGCTCCGCCTCCAACCGTCTGATCACGGGTGAGTTTGGCGTTAGGTTCTACATCTACCCCATGCTTTCTACTTTCCCATATTACACGTCATGAATGCCCGGATTTGCATGACATGTAACTGACATTCCCGAAGCCAAGGACCATGCCAGCATCCAGATCGCTGTTGCCAACGTTGACGCTAGCGGTAAGGCCATCCGTGGAAGTTCCGAGGCTATTGTCATCGCCGGTCAGAGTGAGTACTGCTTTGGTCCTTTGTGCTCTGTATCGCAGAAATGCTACTGTAGTTGCTGTTAGCTCATTGCTGACTCATATTCGCTACATAGTCAGAAGCCAGGGCGAGTCCGACTCCTCCATCAACCGTCTGTGTCAGGAGAAGGGCTGTGAGTTGGAGTCGCTGCTGATAGGTGATCGTATGGACGTTTGCTGACTGTGAATCACCAATCCCACTTTAGACCTCAAGAACGTCTTTGACTACAGGACATAGAGGGTGTGATGGGTTGGATTTGCATGCGAGGTGTGATGGCTGTAGACTATAGGCTATAGGCTGTTGGCTGTACTGGCTATGGGATGCATAGTCGGTGATCATTTTTATTTATTTATTGCCCCCGTTACACACAGATTGAATGGAATTGCTCCCGTTGCTCTCCCCATTTCCTTTAACAGGCCTGGGCCCTGGAATGCTTGTTCCTGACGTGTAGGGTGATGTACTGTGCCGAGCGTAATGCACTGTAATGACGCAGTAAGGATCAGCCCATATCGTCGGCCTGTTTTTGAGTGCCGAGAGTACCATGTCTCCTGTGCACGGCATTACAATCCTTCATTAGTAGTATTGATATCAATACCTATATCTAGTATTTGTAAACCTTGATATCATAGTTTATAACACTAAATACACTCCGCCATGAGTAGATACCAGTACGACCAAACGGCAACACCATACCAGCCATCGGGGTATCAGTCCCAGTCCCCCGACCTAGCCACTCCACATCCACTGCACCAGCAACAATACCCACAATACCAACCCCCAACAACATCCTACCCACCACCCGCGACCTCACCTCTCCGACCCCTACCCCCACCTCCACCTTCATCTCAGAACTATCCGACGGCCACTGCCAATACAATGTCTCAAGGATCAACGCAACCCAAGACTCACCCCCATCATTCGACAATGCAAGAAACCGACGAAGAGTTGACGGAAGATGAAAGGATTGCTTATGAGAATGGAATCATTAATTGGAACAAGGCTAGAGATTGGAGGTTCTGGATACGCAAGGAGTGGATTTTGTATTATGTTTTGTTTGTTGTTATCATTGTCGTGGTGGCTTTGATGGCGTTTTATCATCATCAAATCGTGAGTGGTATTGGTTCTTGTATCCCCACTTGCAGAGGATCTTTTGCGGAGTACGGTATAGTCATGACACTGGTCGGATGGAGTGGCTGGGTGGTGAGACAGGGAACGTAAAGGATCAGTGTAGCTGATATCCATCATACGAATACAGGTCAACTGGTTGACCCCAGTCACGAGGAAATTGCAATCGATCCGTGTCGGCTGGTTGATTCCTGTCGCTGTATTGTTCGTCATTAGTTTCCCGCCATTGTTCGGGCAAGGTAGGTGAACTCTCATTATTCCACGACTTCCACCTAGCTTTTAAAATCGAGCTTGGAGGGATTTCAGGCAGGCGAGGCAAGCAAGCTGACTCTCCCTACAGAGATCGTCATGATCCTTATAGGTGTGGTTTGGGGCTTGGGCGTCGGTTTCGCCATTGTGAGTACCCACAGTCGTCTCAAGTGTCTTAGAAGTCGAGTCTATCTCATCATCTAACCGAACAACAGGCTGCAGTAGGGACACTTCTAGGCGAATTTGCAAACTACATGTAAGCTACATACCATTTTACACCATTGTAGCCCCAACGCTCGTCTCAGACAAAAATTACTTGACTGATACTCATCTCCCTCAGCCTTTTCAAGTACTGGTGTCGAGCTAGGGCTCACAGGTTGACCCGGAAGAATTTCGCCTACGCCTGTTTGAGTCAGGCGATCGTTGATGGAGGCTTCTTTGTAGCTTGGATAGCTAGGCTGTCCGCTATTCCTACGTGAGTAGCGGTTTCCTCATGCTTTCGAGCAATTAAGAGCAACAGCTGATACGTGTGCGGCATCAGGCATTTCACCACTGTATGTCTTGCTTTTATCCCCTATCTGGTTTGAGCAGCAGTAGTGGCCGGTTCTTCGGTTGTACTGATGATTGAACCCTTCTCTCGCAACAGGCAGTCTTCGCGGTTTGCGGAATGAGCGTGAGTTTCAGGGTTCTTCAGTCTATCGAGATTAGCTGATCAGTTCACACCTCTAGCTTTTAAATTTCGCGCTGGCCGCAGTGTTGAGTCTGCCCAAGCAAGTGAGCTTTCTCGTTGTCCAAACAAGCCTGTGCTTGGGGTGTCGAGACAGAAAGCTGATCCTCTCCTTAGCTTATCACGGTGTATATAGGTGGTGCGTAATACGCTTAGATCCTTAACAATACTTAATTTCCACGTACTGACTACTGTTAAACTGATAGTCGTCTTGGCGAAGACGGATCCCACAACCAACTCGAAAGTCATTTCGGACACAGTGTATGTCGTCTTTCCTCATGCTAATTATACCTGTCTTGTCTGGAACCCTAGGATAAATTCATGCTGAGCCCATCATTGCAGATTCGCAGCAACAGCGGTTATCACCCTTGGCACCATGTGGTTCATCTACAAACGTATGATGAAGGCCCGAAAGAAGGTCATCATCAGCATGAGAACAGATCTCGAAGGCAAACATGTGTCGCTCAGTACCCCGCAGTCGTCTGGGGAGGGACCTGAGAATGGGAGTGAGGAACGCAGCCATGCGCGGCCGTTTACTGGGAATGATGAGTCTGATTCGAGGATGTAGGGGGGTGAAGTAGGCAGCTGTGGGGAAGTCTGGCCGTTGTGGCGAGGAATGGACAGAGGAGAAGGTGGATTTAATGTGGGGCATCATGGGTCACGCAGTAGAGAGAATCTCTTTCTCCCTTAGGGGTATTTGTTATCGTTGAGTAAGACAAGATAAAAAGACAAGAGAACATTATAGTTCCGTCAACCAAATAGTTAGTTGTACCAGGTCAGAACGTCTCAGTGATTCAATGATTCCAATACCCAAAGTCTTTCTGTAATCGCAGCACGAGTCGATGTACAGTAATATATCCATATCACAATGAACCCTCCAAAGCAAGCCAAGGAAGACACAACCACTTATCGGCCCCACTCGCTAGGCTCCCACTCCTCACCCGATTCGTCAGCATCACCCCACACCGCCTCATCGACGCCCCCGCCGTCCACTCTAGCTATTTCTGTACTGTCGTCACCGTCCTCGTCCTCGTCCTCGTCGCCAGGGACAGGTATCACTCCCTGACGACCTGCTAGGCGGGCTATGCGTCTTGTGAATCTTTCGTAGGCGTATTTCTCGGGAGTGAGGTCTGCGGTATACCAGCTACGTTACGTTAGTTTCTGAATTTTGGTTGTCCACATCCTTCTACCACTCATACTTTACTTTAGCCTACACACAGTAGTCCTAGGTACAGATCTGGTGATCTAGTACAATTTCCCAAGCAGTCGATCTACTGTTCAGCCACAATGAATCAACTCACAAATTAACAGCAACAGCCAACCCCCCAACTACATCAGCACACTGCTCGACCCGATGCCACCACCCCGAAGGAAGGAAGAGCGTCTCCCCCGCTTGTATAGTTATGATCAATGGTGAGAGATGAGGCGGGAAGAGAGGGGAGGTGACCCATGGGATCTGAGGGGCTGGTTGGGGGTCTAGGTGGGGGATAAGGTTTGATGGAGAGGATGGAGATGAGTGGCGGTGTAGAGTTGAAGAGGGGTGGAAATGTTCTGTGGGTGGTTTTAGTGGGTGTCAGGGGCTAGGGGATCTCACGTTCAAGACTTAACCCTTCTATTGGTGATAGCAGGGTGAATGTCTTGGTCCCACTTAGGACGTGGTAGATGTTTTCGTATCTTCGCAAAGGTGTTAGCGAGAGCATAATTACTTAGTGATGTTTGAAAGTCCAGGTATGCTGAACACCGGTTGAAAAGGCTTACGGGTCTACATAGGATTCATCATCAGCAAACGAATCGTCTTTTTAAGTTCCCAGGAACTCCGGTAAGATTGCACGAAATAAATCTTGCAGTCCAACGAAGCTCGAGGACATACGACATACCATGATGCATCGACGTCGTACTCCTCTCATTTCCTATCCAGAGATTCACAGCTTCTGCAGACGACCCTATGCAGCGTTTTAGCAGGGAGGAGAATTGTCTTTCCTTGACTTTTGGATGATTGCAGAGAATAATGATAGCAACGAAAGAAGAACGAGGAACACAGACATACCAACAGCATCCCTCATCCATTCTACTTCCCTCTTGATGACTTTCTGTAGACCGGCCAACTCGGGCTGTTGATCTGATCCTGAGCGGTAGATGTTGCCATCCTGCGATTGCAGGTAGACGATCTCCGATGAATCCTTATCGCCTAAACTCAGGTATCAGCTTCATTACAATCTGTCTCCTCAATGACGACCTTAATGTGAAGCTTCTGATCCATATGAGACGTCGACGGGTATGTTCCTGAACACAGTGATGCACTCACGTAGTTTCTCAAGAAACGAGGCCATTGACATCCGCTCATTCAACGGTTTGACGAAGGTCGTCCCCTCCCCCACGAGTCTCACCGAGTCCGCCAACCCGTCGTCGGTTATCGCTATGGTAATCTCAGTGTCGGCCTTGATGTGTTTCAGATATGTTGATTCTTCTGTCCAGTCATCGGCCTCTTCGGTGATATCTGATCTCCTCGAAGAAGTGGAACTTGATACAAACGGACTAAAGCCTGAAAATGTCCGTGTCCGAATCAGACATCAGTATTTGTCGCTATACGATAGCTAGCGACGTTGGAAAGCTGAACATCCAGCCCATGGGGGTTGGGGCAAATGGAGGATGAGAGAGGACATACCTCGTATCACCGCCGGATGGGATTTGTTTATCATCCTCAAAGCTTCCAAAGGACTTGGGGGTGTTTCAAACTCATCACATACTGGAGGTTGGAGGTCTGTGAATGTACAAATCAGTCCACTTTGATTTTAACCCCTAATCAAACCGCTGAGCTCACCGCGGCAGTCCTCCAAGAGGAGATCGAGGTATCGTAGAAGCTTTTCGTTAGGCATCGTGCGACTGTAACCGGTGTCCAGACCTAGCTGCGATCACTATCGATGGGACAGTGAAAAGAGCTATCGATGAGAACCCGTCATAAAGAAATAGCGGAAGCTTTCCCGAATGACAAAATTACTCGGAGATAAGATTACAATCTGCTAAATGCTAAATGGCAGGCGCGTCGACCTTACACGCGTCTACTTGTTAATCACATTTAGCCATCGGGACCCGTTGAATCTTACAATCATCTTTGCATTTGCGCAATAAGGTACCCCCGGGATAGTGCTAGGACGATGCCTATCGCGACCTCCCTTCCTGTCAACAACGTTGTCATCCGCTTCCCTCCTGGAGGAAGTGTAGAGAACGACGAATCCGAATTGCAGGAGAGCTATCAACTTCTTGAATTGCCTTCTGAGATACTGAAGCAGGTTGAGGGAGGTAAAGGGGACGTCTTCCCGTAAGTATCCAAAAGATATTCGACTCACTTATCCTCTTCGTTGTAACACGGGTTGTACCCGAAACCTGCTTGTTCCTCGCTGACCAACACAACAGCATAACAATCAAAGGTCGACCCTCAGACGATGCTGTCCTTTGCACAAAGACCTCCACCTTCCTCCTAAGAACAGTCTCAATCTCCAACTCCCTCCTCATCCTCCGCACACCTTCATCCTCCACGACCCCCAGACCAACTCTAGAAGTCCGGGATACATCCCACGAGGTGTTGGAATGTGTTCCCCAAGCTCCGAATCTCGGGAGGATTCGGACAGTTCTCCGCGATTCCCAGTGGAAGGGGCTTGGATTTGATGTGGACGGAGGCGAGACGCTGACGGAACGTCGTGGGGCGAAACGGGGTAGAGATGGTGCTGCGGAGGATGGTTCAATAAAGAGGAAGAGGTACACGAGAGCTCAGCTGGAGAGTGTGGTTCAAGCTAGTGATTCTGAATTAGAGTCTGGGTTGCGGGATAGAAACGTCATAGAAGTGGAAGGTAGGTTTTCATCTCCCACCTTCTCCTATGAAGCAATATCGCATTCCTATGCTAATACAGAAACAGGTCGGATGTTGCTCCTCCCCTCCCAACACCTTCAACCCCTCCTTTCACTCATCCTCACCCTCCTGACTCTCCATTCCACATCCTCCACACTCCAACCGCCCTCCTCAGCCTACGCTATATCGCCTCTCCAACCCCTCCGCGAAACACTTGAGACAGACCACGAAGTCCCCAGAGGAGTTCTGGACGGGATCCTGACCCTTTTCGGCACTCTTGAAGGTGACTGTAAAGTATGGCGATGTGAGCTGTGGAGGGTCGTGAAAGAGGTTGGTAGGGGGCTGTTGGAAGGGTTGAAGGTTGGTTTATTACTGTTGTTGATCTCGTTGCTCGTTTGCTAGAAGAAGACCAGGTTGGTGTATCGGCTGACTCGTAATGCTCAGGGAGAGACTGTCCCGTCAGATCGGTTTTTACGGGATTGGAAGACCCAGGTCGGGGATAACTGGGCTTCTCTGGTCGATCTGAAAATGTTAGAGGTAAGTCACCTCTCCTCGTCCACAGATCGTCCGTCCCGATTTTCCATTCTGTTGCCATTTGCACAAAATACACGTCCAACGCTTATACACCCTTACCTCCAGGGCGAATACCTCCTAAAAGACCCCACCCCCCTAACCTCCTCTCTCTCGCAAAAACACCCCCTCCTAACCCCCTTCCCATCACATAATCTCCCCCTCCACCCGGCGACCCGCTTCGCGGACCTGTTTTTGACTAGACCCAAATGGAGACCTGAAGAGATGGCGCCATTCCTTCGTGGGTTGACGCGGGATGGGGATACTAAGGAGAGGGATAAGTTGGTGGCTAAGTTTGTTAGGGTTGTTAGGGAACGGGAGAAGGGGGTTGAAAAGATTTGGTGGTTTCCTAGGAGGAGTGGATAGGGGGGGATGATAGTGATGGGGTGTTGAGGTAGCCGTCTCATAGTTTCCGCAGAGGCGCAGATGGCCTGTGTAATGTGGCTCTCATGCTTTCATACTCGCCGTCTTTCCATGGGGTCAAGGACCAACCACTGACCGCAGCATGCAACATACTAGAATCTACACGACAGACATGAGATCAAGTGTATACATGCTAACGTACAATCACATGACGCTTCATCGCTACAAATATCAATGCCAACAGTTTCCAGATCTACGAAGCAAAAAGTCTACTGCAAAGTCAACCACATCATGAGATAGATCGTAAACCTCGTTATACCGGATCAAGCGGTCTATTTCGTCTTAGTTTGGTGTGTACACCGCTATAAGTCTTGTCAGCGGACCTGCATGGGAATACAAGCAGCACAGGCCAGATGCATGACTCACGCAAAGTCTCCTCCTCTCTCAACCTCTCCTCATACCTCATGCGCTCTCCCTCGATCCGTTTCCAAACCCCATGACCAGCACCCTCCCCTACCACAAGCTTCACCTCTAGTTTCCCACCCCGACCAGGAGAGGGGAGGGTCTGGGAGGGTGTGAGTGGGGACGACGGGGAGGGTGGAGAGGGTAGGAACGAGAGGAGGAGGTTGTTTGGTGATAGGAGAGGAAGGTTGAAGGTCGATGAAAGCAGGGACGACTGTGAGCAACCAGCTGGTTAGCCACTTTTGTCCCAGAAGGTGAACCTAGTGGAATACGTACGTAAGGGATCACCAGGGATGCTAGGACTGGTGGGGCATCGTATCCGTCCTTCGAGGGACCCGCTCCAGAAGGATCAGCAACGAAGATTATCTACCGACAAGGAGTCCAAGTCACCATCAGCTCTGGTCATCACTACTGCGAGACCATACTTGAACAGGTGGATAGATTTATTATGTCAGTGGCGAGAAAGTACAACACTCACGCGTTGATCTGTTACCCACACTCGACCTTTGGCATATTCAACCCGCTTAGGGCCTTCGATGGTAGCTGGGATCCGAAGTTCGAGATCGGCAGTATGACCTGGTGTCAGATGTTCTTCGCCTGTGAGAAATCAAGCAGCGATGACGAATGTTACCAAACGACCGGACAGATGTGGGTCGGATCCACTGGCATGGGCAAGATGTAGTTTGAAACAATGGTAGGGACGGACATACCTCGTTCTAGAGGAGGTGCTTGAGAAGAAGCCAGAGTTATGGTATTGATTGACATCCTGCGCAAGTTGACAGCTGGCGTTAAATGACCTTACACTCAGTGGCGAAGGGGAATAGAAATATTTGACGAGTATCGTGTGGTATACATATAAGCAAAACAACAAAACCACACAAGATGAAGCACACCATATAGCTTCTCGAAACCTCGTCCAAACGTCATCTTGTCACGTGACTCGAGTTTCATCTTCCTCCACCTTTGGACCCTTGTTACTGCTTCATACACAATCAATCCACCATCACTCTCCCTCCATCCTCTCCAAGATGTCCCGTCTCCTCCCAGCTCTTCGGTCTCCGTCTTCTTTTTCAGCCCAAATACGGAGGTTCGGATTCTCGTCCTCGGGACCTGGGCCGAGTCGGTATACTAGCGGTTTTGAGGATGAGGCGTCGAATCCTGTAGTACGGGGAACGTTGGTTCCTATTGTTGTAGAGCAGACTGTGAGTCCATTGACACCGTGAGACTTTAAGACAGGGAGTTTGTCATTTGAGCCATCCTAAGGATACCGTTTGATATATTTAAATATGTCAGCTGATGCAGATGATTATCAGGCTAGAGGGGAGAGGAGTTATGATATCTACTCCAGACTTTTGAGAGAGCGTGTCATCTTTCTGGGGCCTGTAAGTTTCTCATGCCATTTTCAATATCTCAACTTCCATAGCCTTCAAAATCGTTGCAATTGTTATTCAATGACCTTTCATTCCGATCTGTTCCATTAAATTAAATTCCACGAATTACCCTCACTCCCGCTTCACCACACCAGGTTTCCGACCCTCCCTCAACCCTCCTCACCGCCCAACTCCTCTTCCTCGAAGCTGAAGACCCATCAAAACCCATCAAACTCTACATTAACTCCCCCGGTGGATCCGTCACAGCTGGTCTGGCGATCTACGATACCATGCAGTACATCTCGTCGCCTGTTCATACATTCTGTCTAGGCCAGGCTGCCAGTATGGGGAGTCTGTTATTAGCTGGTGGGGAACGGGGTCATAGATTTGCATTGAGGAATAGCAGTGTGATGATACATCGTGCGTATCTGTCCTTTACGATGTGTCGCAAGTTCCACAGCTATTTTGCTGTAGATGGCTCGTGAACTATCCTGCTTCGTACAAGCTGACAAACCCCTTTTCGTGATTAGAGCCGTCTGGTGGAGCATCTGGTCAAGCCTCAGATATCGCCTTACATGCTAAGGAGATACTCCGGATACGTGCCTCTCTCACGGACATTTATGCCTCACATTGCACTCGTCCAGACGAGGCGACAGCCACCGCAAGGGATAGATTTGGTATGTGTAATATTCATAGGTCAATGCCCATCAAAGCCCCACAGCACTGACGACCGGTGCATGTCAACCTCGCATCGCCTCTCCAATCTGCTATCTATACAATACTGCACACTGATCCCTGTACCACATCGACTCCCAGAGAAAGCCCTGGAGCGAGACTACTTCATGACAGCTGAGGAGGCAGTTGAATTTGGGATTGTGGACAAAATCGTAGAGAAGAGAGGGAAGGATGACTCGGCTGCTACGGGAGGCTCGGCATCGCCCTGAGTGGGGGGACCCAGTGTTATGCATGGACGTTAGGCCATGTTTGAGCGGAACAATACAGACAGTGCGGAGCAGGGTGGAAAGCGTTTCAGAGTGTAGAGGAGCAAAAAGCATCGAGTGGCATTTCCCCCGTGTGCTGCCGCGAACAAGCCGAGTGGCGCTGGGACCGCTGGAGCATCCAACGTTGAATGTCGTCTCCCAGCAACGAGGGATGTGCACCCATGCTTGCGGATCAACAAAAGGATAGTACAAAGGTCAGGGGACCGTCCCATCAGATGCATAGAAAGTGTGACGAACCCGATGTTGATGCTGAAACAAGGCGGGGCGTTTCAAAGCAGCCTAAGACAAAGACAAAGACAATCCTACGATGCAATTCCATTCCATCCTTTTATGATTCCCATCCCATCTCTCACTCTCATTCTTCCACCTTCCCCCTCCCCTTTGTTCCCAACATCCCTCCTTTATTCTCCCTGCTCCCTCCCCATCTGTCTTGTTGCCCCGTCCCTATCCTTGTGTGAGAATCCATTGTTACTGTCGAGTCTGAACTTACGCCCACGTCCGATCATCCAGGTGCTCTCTGGTAGAACATCACTCAACTTGGGCGTCAGCTTATCCCCCCCTCTTCCTTCACTCACACTCTCTTGACCTACATTCATTCATTATCTCAATCTGCCACTTAATAACTACGATATACTCTACTTGCGTTCATCATCTCTTGTATCTACAGTAGGACTCCCAATACTCTCCTCATCGCCCTTTGGATCTAAACTGTTCTGTAAATACCATGCCCTCCCTCAATATCCCCCGTCTGGTACTCCTACTTCTGGCAGGTTGGGGGACACTGCACTCGGAAGCGAGAGGCACCCACCTGAAGCGCTCTCGCAGCGCACGACATGGCCATGGACGCCAGCTCCGTCGAGATATTGGTAAGTGCCAACAGACATCGTACGGTGAGCGCCGGTTGATGGAAGAATGGAAGTAGACACATCAAAAACGGCTTGTGCAGCTCCGTCATCCTCCGTCACTGGATCAGTGGCTCCGGTGGCAGATTTAGCGGTCAGTCCGACTTCTGCTGGAGGACACTGGCAAACGATCACAACCGAGGTCTGGGTTGGTGAGTCGGATTTGTGTGAAATGTAGGTTGAGAGGATTGGCGTTGACTCAGTATAGACGATTCGGGATCTACTGTTACGTCTACAACACCTACAGCGTCTTCGGCGTCATCTTCAGACACATCCTCCACATCAGCGACCTCGTCTGCGTTATCCTCCTGGACATCGTCATCTGACTCTGCCCTCACCTCTATGTCTCCTACGAGTGCATCTGCACTCACCACCTCATCGGTCGCTGCCAATCCCACTGCCCAGGAGGAAGGGATATCCATCGGTCTGTCGTTGTCCCTTGGTCTAGGACTGGGTGGTCACAGTACGAGCACGAACACAGGGTCAATTACGGCTACTGGATCAGTGGCCAGCTCTAGCCAGGCTATCTCTACAGCCAGCACATCCCTCTCGGGCCCAATATCGACCTCGACGGCCACCGTCCAGACTTCTCAAAATGATAAACATGTCTATGCCCATTTCATGGTAGGCATCGTATCGCTTTATAAACAAGGCGACTGGGAAGCCGATATCCGTTTAGCCCAATCCAAGGGAATAACGGGGTTCGCCTGTAACATTGGTGTAGATTTCTACACCCAAGCCCAACTAGATCTAGCATTCGCTGCGGCCGAGGTAGTGGGGAATTTTGGTCTCTTCATCTCATTCGACTTCAATTGGTATACGACAAGTAACGTCAGCGGTGTGGCGCAGATGCTGTCGAGATACGTGAATCAGGCTGCACATTTGCTCGTTGAGGGAAAGCCTTTCGTTTCGACTTTCATTGGAGATGGGTTCGATTGGGGTCAGGTAGCTACTGAAGTAGGGAAAGAGCTGTATGCAGTGCCGTTCTGGCAGCCAAGTGAGGAGAACGCGCAGAATACAGGGCTCAGCGGGCTGTTTTCATGGTAAGTCCCCAGAAATAGGCTCCTTCTTTGTACCCAATGACACCTGAAACTGCTTGGACGAGACGAGATAGAGACTGATAATTTGCCAACTCCCACTATCAGGATGGCATGGCCAGGTCAACTGAATAATATCCCAACAAACGAGTCGATGAACGATAGCCGCGATCAAACCTATCTAGGTTTCACTGGCGCTAGTGATAAAGTCTACATGGCACCTGTATCTTCATGGTTCTCGACCCATTTTGGGAAAGAGGTCCCTTACTCTAAAAACTGGGTGTTTAAGTCGGAGACGTTATGGTATGACCGTTGGGAGGAGATCCTGAGTCTAGGGAATCAGCTGAACTTCATCGAGTGTGAGTGGCGTTGCTCTTTGCCACACTGTGTCTCGTCCTGTTCTAGCGAGCGTGGCCTATAACTTGTGACATATTGGAGCTGACACTTCTGCAGTGGTCACCTGGAACGATTACGGCGAATCTCACTATGTTGGCCCGTACAACACTCCCCACACCGATGACGGCTCCTCAAAGTGGGCCGCTGGTCTAGACCACACCGCCATGCTAGACTTCGCCGTACCCTACATCAACGCCTTCAAATCAGGGTCGTCAACACCTATCATCGAAACGGAAATGCTGGTATACTGGTATAGACCTCACTTGAAATCAGCAGAATGCGATTCGACAGATAATGTCGGCTCAAAACCGACTGGATGGGATGTAAGTACAAGCTCTCCGCTGCTCCTGTGTAGACAGTGTGGTTTTTTGGGCTAATGTATTCTGATCAGTATCTAGGAGATACAGTCTTCGTTGCATCTATGACCAAATCTGGAGGCTCAGTAACTGTGACTTCAGGATCCAACGCTCCAGTAACAACCACAGTCCCAGCTGGAGTCAATATGATGCAATTCCCCATGGGCACTGGGAGCCAACAATTTTCCCTCACGACCTCTGGAGGTTCGGCGAGCGGGACGGGGAATGTTACAATCAGTTCGGAGTGTTGGGTGAGTTGGCATGATCATATTTCTTCCTACCGCTTTGTCTAGAGCCGCGAGGCTTTTGAGCGATAATCGGGAAGAGAAATTGATAAGTTGCTGACGATGGTTGAACAGAATGGGATTTATAACTTCAATTACCATTCTGGGTCTGTAGTGGTAGGTTAAGACGACTGTCAAGGTCGAGAAGCGAGAAGAGGGCGAGGAAGAGTTAGAACAAACAATGCTGGTCATGACTTGTCCGCCGTGAATGGCTCGTTTTCGAAGCCTATCTTGCTACAGTATCTGATTTTTTGGAAGCGTTTTTGTGGGATCACAAGAGGGAATGACGTTACAGGCGGCTTTGCACGTTGTAGCGCTATGCATACGTCGGATTCTGAATGGCCGACCGGCGTACTCAGGCCAGGAGACATGTCCCGCCGTCGGCGAAGAAATAATTCTGGTTGGCTTGGCACATATCCCGTTCTAATACTGGAATCATGACGGGCCTCTCAAGAGGAATACTGTACGCATGGCAAGCACTGACAATTTACTCAACATCAAAGAAATCATCCGTCTCCTCAGCAGCAACCTCCTTCGCCTTCTTCCCATCTCCTTTCCCACCCTTCCCAGGCTCATCCCCAGCAGCAATGACGACTTTCCCTTTCTCCGCCTCCCCAGAACCCAGACCATGCTCAGGTTCCGAGCTAAGCGCTCCAGCAGCCATCATCTTCCGTGTACTATTCAACAGCTCCAATCGGACTTTTGAGGGCGCATCCAGCGTTGAGGGATTAGGGGATGAGTGGTATGGTGATGGCAGGATAGGGGGGAGGGTGAGGTGTGGTTCTGTCCCGGTGCCGGTGCTGGAGGTGCTGGTGGAGGGGAACAGGGAGATGTATTTCTGTGTATTACTGCCGGGAGCCGGGAGTTTACTAGGTAAGTGGACGATTTGGTGGAGTCGCAATGGACTCACGGGAAATGCAGCACATAATTTAGCATTATCCGAGCATCCTCCAGCTCTCTTTTACATCTCCCTTTATCCGCAGCACTCGCTTCTGCTAATTCTTTCTGGAACCGCTTGATCAATCTCAGCAGTTTTTGACGTTCTGGTCGAAAGTCAGCGATCAGCTTCGCTCCTGCTCCATGTCCGACATCCCTCGGTACAGCTGTCCTATGCCACATTGTGTCATTACTCACCGACAAATTTCACCTACAAGACCCGTGATCAGCTCTTGCTCTTGCGTTATCAAATACGCATAACCCACCATATGATACCTCGCTCCATTCTTCTTCTCCACATCTCTGTTCTCGGCTGCCGACAGATCAGCTTCGAGTGCAGTTAATCGTCGTTGCGTCGCTACTCGTTTCGCAGGATCGAGGTTCTCCTATAGACACAACAGCATCAGTATTCTTTTCAACATGGAGAAGATCGTCTCCAAATGGAAATGGAAGGATGACTAACCTTGGCAAGAAGCCGTTTCGTTTGTCGGATGGAGGCTTTGATCTTACTTAGTCCCGGGATTCCGTCGGGGTTTCGTTGTTCTGTTGGCCGTCTTTTGGGGAAGGCGGAAGTTGAGGGGAGGGTGTTTGAGGATGAGGTGCTTGCCTTGGGCTGACGGTGTTGTTTCGGTGCTGGCGTCATGTTTGTCGTCAAGAAGATGTTAGGTCGTCAACGTCGAGGCTGAAGCAACCATCGACCTAACTACTAGTATCTAACTTTTGTGAGCACGTGACCTCTTTCGTAAAATGGGGTTCAGTTAAAGTATTCCGGTCAATCGGTCACTCTATGGACGATTTTCTGGAAAATCTTGAGGTGAATCAATCACACTCTGTGCGTCGTGCATCTCTCACTGAAGTCATCCATGCAAGGCTTGGCTACCTTGCACGCTGATCACTGCAACAAGAAGTCTAGAGTAGGGAGTGAGTAACCCTGCGGCACGGATAGATCTGAAGACGATCACTGCCGCGCAGGATGGAATGTGCAACGCGCCAACCCTATTGTCCGTAGCACAGAGATGGATCTTTGTATCATGTCCAGGCCCTTACATTCACTTTCGTATAACAGTGTCAAGATCTTGCCAGGTTGCATTGAAACCAGCCTTCTGCCCCTTCTCGTCTGCGGTAGGACGATGTTTGCGACGCTGTGAAAGAACGAAAGAACAAACTTGGCCAAGGATGATCCGATCTGCCCTGAGAATATTACGGCATTCGTGGTTCTTGATTTCGACGGAAGTGGCATTTCGGATAGTTCTGTCCAATGGGTTATCTCGTCTGCTTCTATGCGGCTTTCGATCAACAACATTTACGGTTCGAAGAGGCGGCAATGGACACGTAGGACTATCGCCCTCTCATACGCTTGTGATAGGGCGCAGCCTCCCTGGCCAGGGCTATTTAGAGAGTCAAATCGAGATGTACAGCGAACCTTGTTTTGACATCAAATGCCGTCTTCCTTGTCTCTCCTAGAACAACTTCGCCGTCTGCCCTTCTACTCAGATTAAAGTTGAACTATTCCACCCGTCTTGATCATCGCTGCCAAGAGCTAGTGGTATCCACCATGGATATCTCCGAGCTCCCGCGGACGTCGTCCCAGAGCGATTCTCGTTCTGTATCTCACGAACCGGATATCTCACCAACAACAAATTACACGGCGACGATGAGCTATCATCCTGAATCGTCTTCGTCCATGCTTCAGGCTCCAGACAGACCGCTCTTGCGGACCAGCTCTTCATCGGAACCTCTGCTGGGCGATACATCAGCGGCTACATCTCCTGCGCAAGAGTTTAACAACCCTTTCGCAAGTCATAATGCCAGTCACGAGTCTGTCGTTTTGGACACTCCCGCTCCCTCAGAACCACCAAAGATTCATGTCAACTCCATCCCCAACAGTCCAGATTCGGCCGACATTCCCAGTTTTACTCGTCCAGAGCCAGTCGAACCAGTCTTCACACAACCCTTCGGCGATGACCCAGCTTCCGTGACAGCATCAAGCTTTACGAAAACGCCAGCGCTCTCTCATCCTTCGAGTATCGCTGAGCGAAGATCACAGCGGACCAAGAATGCTGCGCCTTCGATGAGGTCTGGCCGATCTGGGAAATCGGGCAAGCACTCTGTTTTGACCAATAAGACCGGTGGTCATTCGGCTTCCAGAAAGCCGTTTCAAAGTACGAGACTCAAGGGGGATATATATAAGCCATGGCTGGAGAAGAGGGACCCGGCGCAGAGATGGGCTCGATGGATCACTTTGACTTGTATCTTTATTGGGTTTGCCCTTGCTGGCGTTAGTGAGTCACCGTCTACCCAGATAGTTGCTCGATCCTGTCGTGGTCCACTCTAACGTGAGCCGTGTAGTTTGTTACGACGGGTATGCCGCTGTTCCAAGCTTGGGCAAGATCTGTTCTGTGCTCTCGGACGATTTCTCCAATGGCCTCGATCTGAACACATGGACCAGGGAGGTGCGGCTGGACGGTTACGGGAACGGGGAATTCGAATGGACGACCGCGTCAGACAATAATTCTTTCGTGCAAGATGGTGTGCTATACCTTGTCCCCACTCTGACGTCCGATGTCATCGATGCCGCCCACATCACCAACGGGTACACGCTCAACCTCACCGCTGATGGGACATGCACCTCAACAAACGTTACTCAATGTGTGGCTGTTTCGAATTCTTCGCTCTTGACCGTCATCAATCCTGTTCAGAGTGCGCGACTGATCACCAAAAAATCGGTTTCCATCAAATATGGCAAAGTCGAGGTTGTTGCGAGATTCCCAACGGGTGATTGGATTTGGCCCAGCATTTTCATGTTACCCGTCAATGAAACCTACGGTGCTTGGCCAAGGAGTGGGGAGATCGATGTGAGTACAGACTGGCGACATTGAGCCTTTGACGCCTTGTCTGACAGTTTACCAGATCCTCGAGGGAAGAGGAAACAATGCTTCCTACCCCAACCGAGGCGTAGATTACGCTCAGAGCTCTCTTCATTGGGGTCCTACCACTGCCCTCGACAGATTGTACTTGACCTGGGGATACAGGGAACAACGTCGAACGTACTACAATCAGAAATACCACACGTTTGGGTTAGAATGGAATGAAAATTACATGTGGACCTGTAGGTTGAGCACAATATTCCGCAGCAAGGCGAATATGACACTAACAACCCTATCAGACATCGACTCGAGAGTATCACAGGTTGTTTCGCTCCGTTTCAACAAAGAGTCGTTCTGGACCCGGGGCGTGTTCCCAAGCACAATCACGAACGACTCGGCAGTCATCAAACTCACAAACCCTTGGATCCAGTCAGACAACAATGTGGCTCCCTTTGACCAAGGTCAGTTATTCTCCTGCTCTCCTGCATTGCTCTGCGCACATGCGCACATGCTCACTTCAGGACTTTTTACAGCGTTCTACCTCGTCATCGACGCCGCAGTCGGTGGGACGGACGGCTGGTTCCCAGATGGAGAGGGAGGTAAACCATGGCTGGACGACTCGGTCTCCTCTATGTCTGGTAAGCGTCTGATCTCCGCTCCAATGAACCCATAGCTGACATTTTGTTTGCTAGATTTCTGGATTGCGAAAGATAAATGGTATTCCACCTGGCCAACAGATAAGACTCAGCGAGGCTTTGCCATCTCGTCGGTAAAGATGTGGAAGACGTGTTAGACTTTATTGAGATGGGTATTCATATATTTATAGTATATTCGGTTCTGTCATAAAGGAAAAGAAGTAAAGGACATTACTTTGGTAGGGGAATACATATTGGGTCTACTTCATTTGGTTGCTGCTTGTATCATACCTGTTCTATGCATAGTCTATAACCTCGCCATTGGGAGATCACTGCAAATATCGTTAGATCGCCACCCAACAACAGCCACATTACATTAACTCCCCGATTATTGTTTTCGTCCTCTGCCGCAGCTGCCATTCACTTCTTCCCTCATGCCATGGCCTCTCCTGGGCCATCATCGGCCACTGCATCCGTCTCCACCCCAAAATCTCTGAAACGCAGGGCTCCCGTCCCTACCCCTCCCGGCGCAAGTGGGATCATCGATTTCTCCAAGCGTCGCAAGAAAAACAGAACTGAGCGATCAGTCTGGAATTCAACTGACGATTGGGATAAGCTAATCGCTGATTCCTCCTCATCGACCTCGAGTATCTCCATAAGACGATCGTACCCTCGTGGACTACCTAGCTTGGTTCGGTGTACGAGTGAAGCTGCTGCTCGGAGTTTCAAGCGACTTTGGGAGATTGACTATTATGGGACGAGATGGAAGGAGGTGTGGGCTTGGGTTCCGGATCATCTGAAGATAAGGGTGAGGGATGATGTGTTCAGGTTTTGGGGAGGGTATTTGACGACTGAGACGATACGGGAGGTGAGTTGAATCTCCCGAGTAATCTGTCTGTACAGAGGACAGGCAGCAATTGACACTGGACCAGCAATTCATCATAGCTCCCGAATGCTATTTGCCAGGGATTCTTCTTCCTGCAATCAGCTCACTTACTCATCTAAAAACCATTCACCCGCCCGAGAATCTGCAAGCCGCCATCACGAGCCTGAGCCTGAATGATGTTCGAACAGCGTCGGATGTAGCTGTCGCTGGACTGATATGGCATCTGCCCAATCTGGAGACTATCGACCTGCAAGGCTGCTCGTTGGCTGGGAAGAGGACTGTCGACGCCATCGTCAAACGATGCGATAGGGTCACCCAGCTGAATCTGAATGACACGGGTGTGGTTGAGCAGGATCTACAACGGCTGCTCCAGAAGCTAGGAGATGGATTGACAATGTTGAAAATTGACCATTGTCAGATTTTGGTATGTCTTCCGCTACTGCTGGGTATATAGACACCTGATTTCACAATTCTCGCCCTCTAGTCAGATGAAACATTCGCAGACGAGCCATACAGTCATATCACACATCTCTGTCTTCCGGGAAACACCGTTCACTCCACATCGGGATTCCAAGATTTCCGCAAAAAGGCCCTCCGAATGGGACAGTCCCTTGCATACCCAAAGCCTATCCCAGTAAGAGCGGAAACTCGACTTCAATTCTCGCGTCTCAACCTCCTCTTCCCATCCCTCACCCATCTGGAACTTCCAGGTCTTCTCATCCCACCAAACGTGAAGATCGAGCTACCTTCCAATACCCTTGTTCACTTCTCCGTTGGACCAGGAGGACCGCCAGTTCCTGTTGATATCTTGATCCAGCTATTTGCTCGGCAGACAGACTCGTTGAAGGTCATCGAACTTGGTCATATCCTCCCTACGGAAGACAGGGGTACGTTTGAGAGCTTTGTGGAGTTGGGACGGGTCTTGCAGCAGTGTAAGAACCTGGAGAGATTCTCTTTGGAACGGGACGAACACGGATCAAAAGATCCGATATGCGATAGAGCAATGATGTTGACATCTCATGCTATCTATGAAGGGGCGATGAAAGGATCATGGAGGAGGGGACTAAGAGTGCGTATTCATTTGGTCTACCTACTTACGTATCTTTCACATCGTGCTGTAAAACGCAGCAGATTACGAATTATCTATATCTCCCGAACTAACGCGTCTATCAGTATCTATCCCTCCGTGTACCCCAGCCCATTTTCTTTGGCGACTTCATCCCATCCCCTGCTTCTCTTATGGAAGATAGCGGAATTCTCCCACCGCCGCTAGAAGAGCTTCACATCCCCTCGGCGACCATTGATGGACCTGACGAGTTTGCGGAAGCCCTAGCGGGTTTTACGAACCTAAGAATATTAGATGTATCGAACACAGTCATCACAGGTATGTATCCTTTGCGCGGAATGGGGAGGGGACCCATCAATTTGAGGTCAACTGGGATGGACTCTGCTGAAATTTACGGGTGCTAATTCGATTGTAGATGAGCAGATCTTCAGGATATTGGATGGATGTCGCCTGCTTTCGTTTATTGATTTGACATCTTGTCGCGGGGTCAATGTCCGACATCGAAGGAACATTTTCGCGGTGAGTGTAAGGCTCCGGTCTCTCACGTCCATTCTATCTCACATAGCTGTACCGTGTTTGCGTAAAGGAAGACAGGACTGACGTTGTGCGTCACGCTGTTAGGCATGGCGAGACGCTCGAGCTCCAGGCTCATGACGGGCTGTGTACTGTGTATCTGCATGATTTTATCATCACCTCTGTATCAATTATCTGAGCAGACGAATCGAATTGGGCCTAAATTGTATAGCTAGATTGAATACATGCATTATTATTGTTGTGGTACTGTATATTCTGGCAGTTGACCATGCAATCTAGATACTCTATACACTCTCACACATGTGACTGCTTCTTCACCTGCTTACTTACCCTATCCTACGTTCGCGAACGACGGGCATTCATTTCTGCCAGGCGATACTCGCATACATCCCCCAAACGACGTTAATCTCCAATCCAAGCGCGTATGGTTTCATTTGATCGGCTGAGAGGTTCAGATGAGGATCCAAATCGTTGACGACGGGGACTGTTTGCCAGGTAGGAGGGGAGTTCTCAGCTTGTCCCCTTTCGAGATCACCGACTGGGATCAGGTCACAGGATGAAAGCATGACGTATAGTCGTGTATAGAGCAAAACAAGAAGAGGCTTACGGAAGTCGTCGAGCGCAAAATCCATGACGGCAACGTCGATTGTCTCATCATCTCCCACGTCAGGGAACACAGAGACCACAAAATCACTGAGGGGCAGGCATCAATTCGTCTTCTGGCCAATGACTTCTTTGTTTTGATTGGGTAGTAGAATCAAAGTTGTTACTCACGGCAGGTTTGGGATGATAGGGACTGAAGAGACACATCGGTCAGTCTAGGTGCAGCATTTCTAGTCTCCCTGCTTACCTGGGATATGTTCGATATCATCCCCAATTCCAGGACAAGCATCCATTGTCACGTATCCCAATGTTGGCGCATCCTTCCCGCCAGACTCCCCAGCCCAAAACGGGTGTTCCAGATTGTCCGTCGATAGCAAGTTGCGAATAGAATATTCCTCCCACTGAGAGGATAACCAGTCGTTGTGTACCTTTTGGACTTTCTCGTCATCCTCCATCATCCGGGTATGTTGGTCGTCCCGTCGAGATTTGAAAGACAACTGCGAGGAGGACTGGAGTTTAGAAGCTCCCCGACGGTTCATCTCGGCTGTAATGTTTTTGGCTAAGCCGGCTTTGAGAGGGATGTAAAGGAAAGCCGAAGTGCTATTCAATTCCTCTGTTAGCTCCAGCCATCGATCTGAACGATATGCAGTCCGCAATCAAGAACAGAGGGAAACTCACAAAGGAGAGATAGTCAATTCGTCGTTTCGATCGAATCTCCCTTGAAACTTTTGTTCGCAAATTCCAAAATCAACATTCTGCTGTAAAGACGACAAGAAAACACGTACGACATCGAACCGCTGACTCCCAGCATTCCCGATCAATATCCGTTTGATGTCGTCTCGCCCCTCCTGGCGAACTGTTAAAGGAATGACCTTCTCCCCGAATTCAGTCAAGACGGAACGCGGATGACCAGGTGGGAAGCGAGCGAGGAACAAGTCATAAGGAACTTTTCCTAGGGGTGTGGAGATGTCCAAGTCCGAAGCTAGACGGAGGAGCTCGAGGGTTATGTTATTGCCAAGGGGCTGTAAGTTTTGAAACATTAATTTTTGTCATTCCGCCCACAAGTTGTCGAGAGCAAAAAAAACTGTTATTTACAGTTGAATAGTCCTCGTCCTTTTTTCCAGAGTGAAATTTATATCTGTCGCTGGCGTCAGCATGATGACGATGTCGTTACAGAGTAGAACTCACGTTCGTAGATTTGCATCTAGATATCGCCTAGCAACGTCTAGAGGCTTCCCTTCGTCCTTCTTCGTAGGTAAGCTCGAACTGAGTCATGTCAGCGGCACTGCTGCTCATGTACCAGCTGACCGACTCACGAAGTGAAAGCGATGGTCTCCATATAACGACCTGGAACAACTCTATAACATGGCCACGACGAATCCGTATCAGCCGCCAGTGGTGTGCAAGGGAAGAACAAGAAATGGTACTGACGAGATACTTCGCTCATCCATCTGATAACAATCTCTCACGTGGGTGTGTCCGCCAAAGATGTAGATCGGAGTGAGTGGGTGCACGTTCCTTATCGCTTTGAATATTGGATCCCATTCAGCAGTCTCGCCTCGTGCTGGCATATGGCCCGCAAGGACGCTGAAGGGTCGATCAGCGGGTGACTTTGCCTTCGATTCGATGGCGGACATACAAGTAATCTGGCTCGCTTTCGATAGCATCCAAAAACCAGGCTTCCTTCGCCAACAGGGCGGGCGATTGAACGGTCAGATTTCTGGCCAAGCGTCAGCATCCTTCCCACAAATAAGTGAACGAGAATCACCGATCGGTATTCATAACTATGCTCGATAGATCAACAAGGGAGCACACCAGGTCTGCTTCGTTGACTTACAATTAAAGAGCACTCCAAAAGCTGTGACTTTCCGACCCCTGTGGGTGGGACGTCAGTGCACGATCACGAAAAAAAAATGTGAGCACATACAACTTAGTTTCAAACTTGACGAACTTCTCTCCGATTGGCACAGAGCTCCAATGACCATTGTCATCCTGAACAGTGATGTTGACGTTAGAGGTGATCAATCGACCATTCCTACATTTCACACCGTCAGTCAGTCAGCCCACCTTGCCGATAAGCTTAATCGCAACTTACCACGCAGCACGACGATCGTATAGCTCCTTAGCATCTCTGTATCGATATAGCTCATGATTCCCGATCGTTGCGACATCGAACGGCAACATTGAGAAGATTTGGTCGGCTCGAGCTGCACCCGTAGGCGACGAGCTGACGAGGCCTGATCCGTCGTGGTGATCTCCGGCATCCCTAGGGGTACAATCATCAGTTTACATCGCTAAACATGAGGTTGGATTTGGGAATAATAGCTCAGCATTCTGCTTACACCAAGAGAAGATCCACCCCTTTCTCATCTGCCAGAGCTCGAAGATGCGCTGCAAAGCTCGCAAATGCACCGTAATCGCCTGAGTAATTCTGTTACATTCATGCTAAGCATTTGTGCGTTTGGTATCTCACTAGCAAATACAACTCACAGGTTCAGGCCAGGTAGCCTATACGAGTGATAAAAGAATATGTCAGCCATGTTACTCAAGGCTACCCAGCCATACATCTGTACGTACATGTTGATGACCCAATAGCCAGCCTAAAGGTAGTGAAGGGAGTGAGGGGAGGTTAGCTACGAGTCGTACAAACTTGGTACCAAGGACTGACCATGCGTATCAGAGGTACTCAGGAAGTTGACATCTTTCCATTCAAGCGGCCGTGTTGGGATAGGGAGACTGGGACTCTTGGCTGCCTGTCTTGGGAGAGCGTGTGCAGTGGCGAGCAGGCAAAGGATGGTAAGGAAGGTTGGAGTCCTCATAGCTCCACCGCAGGGGTTTGGGAGTGGATGTCGATTTCACGCTATCACCGTCGGATGCACTCGATCGGTCCTGAGCTGTGCAATGTGAGTTGTAGCTGGGGAGCTAGACGGGAGAAGATGGGGTGAAGAGATAGAGAGGATCTTAATCGTCAACAATCCAATCTCGAGGTTGAATCCCATCCCACATCCGGCAATCACAACCGGCGGCTCGCAACGCTAAACCCATAACCCAACTAACCCACTCTTCTGCACTCTTCCCTCTCTCAGTCACACTAGGTTATCCAAGCATGTCGCTCCAAGATAGACTTTCGTCTCAGGATGCACTCCAGCTCTTGTCTACCGCTGCTGTAAGCCGGTTGCTATTCTTTCCCAAAAAGGCGCGCTGATTCACGATCCAGTCTTTGGCACTGGTCACAGCGTCTTCAACTACCGGGTCGAGCTACAATTTCCCCCTCATGGTGAGTAACCGAAGGAGATATTGCTTTCATCTAGAGGTACACGCGAGCTGACTGATCATCAATTCGCGTTTTAGCTGTTCGGTATTATCGCTTATGAGATGACAAGCTCGACTGCCCCGTTCCGACAAGTGAGCCCCGACTCACAGTGATATCATCGAATGCTGCGGGCTGTCACGGCGAGCTGACATGATCATGTATCTAGTTCATCAATCTCATCCTACTAAGCATCATCTTCGACATCTTCAACTTCCTTTCCCACTCTTTCTCTCCCCTCATATTCCTCATAACAATTCTCCTTACCCTCCTGAAAATCCCAATCTTCTACACCTCCCTCGCACAGCTTCGAACGCGCGGTGGAGAGCTGAACTGGGGAAATGGTGGGCTGGGCGCAGCTGCGACTAGCTTCCGAGGGTTTGCCTCTGCTGGAGGAGGTGGAGGTAGCGGGGGGCGATGGAGTATGCCGGGTGGATTTGGGTCGGGGACTGTTGGTTCGGATAGTACGGCGGAGAGTGGACATGCCGGACAGGGGTTCCCTAGCTCTGGAGGATTTAGGTTGGGGGGTGATGAGGATTCGCCCAGTGTAGCTGGAGGAAATGGAGGGCCGCCTCCTGGTCCACCTCCTACCGGGAGAGGCGGTTATGCTCCCATTGATTAAGATCATTCACCGAAACCTTTGCTTGCCAACGTGGCGATATGGATGTGGGGGTCGAGTGAACAGACGTAGCCCTGTCGTCACATACACTAGAACCAGTAGGGAAGTACTAGAGTATAGCGATGGAATGAATGATACAATGCATGAACAGGAAGCTTCTACAGCCACGTTTCTCATCTTCTTGGATTATACAATCGCCTCCGTCACTGGATCGATTCCACTACATTCCTCGACTCTTCTCCATGACGGCGCTGACGTCCAGGATTTCCCCGTCCAATCTATCCCCACCCATGAAGTCTCCAATGTCCATTGATTCGTCGACACCCTGTAGGATCTCTAGGTGGATGTTATGTGTCCCACCTAATGGAAGACCGGAGGGTGTTGCAGCCAAGAGGAGCGGGTTATGAGGGGACTACATTATTATTAAATGCGTCAGCAACCGGCGTTAAGTATGTCATGCTTTTGAAGCGTTGCACAGCCTTAGGGAACTGGGCCTTGGCTTGTGCCGTACTCACATCAGACACTATCTTCTTCTCCATAGCCTGTCTTAGCGGAACAGCTAGACCGAACGTATTCCTCTGCATCGTCTGTTGAAGCTGTGTCTGGGTCGACGACCACTATAACGGGGGTTCCCATCAGCATGCGCAAATACATCCCTGACCTGTTATCAGGCATATTGGAACATCTCTCACCTTCTCGAGTCTCGCTTGCAGAGGATTGACATTAGCTGAAACGGACTGAGCAGCAGACTTGAGTCCGTAGCGGAATGTGTCATGAGTTCCAGTGACGGGATGGGCGGTTGCCTATAGGATCAAGCCAGGTAGCAACGGATGACATAGTGTTAGAACGCATGCCATTATCCAGCTCTTTCCTGCGCTGCTCAGCTTAGTGACATACCTTCGTGGAGACGACATGCTCCTCTTGGGAGGTCGAGGCTGTTGGAGGAACGAGTCTGTATGACTGAGGTCCAGGGTTAGCTCTTGCTCGTTCACACACTTGAAATCCAGAGAATGGAAAGATATTTACCATGCTGTGATGATATGGTGGTATGCACTGTGTTGGAAAGCAATTGAGCATAGATATAGATATGTAGAATGCATCGCAACCCAGCAGCGAACGCAAGCGCGTCGTCAATGTGCCACATCCGGAATTACGGCAATAACGCTCGACGATCTGACCACCTCAACCCCCAGTCTCCCAGCCAGCCGCTGACTGACTCGACGCACTCAACACCACATCTTCCTTCCCTCCCTTCCTTTTCCTTTTCCTCGTCTTTCCTCCTCGCTCCCAGTCGTGCTCTACAGCTATTCGTGAGTCCCATCATCCCTCATTTCGTTTGCACGCAAGGTTTAGCAGAAGAGATGTCGACGAGCACGATGTCGACGCGGAGAAGGGAGACATCCTTCTCGCGGCAAACCTTGTGTCTGGTCTTGGGAAGTATCATTGCATTCGCTGACTGATTGTTCTTTCATCCAACTGCTTTTCTATCCCACATATCTTGCATCTCATCGCTGCTTGCCCACCCTGCTACTTCGCTCATCATCATCGCCGATTGACGACCGAATCGTTTCATCCTCCCTTTCAACCAAAACCCCTGAACTGGAATCCCAACCGGCCATCCCGTCTCTGGCGATCTCGTCACATCCCTTGTCTGGGTCTCATTCGCCCCTTTTCTCACCGTCAACCCCGACTGCAATCCTTTCAGTGACGGGCTTTCTTTATCTCTAAACCAACTCCACCCCCGTTACTCCGCGATCAGGATAACTCGGCATTGATTACTAATCCACCCTTCACGACCACGAGCTGCGCTATCGAGCGCGGATTCAAAACACTTGACCGAGAGCACTAGTGTTGCGTTGTCTTGAGTCACCGCTCTCGCCAGCCGACTGTCTTGATCGTCAATCGTATCAGTAGAGTGTAGAAGCATCTGGCGTTGCGGACGACTTTCTCTCAGGCGGACACACATCCAGGTGAGTCAGCATTTCAGCCCTCTTTCTGCGTGTGCCTTTTCCCTTCTCTCCTCCTTGGTGTCTGTATGGGGTATTTCCGGGAGGAAGCACGTCACGCTCTATCTTTAGTCCTGCAAAGTGCTGGATTCGGGCAGGCGTTGATCCTTTGATGAGCCCCGAGTTGCCGTCGTTGTGTGTTCTCGTTTGTGTCGCTCCGAATTGGAAGGCCTCATTGGCGGGGCACAGATTTGCCTGCGCTCCACCTTGGAGGATCTGTCCAGCGTGAGGTGCATGATTGCAGTCGGTGGAATGCATTCGTCCCTCTATGTCCTGTGTGGACTGTCAAGAGGTGATGGGACAACGGCCTGGCAGGCTTGAAGTAGTTTGTTCGAGGCCGCATCCCCGACTAGTATGAGCAACGCTGATCTAGTTACTGCCATTCACTTCCCTCTTATCCTCCTTCTGCAACGAAACTCACACCAAACGTTTGAACACTATCCTTGTCTCCCGTTACATTCTCATACAAATCCTCCTTTGTTCCCCCCCACCTCGCGCAAACCCCGCCGCTACCGGTCCGCCTTCTCGTTTTTTTCCCTCTTTCGACTGACCGACGTCCCCTTATTCATCCTCTTCTCCCTCACTTACTACGGCTGGTGCGACCCAAACACAACTCGAAATCCAAAAAAAAAAAACTATACTTGCAACCACCATTCCGTCGCATCGTACACGCCATACTCCGCGTCGATTTCCTTCCTCTCAAATTCGAAAACCACTTCAAACTCCACGCTTGTCTCCAATGGCATACGGTCCCTCTCCAAGCAGAATGACGTCCCTGGATCTCCGCGTAGGCGGCAAGTACAGGATCGGGAAGAAGATTGGCAGTGGTTCATTCGGTGAGCTTCAGCCATTGCGCCATGGTCTGTGCCTATTCTGACAGCGTGCTTAGGTGACATTTACCTTGGCGTTAACATCGTCTCTGGCGAGGAAGTTGCCATCAAGCTCGAATCCACCAAGGCTAAACACCCTCAGTTGGAGTACGAGTCTAAGGTCTACAAATCTCTTGCAGGTGGTGTCGGCGTACCTTTCGTTAGATGGTATGGTACCGAGTGCGATTACAATGCGATGGTTCTCGATTTGCTGTAAGTTTAGTTGGCTCACAGCCTTACGCCAGTACTAATGAATCCATAGGGGACCTTCCCTCGAGGATCTGTTCAACTTCTGCAATCGCAAGTTTTCCCTCAAGACGGTTCTCCTCCTCGCAGATCAACTGGTAAGTGCTTCCTCAGTATCGTGTTCCAATGTCTTACCAACTTTGTCAGATCTCTCGAGTCGAGTACATTCACTCGCGAAACTTCATTCACCGAGACATCAAACCGGACAATTTCCTCATGGGAATTGGTAAACGTGGCAACCAAGTCAACGTCATCGACTTCGGTCTTGCCAAGAAGTACCGTGACCCAAGGACCCACCTTCATATCCCTTACAGGGAGAACAAGAACTTGACCGGCACGGCTCGTTACACATCGATCAACACCCATTTGGGTGTGGAACAGTCCAGGCGTGACGACCTCGAGTCGCTGGGATACGTTCTTATGGTACGTGCTACTTGTCCTGCCTCTGACAATCAGCTGACTGGATTTGTTGTAGTACTTCCTCCGCGGTCAACTCCCCTGGCAAGGTCTCAAAGCTGCTACCAAGAAGCAGAAGTACGACCGAATCATGGAGAAGAGTGAGTGTGGATCTGATCAGGAGCGAGTTCATTGATTGCTAACTCTTCTGCAGAGATGACGACTCCTACTGAAATCCTTTGCCGAGGCTTCCCCAACGAGACCGCCATTTACCTCAACTACTGCCGCTCTCTTCGATTCGACGACAAACCAGACTACTCTTACCTTCGTAAACTCTTCCGAGATCTGTTCGTTCGCGAGGGCTTCCACTATGACTACGTTTTCGACTGGTCCGTTCAACCCAAATCGACCGGCGGCCCCCCTTACAGCAAGGAGGACAATCTGAACTTTATCGCTCAGATGCAGGCTGATGAGGCGAAGAGAGCTAGAGTGAGAGACATGGCTGGAGGAACTAACCCTCAACAACAGGGTGGTCAGTCTCAGGCGGACGCTGCAGCCCAGGAGTTGGCTAAGGAGAACCAGAGGCAACTGAGAAGTCAGACCAGAAGGGAGAATAACTGGTAGACTGGTTCTCTCGTCAGTGCGGGGAGCGAAGGGGACTGGTTGGGGAAGGGCAAGCGGCAAGTGTGCGTTGAGCCCATGTGGTGAAGTTTGACAAAGGGGATCGGGGATGGTGTGCTCACCACGAGCGTGTGGAGGGAGTGTGTGGGTGTTCACTTGTTCATTTTCGTGTCAGCCGTCAACCAAGAACACGAATCTGTAGTCCGTACCAAGCGAACTCAACTACTCTCAACTACCCCACCTACCACTCGAGCTCCACATCCGCCATTCCCGACAATCGATACCCTCTGTCACATCACGACCGTTACGTCCCCTCTATTCTGTTATATAGATTGTTCGTCTTGCTTCTGCTTGGACATCGATCTCGACTCCATGCGTTCACCATCCCTCGAATCAATTCGATTCACTTCCGTCGGCTGCCTCGTTAAATACCCTAAACCTCGATAAACCATCGGTTCGGTGTTCTCCTTCCTTCTCCATCCAATCACACCGGATACGATCGCTCCTCGTACATAACCCTTCCTCCCGACCTTCCACACTCACCATTCTGGATCGACATCGTCAAATTCTTACAAGTTGCCATCTCGGCGACGGACTCTCATTCGTGACCCGGTCACGTAGCAAGGGAAGACCTGGTCCGACCTACTGTTTATGTACAATTATCATTTCACCCTCACCTCCATTGACTTTCACCCTCACATCTCCCATCCTCGCCAACACCACAAGCTACAGCGTCGACTTCCCCGTATGCCCCACACATTCCCCTACTCCCTACACTGGTGTGTCAGAGGAGCTAGGCCAGAATGAGTTTGGGCGCGGGAGGGCGCCATGGTGTAACATATTTTGTGGAAGGTGGCGGTATCGAGCAATGTGGATGGGTGTCTCGAGATTGTACTCGAGTTCACCTCGCATATATGTGATGATCCCCACGGATACTTCCTCTCTTCGTCGTTGATAGCTGTGTGATACGTTTGACTCGTGACGATGCATACCCATATAAATTGTACAATTGCGAGTGTCATGTTGTCTCTGGTCTTAGGTCAAAAGATTCGTCATAACGTCCACGGGGACCAGAGGGTCGAGACAATCTGTTAGGATTCGTAGTGCGGGTACTCGGTCTTAAAACGGTGCACGTTACATACACTGAGGCAATCAATGCGTCCTGGACAAACTCATGCGGATATGTTCGACGCCACCGGCCTTTTTTGAGAATCCAGAGGGCTGGCATGCCATTCGCATCTGGCTAATGCCAACATATAGATGCATATCGTTAACGTTCACTCGTACATATTTCCGACTTGTGACTAATTCCAGCTGCTATGCTATCGCTCATCACTGCAGGTTTCCAATGGGCCAAACCATCACTTGAGGTCTTTGTAGGCTGGACACGCCTTGAAAAACTCTGTGAGGCTTGTCAACGGCTCGGAGAGGATCTATCAACATGATTATCAGCCAATGTCGTATTTCATCCCGACGTTTGCATGGAGAATTTGCAGTGGTCCAGAACCAATCCAAGGGTAAACAACATAACAGGACACTCACCGAGGCAGGCTCTTTCAGGTCGGGGAAACCACCGAAATATCCATACTCCTTATTGAAGAGATGCATATTATGCAATGTCTCCTGAGCGATTTGAGGTGGGAACCCTACCTGCTCCATAAACTGGCGATAAACGTCATCGGGAGTTTCCTCAAACTCCATCCCCTCGCCATCATGCGGGAAAGCCTGTTTGAACGCCTCTAAGATACCGGCGGGCGTGGTATACCCATTACCCGCATTGAAACTCTTATACAAAGTAGTCTCCGGATGAAGGAGGATGGCTTTGACGTATTTGCCGGTATCGGAGGCAATGTCTATGAACGGCATTCGGGCGTCGGCCTTGACTGGGAGAGAGAAGATGTAGTTCTTCTTGTCCGGGGATTGTCGGATCATTTGGAATACGGGGAGGTTGGACATGAAGAAACCTGGGAGGAAGAAGGTCCAGGGTAGGTTTAGGGATTTGACGTATTCCGCAACTTCGGCTTTGCCGTCGAAATGAGCGATTTTGAGTTCACCTTTGGTGACTGGGGTGGGTTAGGCATAGGTTTAGCTGAGAACACGATAAGACCGCCACACCGAAATCGCCACAAAAGATATACTAAGTATCAAAGGACAGATGGAAGATGGTATAAAAGTTCAGGACATACACTTGGTGATACTGATCACGGTGGACCAAACATAATGCTGGACACCAGCAGTCTACCAGATCCCAGAGTTCACATTAGCATTAACGCATCAATCATCCCAAACCAAGGTCACCGACCTTAGCAGCATCCGCCAAATTCTTTCCCTGCTCAACCTCCTTTTCCTTACTCAACAAAGCCCAATAATCCGTCATCGCAAAAACACCATAAGCCCCCTGAAAAGCCTTGACAAGACTATCCTTATCCCACAAATCGGCTGATACCATCTCTACGCCCCTGGCTTCCAAATCTTTCGAGGCGGGCTTGGAGGTATCCCGCGTGATCCCGCGTAGGGTAAAGGTCTTGCTGGCGATGGGATCATTGAGGATGGAAGTGATGACTGATCCCCCTTGTTTGCCTGTGGCACCTAATACGACGACTATTTTGGACATTTTATTTTATGGTTTCTTTGCTTGTTGCTGCTAGATGGATGGCTCTGGGAGGTGGTGGGTGCGGACAAATTCTATCTAGCCAGAGTCGTTTGACCAGATTATATATCTCTCAAACGGATCCATCAACTATACAGGCTTACATACTCCTTTGGCAAGCATGGTGACACACTTAGCAACCGCCCGCACTCCTGAGTCATCCGCTCGGTGATCATCTCATCTCGCTGCCACGCTGCTAATCTTCGGGGTTCCGGGACAGCGGCTACCCCTTGATTTGGATCTGGGACTAGATCAGAGTGACAATCAGATGCCTGACGAAACGCTGCTGATCAAGACAAGACCCCGAGCGATTGCATTCGGGAGATTAGATCATCCCCGCGCTTGCCGCATCGCCCGAGCCTTTGTAAGCTATAACTTAGTCGAAGGGTTATCCGGATGGCTAAGCCAAGCCCGATTATGTTTAGGTTGGATAAGTTGGTCCTGCAAAGGGACGTAACAGTGGCAAGCTGCATTCTACGTTCTACAACAACAACAAGGGAACGGTCACCAGTTATTCGACTATTATATCAATATGTACTTCAAATGCAAGACGAGATCCCATGCACCTCTGCTGCACACGAGACACATCCAAAGAGGACCCAGCCGTATCAAGCAACCACACCGACACTCTCCACCACCATCCTCTCTCCCAACTCCACCGTCCCAGGAACAGCCGGGCCTAATCCACTGCCCGACTCACCGTGCTCTGCCCTTTCCTTCCTGTACGCTGCTTTGGCCTCGGTCACCAATTTCAGTTTCGCAGCGCGTTGCGGATTGACTTGGGATCTGCGCGAGGCGCGTGCTTGGTCTAGACGGATGGCATCAGATGAGAAACCTGGTATTGAGCGACCGAACAGTGTTTCTGCATTATCAAAGCAAGATGAGCAAATATGGCCGCCGGTACTATGCACCAAACAGTCGTAGCAGCCACTCACCGTATGCCAATTGAGCGTCCTTTCGGTCAATCGTCTCACTTCGTCGATGTTTCGCCAACCGACACGTCATATCGCACCACACATCGATATCCTCATCGCAGATTTCAAGAATTAACTGAAACCAGCAAAAACATGTCAGCTAATCGTTACTCGAATAGCGGTGCGCTGAACCTCGAAGAGGACTAACCTCCTCGACTTCCGGCGCTATTATCAAAGACTTGTCAATCCCCCAAGCCAAATCTTGAACTTTCCGCTTCTTCTGACCAGGCAATCCAATCCCCGTACCCCCTTCCAAATCCAGAGCCCCCTTCCCCCGGATCCTCTTGACGTCAACCCCAACCTCCAAGTCCGTCTTCCCTTCATCTCCACCCTCCTCTGCGAGAGCTATCAGCTCATCCGGCATCTTCTCCGCTAGCACATCGCCTAACACCCGATTGATACCTAATCCTTGCGTAAGAGTCGGTCGATCATTCGACTTGATCGGTCGTTGGAAAGAGGAGAGCAGTTTCTGCAGAGCCTGATCATGTTCTGGCGTCGGAGTCCAGGTTGCGCGAGCCAGTAAGGAGCCTGACCGGTCTAACACTATGGAGCCGGCGCCTGTATCTGGTATCTGTCGACTGGGGAGGCTCGACGCAGCGTTGTTCGCGAGAGGCTGCGCTGCATGTGGTAGTCCCTGGAGTTGCATCATCAACATTGCCGGGGTTATCTGCTGGGCCACATTGTTCGCATCGACAGGCGGGAAGTACCCAATCGGCGCCTGTTGACCCTGTTGAGGTTGTTGCTGCTGGATCTGTTGGCCCTGCTGCTGGAGAGACGGTCGAGCGCTCAATCCCTGCTGTTGCTGTTGCCCCTGTTGACCTTGACCAGAAGGCTGCGCCTGGTTCGGCAGAGGTATAGGCATTTGGTTGACAGGTATACCCTGCTGCATCATCCTCTGGATGGCACTCGCTTGATTGGCAGGTAGACCAGGCTGCAACGGTAAAGGTGGTCTCATCTGCGGCGAAGTTCCCGCTGGAAGCCCCGAAACTCCACTTTGGGAGTTGCGGTGTTTGTTAGCTGGGATGTGGAGGTTGGGGACACCGTTATTCGCCAGGGGGAACGCATTTTGCGAATTCGAAGGAGCTTGACGACCTTGGAAGGCAGCATTCGAAGCGTTGGCGGTGGATTGCATGGCGGGGTTCATGTTGGGCGGTAATTGCTGGCCCTGCTGTTGAGCCGTGTTGACGTAGTAGAAAGGTCGCAATCCAGGATTCTAGTACGATCTCAGCTAGCTCTACAAGTTACAGACGACTGCCTCGAACTCACTTTCTGGAAGGCCGCTTCTCGTTGCTCTTCAGACATATTCGCCAGTTTCTGTCTCACATCAGCCATCCTCTCCGCCGTCATGCGAGTGGGGACTGCAGAGCCATTCGTTCCGGGGACGATGTTCTGCGGGCCAGGCCGCGGGGATTGGAAATTCATCTGCGGGGATGATGAAGCCATTTGTTCTTGTAAATGATGCTGTTGAGGATTCGGGTGATGGTTCTGATTCTGAGCCTGCAAGAGTTGGCTCTGTGCCTGAGCCCTCGCTAGCAGCTGCTGACTATTCGCTAGTTGCTGATTGACAAGAGGAGCTCGATTCCCGTTCTGCTGAGCCTGCGCTTGGGCCTGAGCTTGAGCGAGCTGCTGCTGACGGAGTTGCAGCGCTTGCATTTGCGGGTTTGGCGTCAACCCCTGTTGTTGGAAATGAGCATTTTGCGCTGCTTGCATCTGCGCCGCCTGAGCCTGCACTTGAGCTTGAGCGATTGCAGCCGCCTGCTGTTGTTGCTGTTGTTGCTGCTGGAGCTGCGCGATTTGTTGTTGAGAAGCGAGATTGACTTGGGCATGTGACATCTGAGGAGGGGGGTGGGTGGAATTGGGCGGGAGAAGCTGTTGAGCGGCGATGGCATTTGCCTGACGAGCTTGGTAGTTACGCATGTAATTCTTTCCCTCAGGAGTCGCCATAATCAAATCAATCTGCAGACCATTAGTAAATTATCTAGAACAGAGCAATGAGAACCCCATTTGACACTCACCGCCTTGGCTTGAGAGGGATCTAGACGATCCGCCCGACGAAGCTCCAGCATCTTTGGGAGGTTCTTCATGAATGCATCGGTCTGTTGCGGAGGAATCGACGGTCCAGAATTGGGGGTCCTGGTTGTGCTAGGCGATCGCCCTAGCATGGTCTGACCAGGAATAGGCGAGGGATGGCTTTGCTGTTGAGGTGAAGGAGTGGCATGAGAGGGTATGGAAGAGTGTTGTTGCTGTTGCTGCAGGGAAAGTTGATGCTGGGCCGCTACTTGCTGTTGCAATCGCTGGTTGCCCTCGAGCATGTTAGGGAATTGCAGCTGCTGATGTTGCTGTTGCTGTTGTTGCTGTTGGCGGAGCTGTTCCTGGAAGGCCTATCGTCGGCAAGATCAACGATCAAGCGAAGTTCAGGGGGATCAAGAGGGCATGAAGTCAGCTCGAGTCTACCGCACCGTTTATGCGCGACATGATGAAAGAGCATCGAGATCGTGAGGAGCTCTCTCCCGACATGAAAGAATCCACAAAACTCACCGCTTGATTCTGACCATTCATCCCACCTTGAGAAACCTGACCTTGCTGCATAACCATTCCTTGATTGACATGTCCCTGCTGTCCAATCATACCATTCTGAGACGTCTGTCCACCTATTGGACCCCCCTGCGCGCCGCCCTGCTGAAGTTGCTGCTGTCGATTATTCTGATTCTGATGCTGCTGCCGATTCTGCAATGCCATCTGACTGATCCTATTTCGGAAGATAATCAACCGTTGTTCGTCGGGTAAGGCCTTTTCTGCATCGTTGAGGATGCCAGGAAACTTTAGCATTAAAGCCTCGATGTTGGCTGCTGTGAGGGATGGGGTCGACATTTTGAGGACAACTTCACGGAACTGGGTGGGACAAGCGGGAGCGGCGGCAAGATGGAGATTGGGTTTTTAAGAGGTTGGCCAGTCCCGATGTGGGTTAGTGTATGGGGAATGGGATTCACGATGGATGAGCATGAAACGAGTCAAGAGAACATGTTGGTATGTATTAGACGACGGGAGGAGTGTGGAGTGAGAAGAGGAATAGAGGAACAAAGAGAGTTGAAAGTCGACTTTAAGTGGCACCAGCAAACCACCTCTATTCTCCTATGCTTTCGGATACCACTTAATTGCACTTGCATTGTCCTTCGCCAGACCATGCAGCAGATCCAGTACCTGACAAGCACTGAGATACAGATACTTGAACGATGCTTGATATGCTATGCATTACATGACTGTCTCAATGAGAGGTATATATCTTCTTAGGTATGTTCGTTTCGCTGCCTAACCGCGGCCTCTTGCTTCCCTTCAACAAACTACACTTCTCATGAGTGATTCCATCTCATTCCCAAAGTACCCCGACTGTGCCCATCAGATATCCTCGAGCGCTGAGATGTACAGGACTGAGAACGAAGAATCAGCATATAGTCCCCTGTCTCGAAACCCGAATCCAACGTCAAATTGTCGCTCATACCCCGATGACTCCCCCAATGGAATTCACTCCTGAAAAATAACAGTCTTTAACTCACCATTATTTCCTCTTAGAAATGCATCACCATATCTCGCTGTCAGCCGTCCATTCGACCATTCCTCGGTCTCCTCCAAAGCGACGTTCATATACCCATCGAGACATGTGAGAAGGCCTGTCGAGTTACAATCATCAGCAAGCAATCACAGCTCAGAGGTCAATATCACGGAGTCTCTATCATCGAGTACACAGACTAGATAGCTACAACTGGCTTTGGCTCTCTGCAAGAATTGAGAGGACACTGAGACGAGCACATACCATGGTAGTCAACTCCTGAGCCTATCCGGACTTTGACGCGTTTTCCGACAATGTTCTTCAGGAAGTCAGAGGGAGATCCGGTGACTGCTTGTTGCTCCTCTGGGGCGGGGGATGGTGAGTCCATAGTGATGTCGACTGAGGGTGGTGGGTTAGAGGGTATGCAATGGGTGGGATTCGTTACTCCTTATGAACCGACCCGGGTTGGTAGTGCTTTGGGATAAAATGAAAAGAATAAATCAGAAATAAAGATCGCGGGCTTTGTTGTCATCACCTGACCGGCACATGATCCGTGTTGACAGCTTGAAGAGGAGGAGATTCCGACGTCCCAATACTCGTCGCTCACATCCACCGAGTACTCACCAATTGTCTGACTGGGAACAACGATACAGCGTCCTCTAGACACTCACCCAGCTCGACACAACTGGAACCAGACACCGTTCTCAGAGGTGGAGCATAAACGCAGCTCCCCCTCCTCCTTTGTCCCGCCTCCTCTCCTCTCCTCGGTCATCATGTCCCGGTCAATCTCTCGACCTGCTCCAAGTGCCACACGATCTTCTCGATCGAATCCAAAGCCCAACAGCTCCAGCTCTGGTATCTCAAATCCTTCTGTCCCCCAACTCAACTTAGAGTCTCACCTCGCAGATCCCGTAGCCGACCCCTCGGATCCATTCGCAAATCTCGACCCCTCCCTCCATCACGTAACGCTCAACAGCATGTCGACCTCCGACGTGAACCCTGAGGACCTCGATTCCAAACGGTTAGAAGAGTTTGCGAATCAGGCCCTGGGGGGTAGTGGGCATCGCGATTCTCCGAATACCAATATTGTCGTTCCGATAGACGAGGAAACACATGATGTTGTTGACGCCACGAATTTATTGGCGTTTACGAATGGGGAAGATGGAGGACTCTTTGCTTCAAGTGCCAATCATCCTGGTCATACACCATTTGGAGAATTGCTGCAGGCTGCAGATCAGAGCCAGAGAGTCTCGGATGAAATGGCGGAAGCGGAGGGCGGTGATCATGGACACGGGAACGGACAGGACCTCGGGCACGAAAGCTTGTATAATGTTGGCGAAGCTGGAGGTCAGCTTGGGCTGGGGAATGGCAACGAGACCGACCTGGAACAGACTGCTCTGGGCATATCTCGAGCGACGGGTGGAAGAGCTGGTAATGGTCGGAAGAGGAAGTTAGGAGAGGACGGAGCTGGCTTGACAGAGGGGGAAGACGGTGATGTGGATCCAGTGAAGATGAAGAAGGACAGTCACGTAAGTCTGGTCATCTTTTTTGTCGTATCAAGGACGTGGTGGGAGGTCAGTATGGAATGGTCTGACATCTATACAGAAAGAAGTAGAGAGAAGACGGCGAGAGAATATAAACGAGGGAATCGACCAGATAGCTCGACTCATGCCTACAGCCGGAGAAAAGGTATGTCATTCAGTCATTACATACCATCTATGCTGTTACTATTGTTTATGCAACTCCATCACTGACAAATGCGTAGACCGGGAAAGGTAGCTTATTGAAGAAAGCGGCCGATTACATGAGCGAGCTCCTCGACAAAGTGATGAAGAACGACGACGAACTCGCAAAACGCGATAACAGACGACTAGAGATCGAGGTGAGTCTTTATCTCCACTACATCCATCTCCATATTCGGCATATCCTATTCTGAAAGCTGTAGACAAAATCCCGCCACTCGCGTTCGAAGCTAACAATCTAATCACCAGATGGAATTAGCCCAAGTCCAAAATCGATTAGCAGACGAACACTCGCGTTCGATACGGTACGAAACGTCTTGGAGAGAAGCAGAGGACCGAGCGGCGATTTCACAATTCGAGGTGGATCGATTGAAAACTGAGCTCGAGGAGGTTAAGCACAAGTTGGAGAAGAGTGGTCGGTAGTGATTTTTGATCTGGGATTATGCATGCTCTGTTGTATCGTGCCGCTCCGCGCTTGCGCGACAGTAGCAAGCGAGATATCGTTATGCATGGTATTGGAGATACACTGACCCTTGGGCATACTTCACGGCAACTGGATTTATGAGAGTTTGGCTATGATTGTGAAGCTCAATCCTCTTCTATCTCATTCCCCTCCGTCTCTTGATGTACATCGAGGTCCATAACCTGGTCCCCGTCCTCTCCCTTAGCGCCCTTTTTATCACCAATCTCAGCCGCCCCCCCCTTCTCACCCGTCTCAGTCCCAACAGCAGACCCCTCCGCCCTGGCGAAACTCGGATCAACCTCAAACATCTCATCCCCAACCCCCACAAACGCACCCACACTAACCTCCTCTCTCTCTTTCCCTTTCCCCTTCCCCTTCCCCCCTCCCCCTCCTCTCGTCCGACTTCCAGGTCCCCCACGACTCCCCTTCCCGCTGAGCGGTAAGCCTAACATCAGTTTCTCCTCTTGTAATTTCGTCAATCGCTTTCTGGGATTTCCACTTAATGTCAGACCGGCAGCGGAGAGCAGGGGATCGGAATCTTGGTCCACTTCGACTATAGTGATAAACAATTCGAGGTCAGCACAGGCTTGCGATGTATCTGTCGATAGGCATTTTGTGAACCTCGAGTAGAACAAGGCTACTCACTGTGGATACCTGCAGCATCGCCTGACATGACAAAATCTGCTAGCTGGGACACATCATTGATCAAAACTCTTGGTCGGTTGACAGATCCCTTCGGTCGTCCTCGTTTCGATTTGCGTGCCTCATCCACATCTTCCTTGAGTTCGGGGTGTGGGTTGACGGTAGACGGCCCAGCTTCGGCATTCGGGGTAGAAACATCGGGTACACCGCTCAGAGACTCGTGTCCCGCATCATCTTCACCCTGGACTCGTGTTTGTGCTTCAATATCTTCCTCCGAATGCGATCCTTCGGATCCTTCTGCCTGCTCTATAATGGCATCAGATGCGCTTTGGTCCCTCGTCGTTTTCTTCCGAAGATTCTGCGGTGGGATCAGAGGTCTGGTAAGAGCCACCTCGCCGTCGCTGGTAGGACCTGTGGTCGACGGTCCAAGATCAAATTCGTCTCTGGCATATTTTGATTGGAGAGTTACGGCTCGGAAAGAGAGGCGGTGGGATGTTGCGTGGATTGGGGGGTGAGAAGGGTTTTGGGGGTCGTCATGGTCTGACGGTAGGAGTTATCAGCATCAATTCAATGTAGGACATAGCAGTATCCGATGATTTACTTCTTATTAGCCCTAGGATTACGTCGGTGCCGATCAAGGGTGTCACCTCCCCCTGAAAGACTTGGTTCCCAAGCTTAAGAAACGGGAGAGGCGTGTCCATTCCCTGGTTGTCTAGGTCAGCTTGCACCTCTAGTTGCAATACGCAAGGAGTTATCATACGTACAACAAGCTGGTATTGATTTTCAGTCATCAACGCCTTATTTTCTATAGCGGTCCCGAGATCCATCGTGACATAGATCTCCTAAAATCATCGCATTAGCTGGCACTCCAATACGACGTGGGTTGATTCCATGGGATGCAGCTGCTATGCCCTGATCTGAATGAAAGCAGCATGCGAGATCATGGTGTTCTGTAAGATAGAAATCAACCGACCTCTTCTTCCTCTTCAAAGTCCTCCTCGTCCGAGAGATCATCGAAGGAGTCAACAGCTGTCCATCCGGGACCAAACAATGACCGCCCCTCCGCTAGCACTCGTTCTGCATCATCGCTTGACTGCAGCATGGTATTGGTCAGGATAGTGGGTATCACCGCATCAGAGTATATCCGTCTGGACTTGCTGAGTGATTGGGGTAGCGGTAATATATGAGTAATGCAACAATGAGCATCAACAACAACTCTTGACAGCTAATACCTGTAGCTCACTGTCTATTGTCCATCTATAATTTGATCCCGTCGCGCTATCTGACTCGACCTGGACTGAGATTGCCATTAAAAAGTTGAATCTCCATCGATATCCTTCTGTCAGCGGCCTCAACAACTGAGCAGCAATGTCTGCAACATCATCGCACAAAGGAAAAGAGAGGGAGAAGCCCCTGGCGTCGTTGATAGCAGGAGCCACCGCTGGGGGCTTTGAATCCTTCGTCACTTACCCTTTGGAATCGCTCAAAACTCAAGTTCAATTCGGTGCTCTCGAGGGTGGAAAGGTGGGTGACTCCTTCCACTCCCTGTACATCCCGAGGAGAGCATGGATGATGGAATCTAATGTGTCTGACGTTTTTTTGCCGACCGCAGCTTGTGTCGCCGTATCAAGCAGCGAAGCAGACTTATCTGAATCGAGGGATCTCCGGGTTTTACGCCGGTTGCTCAGCGGTCGTCATCGGGAACGCTGTCAAGGCAGCAGTCCGATTCGCGTCTTATGACCAATACAAGAATCTCTTGAAGGATGAAGAGGTATGTCACATCTACGTAGATGTCTATGTATTCAAGAAAGCTGACTCTGGCGAAACAGGGCAAGCTCACTGCTCCTCGATCGATGGTTGCTGGGCTGGGAGCGGGGTTGACAGAAGCAATTATTGCCGTCACACCTTCGGAGACTATCAAGTGGGTGACTTAATGTTCTTTCTATCCTATCACCAGAGTGCGCAGAGGTCTTTTCATTGCCTGTGCTCACACGACGATACCAGGACGAAAATGATTGAAGACTCTAAGCGGCTTCAACCTCGATTCAAAGGTCTCCTCCACGGGACCCAGCTGATCATACGTGAAGAAGGTATCATGGGTATCTATCGTGGCCTAGGACCAGTGGTAGGTCTATCGATTTGGAAACGAACGACTAGCTGTATCTATTGGGGAAATGGTCAAGCTAACGGTATGACACAGATGCTCCGACAAGGCGCCAATTCTGCGGTCCGATTCTCTTCTTACTCCACATTTAAGCAGCTCGCTCAAGGTAGCGCGGTCCCTGGGTCCACGCTTCCTGGCTGGGTGACTTTTGGGATAGGTTCCGCGGCTGGGGTCGTGACTGTCTGTGAGTTGCTGAAGAGAATATAGCATCACAGATTCATAGCTGACACCCACGATCGTCAGACTCCACAATGCCATTCGAGTGAGCCCCCTTCCTCCGCGTCATCCATATCCATTCCCCGCAAATCAATGAAAATCAAGCACATTCGAAAAGTGAGCAAGGCTAACATATCTCGATCCCACCACAGCGTCATCAAAACCAGAATGCAATCCCTAAACGCCAAGAAAGAATACAAAAACGCCTTCCAATGCGCCTACAGAATCCTGACTGAAGAAGGGATCCTAAAATTCTGGAAGGGCACGACACCAAGATTAGGTCGACTTGTGGTAAGTTTTTCTCCTCATCTTCCATCATCCCGTCCTGCTTCCTTCCGGATTGGCGAAGTGGATGAATGCTGAATTTAAGAGTAGATGAGCGGCGGAATTATCTTTACAGTTTATGAGAAAGTTTATCCACTTGCTGCGAATATTGTCCCGTGATCCTTATCTGGCGCGAAGTAGGAATTTTATGTAGTTATGCAGAGACTGAGTTGCAGAGATAGAGGGTGATCGGATGAGAGAGGAATAGGATAGTATGAGGATAATACCAGGGTCTGTTCGTCATACAGCGTTATTTCGGATACAAGTCGTAGGGATATAGCATACATCCATGCAATGCATATGTGATCGGCGGCATCGGTTTAGACATGAATTCAGTTGGTTGCCACACAAATGGTCGACTTGTCTTCCCGTGATTATCGCAATGCAGCCTGTTATCATTGAGTACTCGAGCGCAGAAAACGTTATCTGACATTCATATACTCGTATATAAATCTGGACCAAACACTGAAAAAGATGCATGACCCTGGAATAAACGAGTGATCATTTTTTTACTACAGCCCCCTTCATATACAGACCAACACATGACGACGTTCCCGTACCTGCACCCAACCACAACCACATCACGCCTATCCTGGAGGAAGCATGCTCAAGTCCACTTCCTCTGTTTCGGCGACTACGTCGTCTTCCTCGCCGTACCTCGGAATCGGGGTTCGGGGCATGACCATTGCGCCTGAATGTTTATCAGCTTCATCTCCTAGCCTCACGTAACGATATTCGAATGAAAGACCTTCATTCCAATAAAGGTTCTAGAGGGAAGGGTCGAATATAGCAACTCCAACATACCTGATCTAGCAGCCTCCAACACTCCAAACGGTCTCATCAAAGCCAAGAAAGCATCCACACGACTCGACTTAGCCGTCAACTCCACGATACAACTATTCTCCGCAACATCCACGACGCGCCCACCAAACTGGTCTGCAAGCGTCTTGATAGCCGATAGATGAAGGTTTTTCGCAATAAGTGCTTCCGACGGCGAGATCTCCGCACCATTCTGACGTGTCGGATAAGGCGCTGCGGACCCTTCAAAAGACCTTGCGAGAGCTTGTTCACGCTGGTATTTGTCCACAGATTGAGCGGGTGTCTGTTCCCCCTCGGACGAGACGAAGGGCGGCGCTTGTTGTGAGTGGCTTTCCAGGGCTGAGTCGAAGTCTATCGAGTGCGTTGGACCACCGGACATTTGTTGTTCGGCGTATTCGGGACCGAGGATGGAGATTTTGGAAAGGAGAAGTTCACGCGAGATGCACGAGGTGTTGGTGTAATCTAGCACTGCCCAGACGGGGACCTAGTAGAAATGTCAGCGGATATTCGGTTTAAACAAGCTTAACGTGTCCCCGATTAGAGGTATATTCTGGCAGATAACTGTCACGGTCGGGTGACCTCAATGACTGATGAGGTTTTACTCACCAAGTCCTCCAACTGCCGACGGGCTTGCTCGATAACCCCATCCTGACCCTTCAAAACGATACACATCCGGGACAGATCTCTGATCTCTGTTTGACAAACGACGAGGGAGTCTGCACCATCGTCAGCGTCAGCATCAGATCTAAGCAAATGCTACAGCGTGGTAAGCCAAGCCCACTCACCAATGTTAAATCCCCTTCCAGCGAGAATACCAGACACTCGAGACAAGACACCCGGTTCGTTCTGTACCAAGCAGTTCAGGAGGTGCCTAGGAGGAGGTAACATCAGCATGAATTTCTGTTTTCCGCATATGGCTGTCGTTGAAAAAACTCCACCAGGATCAATCCGATTTCCAGCCGGCGGACTCACTTCTTGTAGGGCTCCATACTGGGGGGAGGAGTGTTGTAGAGGATGTTGGTGACGGCCTCCTCTGCTGATGGGGAGCGGGGATGCGAAGGAGCCAGAGGGGATAGACGCCTTGCTGGGCGATGCATTTTGTCTGTGAGCAAGTTAGTGACATTCTCCCGGTCCAAATCTATCGAGATGGACGGGTAGCGATGTGAGAAGGCCAGACCAGACTCTCCGATTTGTAGAGTACAGTAGCACCAACCCGTCATTAAAAGGGGATAATAGGGGGTAAAGTCTTATACGAAGGGACTACTCACAGTCAAGAGCACTTGTGGAATCATCAATAGGTCTAGGTTTCTTCTCTCCCTCCGCCGAGCGAGCTGGAGTACTCGAAGACCATCTGCAGCCCACGGCCACCTGCGGGGTAGAGCGCTGTCGAAGCGCCGACAGGCTAGCGCGTACAGAGCGGGATGCCATGATGACTGCGATCTATACGCTGAGCGATAAGGATGAACAGCAGCAAACTTCCACAGGAGAGATGATTGACTTGGCCTTGGTCGTGGTTGAGAATGGCAACTCGACTTTCTTCCCGAAACTGGCTTCGAGTCGAGAAGTGGAAAGAAATAAAGAAATAGAGAAGCGGAGTTCCACTTGATCCCCGCGATCTGGGTCTGGACAAATCGCCACATCGGTGTTTCGTCTTCTTGCTGATAGATTCCCCGGTTGTTGTTTCCGGTGGCGTATTAACCGTTTCAGGGCGGACTCAGGGGTTGAATTATCATGACAACATGATACCGCCCGGCAGACCGATTGCCGCTCAACTTGTTTGGCTCGTCGTCTCATCGGTTGGACCCATAGGTCCGTCGTTGACGAGGTCTCGTCCAGGAAATGTCAACGGATTGACCCACTATGTCGGACACATGGGTGATATCTTGCTGTTGTTTTCGGATTAGTCCCCATTCAAGGAATCGGGGCGGGTGAGACAAGGTGTGGCAGAGGTCCGTGCGAGTCTAGGGGGAGGACTGTGCGGGCTGTGTTTGAGGACGGTCCCTCCTTTGTTTGGTGCACGGGCCCTTGGGCTGCCTGCCTGATGGGGTGGGAGTTGGTTGGACGATGGAGCCAAGACCAGCGCACGGATCGTCCACCGGATGTGGGCTGACAGGGAATGACTCCTTGCCCCCCCCCCTCCCCTCTCACCCGAGTTGCTAATGGATTGCCATTATTGTCTCCGTCTCCTTGCAACCAACCTATCCCCCTCTCTTTCTATCCACTCCTTTCTACTCTTTACTTTCTACTTCTCCATTCGACGACTGACATCTCTCATCCTCATCTTTATACAGATATAAAAAACACATCCTCCTCCTAGGATCCAACCCATCAACACACCATCCCACATTCAAATTCTAACCAGGCTTGAAATTCTGCCTGTCACACCAACGCCCACCCGCACCCACACTCGTTTGAATCAGCCAACCAACCAACCTTACCTCCTCGACTTAACAACCCGCTACCTCTCACCTTACTCGACCAACCCATACCACCAACAATGTTCGCATCAACTCTCACATCCCTTCTCGTGCTCGCCGCCGCACTCAACCCAGTCCTTGCCGGAGTCTACATTACCAACCCCGTCTCCGGGACCACAGCGACGGGTGGCCAGGTCTTGACCGTCAAGTGGGGTGAGTAGATGAATCCTCAGACAATCATATCCCGTCCCGACATATTTCTAGTCCATACTCTTCCTTTGTCTTGCGATGAACAAACCGCTGACCCACAACAGCGGATGATGGTAACACTCCTACCTTGGCATCCATTGGCCCCTGCTCCATCGACATCTACACCGGGTCTCGAACCCAGCAAACACAACTCCAGAACTTGGCCACTAGCGTAGACGTCAGCAAAGCATCGAGCGTCAGTGCGACGGTCGACAGCACCATCGGTCTAAGCGGTTAGTCGTCATCTCTCTCTCTGCGCCGTTCCGTTCGTAGGTGCTGACATATAGCCGTGTGCCACGTATAGGTTCCTACTACTTTGTTCGTTTCACCTCGCTCTCACTCAAGGACGCAACAAACCCCACCTACCCATACGAGGCCTTTTCAGCCGTCTTCTCGCTATCGGGCATGAGCGGGTCGTTCAACTCTACAGTCTTGGCTGAACTGGCAGCCACTGGAGCCACCACCTCTGCCGCCGCCTCAGCTGTGAGTTGATTCTCAGTTCTGAACTGCCTTCCGAGTCTTGTCACTGATCATCCGAACTATACCTTACAGACCGCAGGGACCGGTTCGACCGCCTCCACAGCAACAACGGCCAAAGCATCGACCGCCGCTTCCTCAACAACAACCGCCAAATCAGCCTCCCTCCCTCGATACGCCGCACCGGCAAGCTTCATGGCCGGCCTGGTTGGTCTGGTTACATACCTCGTTCTCTAGGACAATTTGGGCGTCTCTTCTTGCTTCTTCTATCAGCTTTCTCTCTTCTTTTCCACTTTCTCTCCTCCATTCTTCGCCGTCTCTCAATCACGTTATCATCATGACCAGCTCAGATTAACACTATACCATCCCACCTCGAAGGATTGCATACCATTCTCCACATACCTCTTGCGTTTTGCTTTCTCCTTTTTTACTTGCTTTGACGATCATGGGATCCATAGGAGATGAGTGGGACTTGATGTCTCGTGGCTCGGGGATGGGGAGATAGGAGATAGGAGCTTGCGGGGTGGGAGATATGCAAAGGCATGATATCACGGTTGCATGTCGGTATTATGCGGCTCAGCTATTTCAAGCTTTTCGATCCAGCACGATCGCCTACGTACGATCGACTAGACGCCAGTAACTTAAGAAATACATCTGCAGGCTAGGTAATGCAATGCCATCCGACTATGGTTGATAGCAGTATGAGGACTCGCACGGATCACTTCGATCCTGTCAGGTCACCTCAAGCATAGCTTAGCGACAAGAGAGCCAGACCGACCACTGCATCGTACTCGTACTGACTAGTTCTTACAACACGTCACCCCAATTTCCAGATACAACCCTTCCAAACATACAGCGCTGAAAGACACAGCCACAACAAGGTGATCATCTAATTAAGAAACCTAAGCGCCCCAAAGACAAGATTAATAACCGTGCCCAACAAAATCCCCATCTAAACCATTCGTCAGCACAACCCACCCCACTGCAATCCATGTAGACCAAAGACGGAGGGAGACGCACCTGCATCCTCTTCCCAAACACCACACTAGTAACCGAAGCCGACATCTCCCCCAGCCCCGCTGCAACGGTCCCCGACACCCCGGACTCATCGCGTACTTCTGCCTCTGCGTCGAAGAAATTTGGGAGAGGGGGTTCGCGGAAGAAGAATATTGGAGTTAGGGGGAGGAGGAAGCCTGTTAGTAGGCCTTGGAGGATTGAGGTGTAGAGACCTTCTGTGCTGGCTTTTGTGGGGTTAGAGATTGTCAAGATATCAAATGGAGGCCGGTATGAGGAGAGGTGGGTAAGGTATTTGGGGTAGAGAGAAGGGGAGAGAAGAAGACCTACTCGTAGCTGTCTCAGCTGTTAGATCACCTTCTATCCATTGTTCCTCGAGGGCTCTAGCATGTTCGTCATCTTTCGGAATTGGTCTTTGTCAACGATTTATATTCTGCCCAAGTGTGTGATCGACCACTCACTGACATCCCCCAAATCAAGACCTTCTGGTACCTCCTCCCCTCGAGACTCGTAGAACTGTCGTCGCATCTGAGCGACCTCAGCAGGCGATAATCCAGCATCTAGCAGGGCATCAAACCCCCTCCGTCTGGATGGGAGTACAGGCTAGATACGATAGACCGTCAGCTCTATTCCGTATCCTGTCTATCTATCTCTGAAACCCACTTCATCAACCTCGTCCTCTGTTTTCTCCTTACTCTCAATCATTCCACCAACATTACAATGCAACCAAACTTTTCCCTCCTCTACGCTCCCCCCGCCTGTACCGGCAGTCTTCCTCGTCTCCAACCCTTCATCCTCATCCTCCTCGCCCAGACCTACGTCCTTTAATACCGACTCGACGTCCCCGCCCATGCCTGCTGCTTGGCGGCGGACTCTTTCTTCGAGAGACCGAAGCCAGGGGAGGAGGAGGATACCGTCGGTTAGGAGACGACCGGAATGGATGAGTCGTAGGGTAAGTGGGGCGAGCGATGGACGGAGATGCCGGATCTGATTAGATGTCAGCGGTCGTCCCAGGCCACTAACAGTTTCCCAGTCTCCAAAAAAGGATAGAACGATTGATAGTCCTTAGAATCGCTTTCGTAACTCAGGATTAAAGATGCAAGTAACTGACCCGCTCTTTCACAGCCCCAACACTCTCCCCCTCCTCCACCCAAATATCCAAATTCCCCCCACCTCCAGCCTCAGCCTCATTAGTGAATATGATCGTCACATTCCTTCCCCCACGTCTGATCTCCGGAGCCCTTCCCTTCCCCGACACCTGTGACCGATCATCGGGCTCATCAGTCTGATCAAGAGCCCGTTGTTTGCCCTTGGACTTCTCGCTTTGGCCCGGCCCGGGCGGAGAGGGGTGTCGGGGGACTGGGAGGTAGCGACGGGCTTGGAGCTTTGAGCGAGAGGCGGCCGAGAGGGTTGGTGTGGTATTTGGGAGTGGGAGGAGGGGTTGGGTGGGTGAGGGCATCTCGTTGAGTTATGAGGATGAGATGTGGTTTGAGGGTATTTGTAGTTGCTATGCTGCGTCGGTTGGCGGTTGGCGGTGAGCCGGGTGTGGCTGAGTAGCTTCGGTGGCATGGCCAGGAGACCGATGAAGCATGTATGCAGCAATGATACCACGAGGGAAGCGTAGCGGAAGATGATCTTTTATGAGCATGCATCATAGAGTCGAATAGTCGTCAACCCCTAGCCCTCCTCCAGCCAAACCCCAAGCTCATCGCCATCTCCAACCCACCACCCAACCTCCTGTCCCTCTTCCTCGGTAATCTCACTGACTTTCTCTCTTCCCGCCCACCCTGTGGTCACACTCTCAGGTTCATTGAGGTTTCTGATCGTCCATATACTGATGCCTGCCGGCTTGACGCCCAGAGCTTTTGCCACTTTCTTCCCTAGGAGAGAGATAGGGGATGATGGGAGAATTTGGAGTGGTATCGGAGGAGTCGTAGTATTTGCTGGGTATATTTGCAGGGCTGTATGATGTTTCGGTGAGCTCTTGATGATAAGACAAGGAAAAGACAAAGGATCTCCATAAAGACGAGACGGTTGCACCTACTTATCATTTTCGAACGCAATCCAGATGCCTGTTTGGGTGCAGGAGCAGATATGGGCTTGCCATAAATCTCACAAAGGAAATTATAGCGTCCCCATTCTGAAGCTGCCTCATCTACCTTAGCGCCTACTGTGATACTAGACAATATCTTTGAGACATGAGAGATATAGAACAACTCCGAGTCTCGTCGATCAGCCGGGGAGACATTTGTCGAATTGAGAGAAAGTAAGGAGGACAGTTTTGCGATAATGATTGGCCGATGATAAGTGCTCGCAGTGTCTGCGATCCGCGCGGAGTCGACAGGTATGTTCGATGGTAATAGTTCCGAGGGCCGGACCGACGGGGAGGAGTCGTCCGCAATCTCATCGACGGTGGTGAACCGGAAATGGAGGAGACGTCCTTGAGTCCACAGTTCGAGATTGTCGATATCGCTCCAGTCTATTAATGGTGTGGACTGAAGCGACAAGGTCGTGAGGCTTGGAAATATAGACTTTGACACTTGGGATGACGGAGGGGGTATATGGCGGATTCCGTTAGACGAAAGATTGAGGTTCTGAAGTCTATACGGATGTGTCAATACATCGACCGAAGGGCGAGACCGAAATCTTACTTTGGTAGATTGCCCAAGCTTCTGATGACAATATCCCAGGACGTTAGGCCACAGTGATCTAGTCCTAAGGTTTGGAGATTTGAGAAAATCCCAGCCTCATCCACTGTCTCAAGGTTTTCCGGAAAGATTGAGGGGTTGTCATTGAGGTATAGCGTGGCCAAATCAGGCATAAGTCTGCCAATCGTCCGGTACTGCAGCAATCGTCAAGACCTTCCATCGCAAGACATGCAGAGCCGATCGTCATACCTCTTCCCATTTGATTACTGAGCTACCAAGGTGCAGTTCGTGGATACCGCCAAATGCCCGCCGTAGAGATGTCAGTGTTCTCTCCTTTATTGGCTCCGGCAGTGACGAGATTCGAGAATGGCTAAAGAGGTGTCAGCTGGACGAATATACCAACAGGTTTCATCCACGTACTTCAGCACAAGTGTCTGGAGTCCGGGTAGACACTTGACGATCTCGGCCACAGCCGTCCATGAATCCAAGAGATTTCGGGAGAGATCCAAGACCTTTACTCCTGCCGTAGCATGCAGTATTAGCAGAATGCCATATGCCATGCAGCAGACTACTCTCATTGTCAACCAACCTTTCAATCTCTCTCGTAAAGTACGTCTCGTCGTATCATCCCCGCCAAGCTCAGACACCCATCTCCCATCCAATCCCACGTCTCGCAGCCTCTCAAGTCGACCCATCCGCCGGCGAACAGCGTCTAGACCGGGTGCTTCGACGACAATGGCAGATCCCGAAGATCCAAGAACCACCGTTTCGACCTTGTGATCGGATAATTCGTCATTGGTTTGCGCTGTAGGATCGGCCGTCCCGTCAGAAGGTACCACCAAAGCTCCATACCGCTCTTCAATGGCTTGTACAAACGTCTTGCCCTGAAGGAGAGCTGGTTTATCATTCTGCGTCGCTTCGTTGAATTTGATGAAAGCCCCAGCGCCAGGTTGGTGAGTTTGGAACACCTGTATACCATTGAAAGTGCCAGAATGGCCTCGGCCTTTGGTAGGGTCGTCGTATTCAACCCCTAACCATATCTGGCTAGAGCTCTCGTGATGGTCGTGGCCATGTCGAGATGAGCCTGGTTCAGTAGCGGCAAGAGGTGGTAGTGGGCCTATGTAGAGTAAAGTGAGAGGCTGATCTGTCTTGGGGTGAAGATATCGACCACCAATGCGCATTTGATTAGACGTCTTGACGACAGGATAGCATTGATAGCCTATCCTATGGGGAAAGAGGTATAAGAATGGAACACAATCGCGCCGGACCACCAGTTTCAACTTCGGCTCGTTTCTGTACCTTCTTCTCATTCTCTGTCCTAACTTCCCGTCTTGGTATCCCTTGGATTTTAAGCATACCTAGCAGCAGAAGTGTGCCAAAGACTACTGGGTAGACCTAATCAACAGGGTATCTCAACGGTCGCGGACAGCGAAGCACCGTCGGCAGATCCATCGCAGGGTCTACACGACTGTATTGACCTGAATCTGCTCTATCCGGACGTTCTTTCACAATCCCCCCCTTCATTCTCAATACACCATGTCCACCGTCCCACCAGTCAATACTCCAACAGGAGAGACCGCATCACCGGAGGATGAAGAGTTCTATGCATCGTGAGTAGAGCCAGTGATATCCTCCTTCCAGTCGACAGCACTATGTGTCGTTCTCACACAGCTGCGAGACGTCTTGGCAGACACTGACTTGATGTCGTCAGGTGGGGTTTATGTATCCTGTGTGTCCTACTTATCGGAGCATTGATCACGAGTTACTACCTCCAGATCAAGAGGATAAGAGCAGTGCATGAAACGGTGGTTTCCATCTTCGCTGGTATGGTGGTGGGGTTGATCATTCGGCTCTCGCCTGGCCACTTGATTCGTGAAATGCTGGTAAGTGCACAGGTTTAGCAAAACCACGCACGAAGTCCACCTCATCAGCTGCATCTCTTCAAGATATTTCCAAGACAGTAATCTCAGCTGACGACTATTCCATGTGTAGTCATTCAAACATACCCTCTTCTTCAACCTTCTCCTACCGCCCATCATCTTGAACTCAGGCTACGAGCTAAAGCAGGAGAACTTCTTCCGGAACTTTGGTGTCATTCTCACCTTCGCTTTCTTGGGGACATTTATTTCCGCTGTCGGGCTTGGGTGCGTACCTGTCTCTTCCCGTTCCCCTCCAAGCTACTATGAACGTCTACAGATTTACCCCCACTGACTCTTCATGTTCATGCCAGTGTCCTTGTTTATATCTGGTCATTCCTCGGATTGGAGGGTCTCAAATTCACACTCTTGGAATGTCTGATCTTCGGCTCTACGCTGTCAGCTACCGATCCCGTGACGATCCTAGCTATATTCAACACCTACAAAGTCGACCCCAAGCTATACAGCGTCATCTTTGGCGAGAGTATCTTGAATGACGCGGTCTCCATCGTCATGTACGAGTGAGTGTTATTACTGTCGCTCCTCTAGCAATGCAACTTGGGGATCGTCTGCTGATTACGATGCTCCGTAGAACACTGTCCCGATTCCACGGAGAAGATATCTATCTTTCTTCCCTGTTTCACGGAATAGGCATCTTCTTGTTCTCGTTCATTATTTCAATGGCATTAGGTGTCGCCTTTGGTTTATCCTGCTCACTGGGGCTCAAACACTCAAACCTCGCGAGCTACCCTCATATCGAGAGCTGTATCGTAGCCTTGGTGGCTTATACTAGTTACTTCTTCTCGAACGGCATTAGCATGAGTGGTGAGTCGAGATTGTTCATGTATCCCTGTCAACGTGTTTAACCACAGGTTTCGCCAGGCATCGTCTCTCTTCTCTTCTGCGGTATCACTCTCAAGCACTACGCCTATCACACCATGTCGAGGCGGACACAGAGGACAACCAAGTACATGTTTGCAGTACTTGCCCAATTATCAGAGAACTTCATATTCATCTATCTCGGTTTGAATCTGTTCACGCAAGATGTGCAGGTCTTCAAACCTTTGTTCATCCTCGTCACGGCCGTGAGTTACTGAGCTGCTCCGACCGACACTTTCTGACCCCTGCTGAATTCAATCAGATCGCTGTTATGGCGTCTCGTTATGCGGCTGTCTTTCCGCTCTCCGAGCTCATCAACTGGATCTATCACACTCGGGGCCAACGACATGAAGAACTCCCTCATTCATATCAGATGATGCTGTTCTGGGCCGGGCTACGGGGAGCCGTTGGAGTCGCCTTGGCAGCTGGGATAACGGGCGACAATGCCGACGCCCTACGAACGACTATCCTAGTTGTCGTTGTGTTGACGGTGATTGTGTTTGGTGGAACTACAGCTAGGATGCTCGAAGTTTTGGGCATCCGTGTTGGAGTTGAAGATGAGGACGCCAGTTCAGACGAGGAAGGGTGGACGGCTCACTATGGCGATCTAGCCCTTCAGATGGGACCTGGAAGTCGAAGATTTGCTGGTCAGAATGGTCGTGGGGTTTTCAACGACGATGGTGACGAAATGGGACTAGCCTCTCCGATAAACTCCCCATATATCTCGGGGACCGCCGCGCTGGCTTCGTCATCGCGAAGGGAATTGCGGGTGGGCCCACGAGCAGCATCTCGATCAGGCTTCTCTTCGAATTCCGAAGAATCTGATGACGAGGAAGCCTTACCGTCTGTTCGTCGCCGTGACGGAGACGTCGATGACTATGACGATGACACCCCGACAGCTGGCGACAATGTTCACCGTATGCTGCCTGAGCAGCGAGAAGGACTGGTCTTACATAATGGCCAGTGGTTCACCGCGTTGGATGAACGGTACCTGCTACCACTGTTCAGTAATTCCGTAACCGCTCGGAGACATCAGGCGAAAAAAGCCAGGAAAGCTAGCGTTTACTCTGGAGGCGATTCCGGCGCAGGCACGCCAAGGAGGGGGGAGAGCTTCGACATGGCGAGGGAGAATGATGATTACGTTGCGGACGGGGAGAGCGAGAATGGCAAAGTGAAGGTATCTCGGAACTTTAGGTTTGTGTCTTTCCCTCCTTCCTCTAATCTTAAAGTGCCGTGACTGATATTCAGTACTGCCTTTCAGCGGTTCCGTTTCTGATTTCTTCTTTTCAAGAGGCGCAGAATCCCCTTCAGATCCAGCCGAACGCGGATTACCCACCAGCAGTTCCCCTGTCGTCGGCGATGATCGAGGACGTGGATCCTTGGGTCGAGGCCTACCAGGGACCTAGAGCTCGAGCTCGACGATGAATCATTTAGGGGTAGACGTAAAAGGCGAGGGGTTGTGAACACAAAATTGGACGGATTGCGTCAATCTGTGGATCTGTACATGCTCGCATTCTCATTTGATACTATGCAAGAGACAATCATCATAACTCACACATGGGGTGAACATATATGGTTGACAACCGTGGGAAAGTCCAGTCAACCTGACGCGTAAAGTGAACGCGACCGATATTGATCTTAGTCTTTCGCCTTATCCATCTTGCGTTTTCTCACTGTGTCAGACAACATCCACAGCACAAGAAAAGAGTCGCAATGAATCGTAAGCATCCTAACATGCTCAAAATCTGACCCCACACAGACGACGGTCAGAATCCCTATTACAACGGCGGCGGGGGCTTCGTCGGAGGTGGCTCACCCTATGGCAGCCAAAATTCGCCAGGTGAAGGACGGAAAGTAAGTCGTTCAGCTTCCTCAGCAAGGAGTTCGGTTGTCAACCCTGTTAGATCTTACGAAGCTGATCAATACTCGCAGGGGAAGATGGGCAATGCAACAATTCGACCGGTCACGGTGAAGCAGGTTATCAATGCGAGCCAAGTTCACCCTGATTCGGACTTCACGATTGATGGTGTCGAAGTTGGTCAGGTGTGTAGCATCTGCTCAGACTCTATGAACCCAGAAGCACGAGGGTCAGAACTGAGTAATCGATGCACGCAGATCCTCTTGATAGGATCGGTCCACAATTCTTCAACATCTGCTACAAATGTGTCGTACGAGATTGGAGATGGGACGGGGTACGTTGATGTTAGACTTTGGTTGGATTCGGCGGATGACGAAGCGGGAAAAACGGACGGGGTGACGTGAGTTGCTGAAACGCTGGTAATGCACTACCGCTGGGGATCGAGCTGATTGTCCATATCGATGACTACAGACAAGATCGATATGTCGCTATCATGGGGACACTAAAGACCTTTGGAGGGAAGCGTCATGTCTCCGCAACGCATATTCGGCCAATCGAGAACCACGATGAACTCTTCCACCATCTCCTAAAAGCGCTCTACGTCTCCCTATACTACCGAAACCCCAATGCTGGTGCCGTGAGTCTCTCGTTGTCACGTCTCCGAATCTATTTCTATGTGTACGAATTGACATTTGTTTGGAACAGGTCGGAGCTGGTGCAGGAGTGACGTCGCATAATGATTACAACGCTGGTACGACGACTACGAATAATATGGAGTCGGCCTATGCGTCCTTGCCACCGTTGCAGCGGAAGATCATGGAGGTGGTCGCAGCTGAGGAGAGTGAGGATGGCATGCACGTCTCATCCGTATCGAGACTTGTGGGGAACGCTTCCTCGGAGGATGTCATGTGAGTTGACTCTCCCTTGCTTCGCTCGCAAGACTATTGGTCGTGCAGGCCAACGGGACCAACTTCTCTCGTCGTTTGCCTATACATCCCAAACATTCCGATCAAGATCATCGATAACCCGTTATGCTGACTATCGCCATTAGGTACGCTATCGAAGTCCTTATGGGAGATGGGATGCTCTTCTCGACGATTGATGACTTGGTGAGTAGTCCTAATGCACTGCAACGTAGAAATGCTCATAAAGCCCTGGTGACGTGGTAGCATATCAAAGCAGTGTAAAGCGGCTCTTAAATACCATGAAGTCCGTCGGAAGGCCAATTTGATAGTGACGCATTGGAGGGACTTTGTACATATATACCAAGAAAAGCGCAGACTGCTACGATACAGAAGTGCTAGACTGCAGCAACGAAGTTCTTCCTTGATGAACAACCGTACGAGGCATATGCAGAAGCCCCAACGCGAGAATGGATGCGATGATGTGTCCCGCTGAATGATAGCTTATGATATGGGCATGATGACAGAGGAATAAATATGGACGATCAAGTTACAAAAGCCTTGAGTCCGGGGACAGATAGAGGCGTGACAAACTCCCCAGCGAGATTCCGAAGATTCCGAATAGTGGTATGAGCAAATGCGTGGTATGATTCTTTGACCAGAATTTTATGTGGATGGATAGCCTAATAATCGTTAGTCTTCCCTTACAAAAGGCCTGGAAAGCAGGAGGGCTAGACCTACAGCTTCGTTGGAGATCAAAGCGGAGACTAGGAGGTTTATACAGCGATAAATGAAGGGTTTGAGGGACGATGGTGTCCATTTTGATCGAAGGAGGTTTGGGACGTTTGTGAATATTGCTATGAGGTTACGAGGAATCATTAGACTCTCACGGTTCCGGCTTGACAACAAGAAGAGGATTACGAGCTTTGCTCACTTTGCAGGACTGATGATCGGATATTCAGGAATTCCCCACGGTCCATCGCTTCGCCGGCCACCTTTTCTATTGTCGAGACGGATTCGAAGAGCGGATGTTCCAGTGCCCCTGGCATGGATAATACGGCTGAGAGGTATTTGTGTTCAACGGTGACTCGGTCGGTCACTATGGTTTGGAACAGGAGGGCGATGAATTCCTCGGCATATTTCTGCTCATCGTCAGTACGTACTGCGTGCTATGACTCCTTATGAGAGGGAGTTACCTTGAAAGATCCAGGATCGAGTTTGGCAACGTTCAACATGAAGTGGAGACCAACTTGCACTCTCCCTCGATCATTGCCTATTCTGGACCACGATTGCTGGCCAAAAGGACCGATGAACGAATTCCATTCCTGAGCCACGATCAGCCACAGCCATAATCACACTTCCTCACGGGGAGGAAGACTCACCAGAAGACGGTGATCAACCACTACGATACCGGCACAATCTGACCAGCACTTTGTCAACTTGCCAATGAATACTTGTCGCTCCGTTTGCACTTCTGACGTTTCAGGTACCTCCACAACGGCCGGAAGCATATCGGAAAGCAGTCGATAGATTTTGGGACTGATTACTGTCATGATGACCTGTGACAGAGTCCCTTCAGTCAGTTTGCCCGTGGAATTGTCTTCCGCATCGATTTTTCAACTCACGTTGGCAAACTCAGCATCCTGTTTCTCCACTGGATCCTCTTTCACTGGCACCCCGCCTCCTAGCTCGAACAGATCGACGTCGTCGAACTCGAACCCAAGAGACGGGTAATCATCCTGACTCTCCTGGATGCGAGCTTCGCGAGCTTGCCGAGCTCTCCTAGGTAAGGCCGCCGCTCGGGCGTCGAGAAAAGCTTGAATAGTCATGACGATCTGTAAACCTGATTTCTGATCTTTGGCGAGATCGAGATCAAAGACTCGAGCAGTCCAGGCTGTTAGATACTTAGCTCAAGCCATATTAAGACACGACTTGTGATAATATGACTTACATTCATGTAGCAAGCATGGATCAGGATAAACGGCTTTGGCTTGTTCAATAACATCATACGAATGATGAACGATTATCTGGCGAAAGCACGTCACAACCAGGACCATGGTACGTCCAATTTCCACCCGACTCGGCAGATGCACCTGTCCCGAAGGGCCACTCCTCTCCAACTCCCCCTGGAGGGTTGACAAAATATCCGCAAGTCGCCCTACCACAGGACCGAGAGGCTGTTGGTGGTGTCGACAAGCTACTGCGAGGTACATTAATCCCCTGATACAGATCTGACGAGATTCGAAATCTGCTTCAGCGAAGGCTATCCATTTCCGGGAGTTGGCAAGGACCCAAGTGAGCAAGGAAGGGGAGAAATAGCAAGCTATAATCATAGTTGAGTAGCGGTTGTACAAGGCACCAAGTTGTTTCGCGGTGGGAGGGAAAATCCTGGTGAAGCTGACAGGACTGAACGGGAAGATTGACATGATAAGTCGCTGAACGTCTTTCTCTGCTTGCTGAGCTTCCTCCAGCGTCTGAGCCGACGCGATCAAGTCCGAAGCAGCAACACAAGCTAGTCGAAGGTAAAGCTCAAACGCCGATTCTTCCTTGGTGTCTTCAGCGGCAGTAAGGGAGACATCAAAGCGAGTGATAAAATCGGGGAAATCCACCGGTCGTTCTGTAGGCAGATTTCGATGTTGTCGCTCCTTGAAAATGACGCCAAGATCTTTGGTCGCTACTGAGAAGCTCTCGCGGTCGAAATGCCATTTCCAAACCGCAGACAATCGGACGCATCGAGCAACCATAACTTTGATATAGCGGTCTCGGCCTTGCAGTTGATCCAAATGAGCGTTCTCTTCCGCCTCTTGACTATGAGATACCTTGATCAAGCTGATGGCACGGCGAACCAATGTCCATCGAGGTGCGGGTAGGAACGTACTGCCAGTAGTTCCTTGAGCACTAAATTGGGAGAGCGCGCAAATCCCAAAGATGAGAAACCAGATCCGCTCGGCTGCCATAGGTCCTCCCTGATCACCTTGATAAGTTTGATCAAGCGCCAATTCGAACGCTTCGAGAAAGGTGCTAGAGCGGTTAGTCCGCCGTCGATCCCAGGCCGCGAGAACATGTAGGAGGCCTATCCAAAGATGGACTGAAAGGTCACCGATTTCGCCGGTGTCGGCATCGCCACGCAGAATCGCTTTAAGAGGTCTGACCGTCTTATCGAATCCGTGATCCAGCAGCTGGCGGATGAGTTCGACGGAACACGTCGTGATAATACCGTCAGATTTGTTGTCGTCGGTAGCCGATGCCATTCTGATGCTCAGGACTAGGACGGCCCATCGCAGTTGAAGCACAGTTTCGTGGGCTATGCGCCCCTGTTTCCCGCTGGGAAGTGAAACGGAACTCATCTTTATCGTCAGGCTTTCGAGGGCCAACTGAAGAGCTTGGTACAGCATCTCCCCTTGGGGCGCCACAGCAAGATTTTTCTTCATTAGGACACCTAGTGGATCGAGAATGCCAAAATCGGGTTTGCCAAGAGTGCGACGGTTGATATGATCAAGCAGACGCTGATGCACTCCCCCGAAAATGATAGGCAACACCGCAAGAATAGCCTCGCCGCTCATATCCTCACGAAGCTCGACACCATAGTCGGACAAGGGTTGAAAGCTGTCCATGACGCTATCTGCGTTTTCAACCATCGTCACAAATCGCAACAAACCGCCGCTTCCAATATACGATTCTGCCGAGCAAAATAATCCAGACGGCAGGGGACAGATGTCAAAATCGATTGGGAATTTGTCGAAGTAAGCCCAAGATCTCGCCTTGCCGATACCATTATCCACACTCTCGGGCTCGACATCAGTTTTCTTGCCTGAATCTATATTTGGTCGCTTTCTAGGCGGTGGCATTTGTTGACTGTCTGACTCAAATTCGAATTCCCCGGAGGCGAAGATGATTTCGTCATTCAAGCGAATGGCAGGACGCCTCTGTTTTCGATCCTGTCTCCTCTTCTTGGTGGTCCGTTGAATGGGAGATTTCTCTTCTACAGGAAAATCAAGACGAGTTTGGTGCATCCCTCTAATACCGGCAGACAAAGGCATCCGCACTCGCTTTGCTAGTCCAAGTGCAGGTCGGGGTGAATTTCGCGATCTCCTCTTCTGACGGTGAGTGCGATGATCGCCATTTTGGGCCTTACTGCCCGGCTTGCCAGGTAGCCTCCGTCCCTCAATGATCGATTCAAAGTCGCCCTGCTGAAGTCTCTGGAGTCTCAGTTCGGCGCGATTGTCCTCACGGGCCTCGATGGAATCGGAATCGCTATCATCAGAAACGATTATGGGCGTTTGCGGATTGGGCACTGACGAGCGTAAGGAGCCCAGCCGTGTTGAATTATCATCCGATTCGTCTGGATCCGCAATAAGATTCACAACATCGTCAATATCCACCTCGGTTCGACCCTTGCGGACGACTGCCCTTCCAGGCCTAATCGGTGAAGCAGTTCCCTTGTTGGCTTGTTTTCTTCTCCTTTCCAGCCGCAAAGCTTCCTTGGCAGCTGCTTCTCGTTCTAACCGCTTAAGCATGGCGGCGGGCAGCATTCGTCGAGCAATTTTGTGACGTGGGTCGTGGACGGGAGCTGCTTCTGAGGCAGCGCTGGATTCGTCACTTGAGCTAGGGGATGGTAATCGTCTACGTGTCGGTGGCAGATCATTGACATAGAAGGAATCTTCGCCGTACCCCACCATGTCATTGTCAACCATAAAGTCGGGCAGAGCGCCAGAGGGTGATTGGTTACCATCAGGTGGGAATGAGCCACTCCAAAGAGATAACAGGCGAGGTGCGACACCGTCTGGCAAGTACGATACAGAATCATGCTCTGACGATCCGTCCAAACTGAAATTGTCCGCAAAGCCCTCTGAATTCCTGCCCAATTCGAAAGGAGGTTCGAGGTCTGCGGAGTGCAGGTCCCTGTTCGAATGGTGAGAGTGTATGGCTGGCCTCTTATCAAGTGTCTGTTTGCTACCGTACTTCTTGGGCTGTCCAGGCTGACGGGAGATTGCATGTCGAACTGGTCTCATCGGCTTGGGCGATATCTGTGAGAAGCATCAGCACGGTACACAATCTGAAGCGCCATGACCGGTCACTTACATCTGCTTCATTGGCAGACGCTGCAAGCTCGTCGTCTGCTCCTCGCATGAGACGCTCAAATGCCTTGGCCTTTCTTTCCGCCTCACGTCTCTTCTTTCTTTCCTCCTTCTCAGCACGGAGCCTCTGACGGACGATTTTCTGTAGTCGTCTGTTATCGCCGAGATCCGTTTCATCGGGAGCTTGACCATACTGATCGATGAACTCGTCAATATCGATATCAGTTACGGGTTTCGGTGTTGCGGCTTGGCGTTTCCGTTTTTCTGGAGGTGGGGTATTTCCGATCACGATTCGATCAGGCGACTTGTCATCGACCTGAGCTTCGGAAGCCTCTCCAGATCCTTGACCATCCTCTTCGTCATCTTCTTCGGCGCTGCTTACCTCGTTGACAGGAATGACGATCCGCTTCGCTTGGACCAAGCCCCCGCGTCTCAAAGCAGCGGTGTATTTCTGCTTCTCCTTGGTGTAGGGTTGCAGCTGGAGTGCGGTTCTAGTTCGGAAGGTCCTGGCTGTTCGGAATTGCTCGAGTATGGGGTCGGCGGGTGGAGGTGGGGGTGGAGATGTGGATTGTCTGGGGAGCGGGCGGGTCGTATTATGTAAAGACCCTTGAGAAGACGGATCTGGACTGTGATGTACAGACAAATCGAGGACGTCGTGCGAGTCTGGGTTATGAAAAGGACTCTGTGCTGGGGCCATCGCGGGTTCTGGCGACTTATGGAAGGCATCCTCGTCGATGGGATCTCTGGCGACAGGACCATTCTTCGAAGTGGTGTGTACAGAGATGATGTCGTCCAAGAAAATTGGCAGAGTTTCTAGAGAAGCCCGGGGCAAGCTATTATGTTCAGGCAAAGCAACTTGCGAGGACAGTTGCGCTGTTGATTCTGGATGTGGATCGAAGACATCAGACTCCTGAACGGTCAGACCGACCGATGCTGACGAGATCCTCTTGTCATCTGGGCTGTGAGCCGTGGCGAAGAGGTCTTCGGATTCGACAACGTCCGGCCTAACTTCATCATGTTCGACCGAATAATCGAGGGGGTCCCATGGATCTTCGGCATATTGATTGGTCGACAATGGCTGTGTCGGGGATGTCTCTCTTGAAGAGTCAATACGAGCTGAATCCGGCGAGAGATCCGAGGCAAAGCTCCGAAAGAGAGCTGGAGGATCAGGCTGTGACTGTGGAAGAGACATGGTTGAGCTCCTGGACCTCGGCGGCTGGTTTGGTAGATTATTAGCAAGTCCAAAATCAATTAACCCAAAGATCACATGAAAGGATATTCCAGACTCACATCGGTGACCTCATCAATCCGTCTATCTGATACAGGCGAAGTCCTCCCGAGTGGTAGATCTCCATCTGTTCCCTCTATTCTCTCACTGTCGTAGTCAGACATGTCCGACTCTCCAGACACCAGACCAGCCCTCCGATTTCTCCAATCAACGTATTCCTCCTCATCAGATGGAGGAACTAGATCCCTCGAGGACTGGGCATCCTCAACTCCCCAAAGGATAGTAGACCTCGTTACCCTCGTGTGCCTACCAATTCTACTTCTGGACTCAGCCTGAGTTGAAGATCGTGGTCGAGCTGAAGACCCCTGTTCTGAGGATCTGAGAGGTCGTGACGAAGATCCCCTGTCCGATGATGGATGAGGCGATGAGGTGATTTTGCCTTTCTTAGATATACGCTTGATAGGTGTCATGGCGAGCGGATCGTCGCTTGACTCTTCGTCTTCTTGCGGACTAGACGATAGCCCGGATGGCTGGATCGTGGCCTCTGGGGCTTTTTGCCGTCCCTTGATCCTCTTGATAGACCTAGGTGGCATGTTGGTATGCTATGTATGTATGAGAGTGTGCATGAGGATGTCGGAGGGAGTGGTGGTAGAAATGACAAGAAGTGGAAAATCAACATTAGGATTTAACAGTCGCGACGCGTCATGTTTCAGTGGCGAAATGGGAACCAGCTGCGTTCCTTTGCGTGGTGGCAATTCGTTGGATGGTAGAGGAGGTCTATGTGACATGCCCAATAGTAGCAGCTATTGCATTGCAACTCAAACTGGAATTGGAGCCTGTCACTAGGATGATTCTTTCGGTAGTCATCTTTTAGTCCTGGGTTTTGACTTTTAGATCAAGAGGGGGGATTCTTGTCGCAAGAGGAGAAGGGAGAAGGGGGTTGGCTATATATCTATAGATCTATACCGTCCCCGGGGTGAAGGTATCTCGTTGACCGTCGGCCCTGGTGATGCTTATACATCCTGCATGTGATTCTCCGCAGAGCTGGCTATACTGTTCACACACACCCTTAAGCGTTGTGAGGTTATAAGCATGGGACAGGGAAAGCTAAGATAACCTCGGGCCAGGCATGATACAGTAATCGCGAGTTACTAACCCTAGCTGGCGATGGTCAAGACCCAAGGGCCTCTGGACGGTTTCTCTCTCTTTCTTGTGGATCCAGATTTCAATGCCTCCTCACATAAGCCCAATTTGGCCTGCAATTTCATGTCGATAGGACAATTCAAGTCACATACCAGCTGGTATTGACCCGGCCGGCCTGGTGTGGCGAAGTGGAGGGCTCCGGACGTTCATCTGTCATGACGGGATTTTGATGATACATGATTTGAAATGCATAATGCTCGTACTGTATGGCATGGCCTCTGTAGGCCTGTTCTTCTTCCTCTACTGCTACTCCATCATCAATACCAACTTCGACTCCTCGGACCCCGAACCCCGAGGGGAGGATATGATTGCAATTTTACGTGGCTCTTCTCATGCCAATTCAAGCCTACGCGCCCTGTAATATCTCCCCGCCTGCTTCACTGACGCAAGCGCTGAATCGCAGTGTCAGCACAACTTAACCCCGTCTTTCTTCATCCAGCCACTGGACCACTGGATCAGAAGAACAATGACAACTGAATGCTACCACCTCCTTTTTCCCTCCTTTGACCGCTCCGTCGTTTCTCCCAGCTCCTCTCGATCTGAGCCTCGTACTTTGAATCCATGCAGTGTTCTCACGTCCTTCCGTCCCCTCCCAATTGGATCGTCATCTCGAGATTGATCGCTTCTTCTCCACAGATCAGAGCCACCAGAAACGCTCCCGCTCCTAGAACGCCACGGCGCTCCGTTCAGCCCATCATCCAGAATCACTGGTGGCCGTCGAACATGGGTCTTGTGTTTATGCGGCAAGCTAACAGACGGGTTGTCCTCGTCGCTTTCTGGTGGACTGCCCCCCGGACTCCCGTCTCTTGGGTCAATCGGGATAGCTAGGTGTGGCACAGATTCTTGGTTGGGTGCCACGGACTTGGATCGGGTTTGGAGAAGGTGAGGAGGCAGGTCCCGACCCGTGGTCGATACTCGATGAGTCCTGGCCTGGGGTCGAGGGGTAGATGGAGGTGAGATCGAGACTTGGCTGGGAGTTCCAGAACGCGAAGCCTCTTTCTCGGCGTACCATTGGTCTAACAAGCTGCCTCCGGAATGACTGGAGATGGAGGGTTTGCGGCTGGGATCCCGCACGATCGGTAGACCGAAACGAGCGTTATCCTCGGCCCAGCGAAGAGGTGCTTCAGGCAGATCCCCAGGTGGTGAAGGTGGGAAAGGCTGCTGAATTCTTGGCAAGTGTTGCCGAGGCGACTCAACCTGGGTGGAGAAAGTAGACTGCCGAGACGACGGCCTCTCTCCGTATGAGTGACGCTGTGGCCGAGGAGTAGCTGAGCGTAATCCATCTGGGCTGGTGCGCATCGAAGACGAGACGCTTGGAGCTCGAGAGTGGTTTATTGGCCGACGACTCCGCTCGTCCCATTCGTCCTCCGAGATAGTGAATAGACAGTTGACAAAGAGGAGTCGGTCATCACCCAAGTGTCGAAACGGGTCATCTTGTACGTTGACTGTCGACCTGACCGCGTGAATCTTGTCGCTTTTCTTGATAGTCCCGCTCCTTGCTTCGAGCTGGGAATACAGCGCCATGTATGCCCTATGCGGAGTCTACTACTCAGCTACCATTCAACGAACTCAACCTACCTTCCCAGATACGAGGAAAACCGTTTTACAGTCACTTATTCCCGCGTAGAATCTTAGGCATTCTGACAATGATCATCGTCACTAATGCCATAGGCAGTATGATATTATATCTACCACTCACCTAATGCTTTGTTGGAGATTTCGACTGGACCATCGGTATCGACCACACAGCAGAGCTTCTGTGCGTGAGCAAATCCGTCCAAGAATTCCCTGAACTGGCCGGTATTCCTGAGAAGTCCAGCCTGCAGCAGATCAATAGGTATTATATCGCTCTATATAAGGGGTGGTCTTACTCGCACCAAATGTTGGCTAACGACACTCTTGTGATTGATAAAAAATCAGCTGAGGCCATGATCGATCACCTGGGTACAGCTCACGGGGTTGATGAAGAGATAGACGACGTATTCCCTTGGCGCCTTGTCCTCCATTACGAGCTTGGAGTACGCTTCAACGGCAAGGATCAAAGTCCTAGCTGTCTTTCGTCCTACGTTAGGTAGTCAGGTAAACGATGCTACCAAGTCGCTACATCACTGAGACCTACCGCCTTCGAACCCCAGCAACAGTAGTTCTGGGTCAAACTGTCATCGCTGTCAGTGAAGAGCCATTTCGACGCTGTCAAAAGTTATCGTACCATCCTCCCTTCTCCCTCCATGATGACGACTCCAAAGCTTGTATCTTCTGTACCATCGTTGATCCTCCTCAACTCTTCTTGCAATCCCTCATGTTCGCTCTGTAAAGTCACATGCTCCTTCCCTAGCAGTACATTCTTCTGAGTCAAGAGTTCCTTTTCCATCTTCAGTTGAGCCAGCTCTGCCCTTTCGGATGCAAGCTCTGTTTGGAGTTGACACGCTTGTGCTTTGCCATCCTCGATTTCGATTTGTTGCTTAGTCGTGAGGCTCTGGTGTCGAGCTCGAAGATCCGCCATTTCGTTCTTCAGCTCAAGGACAGTGGCGTTCGTTGCAGCATCATCCAGCTCGTACAGTTGTTGACTTCCAGTGCAATTGTGGCTGGATAAATGAGGGCATCAACACCATATTGCTATGGAAGCGGGAGAAAGGATCTTACTTGACCATATTGTCGTTGAGCCTCACAATCACCTCTTCCAGACCACCACTGAACCTCCCGTAAGCGTCCCGATATTCTCCAAAAAGACATTCCAGCTCTCTCAGCTCCGCTACACTTTCGACTAGACCCGCAAGCTTAGGTTCGCATCCTTTGGTTATCGCTGAGTACAAACAATTTCCGGCGGATCTCCCTTCAGCCGACCTTGCCGCAGACCGCAGGACACCGGAGTTGGACGATACAGAACCGCGAGTGGCCGAGTTGGAGGGCTTCTGGTCACTGCCGATTTCGGGGGAGTTGATCACGGACTTCTTGGTGGCTGGAGGTACATTTGGAGATGGATTCAGACTAAGCTGTGCTGCAGCCTGGCCACCTAACCATGTGTCGCGGTCGGACTTGTCGGATCGGTCGCTTGTCCCCTTGGTACCGTGCCCAGAATTGTCAGACCGAGTACTCCATTCGTCTTGGGAAGTATCGCCGGGGATAGGGAGCACGGTGGCCTGGCCTCCTATCGTTACCTCCGTGGCGGTATGAGCATCTCGATGTATCTCCTCAGGAGGACGAATATTAATCGGTCGTTTCGGAGGTATGGTGAAACTCCTATTCACCGTTGCTATCCCACCAGTGACAGCCAGAGACGCGTTGGCACTTACACCTCCAATCAAAGTACTTTCGGTATCCTCGTACAAACGATACTGGCCATCGGCATACCAACCTCCGGTCGGAGAGGAGGGCATACCAGCATGGTACACGAATGGCGAGATGATAGCTCTAGCCGTGTCAGGTACAATGTCATCGTGCGATTTTGGCGGGGACGTTGTAGAGGGTGGATGTTTTGGAAAGAATGAAGGTGGCGATGCTGACCGAACAATGGTCAACTTCTTGGGAGCTGTTGGGACCTCTGCTGAAATGGACGACGCAGTCGAATGAGCGTCATGAGACGAGACGTTCGAATTTGCTAGGCCTTCTGACGCAATTTTGGTCGGCAGTGAGGCAGCATTCTGAATAGATGGTAAAATTGGCATCCACTTGGGAATGAATTCGACATCGTTGAGATCTCGGATCGCCACCCCCAACTGAATTGTGTCAGAAGGAGATTTTGGGGCCTCAACGTCATCTAGACCTAGGAGATCTGCGTCGGGCTCTGTAGCATGGTGGTTGCGGCTAAGGGCACGAATGGAAGCGGGAGGAGTGGTGGCGTCTGCCATTGTCTGGTCAAAAAATTCCGTCAGGAAACCGCTATGAGTAGAATGCGATGACGTGATCAAGGTAGAGACCTCCTCTTGGTGAACTTACCCCAAATGATTATTATTGCTCTTCCCTCTCGTCGACCCAGAAATGGAGACGAGTAAGGGATACGAATAACTGCAGACAAGGAGGAGACGAGGCAGAAGAAGTGAAGCAGAAGAAGAAGACATTTCAGCACCGTCAGCTGTTCTGGGTCGATCTGGTCAGGTAGCGGTCCGTGCGTTGAGTGGACTGGTCCGTGCGTGAAAGAGTGAGAAGATCGAAAGGAACCTCCTTTCATCGACGTTTGACGCATATAGCATGGGGCATGTGGCAGATGAGTTCAACGAGCGAACTGACAGTCAGAATCATGATAAGGTGCTGTTATTCTTCATGTAGCACGACATGGGGTCAGTCAGAGCTTGTGAGAGTTAATTCCAAGTACCGCTACAATGCCGTGGATGAAATGAACAACTCACCACTTGAGACTACCAACAACGGCTCAACACCTAGAGACACTCTATAAACCACAATAATACCTCCGCCACAAACGCGTCTTCCCGATAATTCCCGACCAGCCCCTTCCTCCTACTCTCTCCGGTACCTACTCCCACTGTTCGACCTCTTGAACTCACCATACCCATTTACATCCTCCCCCGCCAAGTCTCCATAGTATCCAGACAGCTCAAATATGTCTCTCATCATCCGTTCGGCCCCACTCCGACTCGCCCGCTCAGTCCCAGCAGGGATCCGCCAGCAAGCCCGAGGGATCCACTTTGAGAACGTCGTTGACCAGTAAGTTTGCTTAGTGGATTACCAGGAAATCGGGGAGAGGGAGGGGGGGATAGGTGCATTGAAGCAGGAGGGACGCGGGGCGAGAGAAAGGCGGAATATCGAAAGGGGCCGTGCTTGGATTACATTTGGAGGGAGGTTAGCGGAGATGCTGATTTCAATTTAGCGCCCTCCCAACCTCCGTCACGAACAAATACTGGCTTGCCACCAAGATGATCACATACGCCAGTCTCGGCTTCGGAATTCCCTTCGGAGCAGCTGCATGGCACTTGTAAGTGTTGCCGATCCTTCTGTCGGGGTTAGCAGACCGATGATAGACGTCGAGTGGAATTGTACTGATTTGTTTGGTGTTGTGGTATTGCAGGAGCAAATCCGCTGGCGCTGCTTAAGTACCGAGGGTCAGAGCGGAGTATCTGGGACTTAGAATATGGAGCTAGGAATAGCTGAAATATGGAGAATTCGTCATGCATATTTCATGTTCTACCTTTATTATTGGCTTGGTTTGGTTCGCTAGTCAGATGAGACAGCTTTGATTAGACGGACGGAGTTTCAAGCGCAGCCCGTATTGTGATTTTGATTTGTGGTAACAGCAACAGCAACATTCACTTTTCGCTGGTGCAGTCTTTGTTGGCATATTAGATCCTCTTTGCTTAAGCTCAAATAGCTAAACGCAAACATGGCATCTACCTCTCGGATCATGCGGCCCGCTCTTCGTACACTTTCATCCAGCAGTCGGCGAATACCAACTAGATCCATCATTTCAGCTACATCCCCTCGTCCGAGAAACCTCACAGTTCTGAGATCATATCCTACACGGCCAGTTTCACGAGGTAAATCCAATAGCTCCACCATACTAAGAAGTTTGGCCATTGACTGACTGACCCATCGTCTTGCACATAGCATACGCAACCTCATCCTCAGAGCCGGGAACAACTACCGACCCTTCTCTCTCTAGAGCACTGGACCTTATAGAAGCAGGGACGAAGGAGCTAGAAGAGGGGGATGTGGAAGGTGCCAAAAAGCTCTATGAGGAGAGCATAGGTATTCACGAGTCTTCGGGTGGATGGTTTAACCTTGGTGTAAGTTATGCTCCCTTGCTACCATTAAACTCCAACTCCGGATTTCTACGTACGCGGATAATGGTCGTTACTGTGGTGTCAATGCTGAATATATGATTCCTCGTTAGGTTTGTGAATATCATTTGAGTGAGTCTACCAAATCCCTATAAGATCCATAAGATATAAACTGGAATGATTACAAATAATAACAACGTTCATCAGAGAACAACGAAAAAGCAATAGAAGCATGGCAGAAATCAATATCCCTCTCCCCCTCCGCAGACGCATATACCAGTAAGTCATGAGCAATCCTCCCGAAGGGGGCCTCCACGAACCTCCAACACTTTTTGGGGCGATGTTTAATTTAATCTGAAAGACATATTGCTGCTCATCCTGCATCGGAAGCAAGCAGCGTCAAGGCTGACGCTACTATCACACAGACCTCGCCTCGGCATACATTCTCGCTAAACCCCCACAACCTGCACTGGCCATCAAAAATCTCACGCAAGTCCATTCTTATAATCTGACTCAGGCATTTAGGGCTGACGGATAATGATTCCACAGCGCGGCATTAGAACTATCCCCAGAGGATCCCGAGGTAAGTCGTCGCTTTAGAACACATGAACTGCTACCATGCACCATTCCTCGTTGATCTGAGGCACAAACTAACGTCAAATTAACAGATTGCATTCAACCTCGCCGCAGTCCTTGAATCGAGTAAGCCCCTACCCCTCCCACGACTACTCCGTACCACCCATCATCTCTGAACGGGACTACCAGCTAGAGCTGACACCGGACCCAGCAAACAATCTCGAAACCGCCTTGACACTCTATCAGAAAGCCCATAAGCTCGGGATTGAAAGAGCAGCCCAGAATGTGAGGAGTGTCGGCGCCAAGATCCTTGGGCAGAAAGCTGCTACTGAGAAAGCTGCTTGAGCTCTCATTCACCTGTACGCATCCTGTGCACATTGCAGATTGGGATGGTGCACCGTTATAGAAGAGTATATCAGGCCGTCAACAATGCATTATCGTACAAAATTGTATGCTGAAATCCTTCGTTACCCCCAAAAATGACTGCGCTATGAGAATGGAGTATAGTAGTGTGAAAGGAACAAATAGGCCGACGAGTGTTCTTCGGCCAAGGCTTTTTTCATTGGTTAGTTGACGATCCGTTTCGAGAAAACATCAAGACAAAGATGAAACTGGTGGCTATACAAAATGCCTTCGAACCGATAAAATGTCCTGGATCATACCCTACGATTTGTTCGCTCATGCCCACGGGCCGGTTGACTTATTTTCGATAAATGCCTAACCCCTCTTCCACCCCTCTGCCCAACTGCCCCTCCTCTCCTGCCAACTGCCCCTTCCAAACGCAGGCGCAGCCCCTGTCCCCTCTCCCGGCCCAAAATCCATCCCCTCGTCGATCCCCGACTCCTTCCTCATCCAAGGCCCCATCCCCGAGGACCTACCGACATGAGCTGCACTCCCCCTCCTAGGCCAGCTGCTCGTCTTATCCGTAGTCCTCGCACCGCCCATCTCCAGAAGGTTATAATTCAAATTCTGATGCAACGTGTCCCCGAGTAATGGTAGAGCTGAGTCGACGGATTCAAATCTCTCCCTGCCCTGTTTTTGAAAATCTGGCGAGGAGGGTTGGAAGGAGGAGGATCGGGTGGTTATGCGTTCGACTCGCCAGATTGCTGAGGTGCGCGGACGGGGAGGTTGAACGTCCGATGTCCTTGAGGATGTGGGAATGAGACCTGAAGCGTCGGTTTGAACCGAGCCATCCCGACCTCGAGTGGTTAGATTGAGCGATGTAGAGGATGTATGACCGTATGATTCGACTGTGTCTAGCTCGGCCCATGTCCCCCGCCGAGAGGCAGATGACCGTATACTCGCATCCTCCTGCGCGCTCGCCACTGAAGGTCGACGGCCATCCGCCGTACTCCCACTCCCACTCGAGGTAGGGCCAGCAGAAGGAGCATCAGCATCGTGGATGCTTGAAGGCCGAACGACAATCTCAAGTCCCAGACCATTTTGTCGAGATGGCGCTGTCTTATATCGCAGTAATTTAGGTCTCGATAGGGAGGACACAGGCTCATGCTTTGGGCTAACTTCGTTATTGGTGTTAGACCCGCTGGAGGTCTTCGAGGATGGCGAACCGCCAGCAGGTGGCGAGTCTGAAATTCCCGATCCACTCGGTTGAGAAGGCGCACTCGGTCGACGTGCTGGATCCAGCAGCCGTTGCATCGTCCCAGGAGACACGCTGGAGAGGGAAAGAGCACTCGATCGCCGCGCGGCATCGACTGCGCGATGAGTCGATTCTGGTGACGAAGAGTTGAAGGAAAAGGCAAGAGCGTCTGATGCTCGTCGAGTATCTGTCGAGGCCGGCGAATAGTGATAAGTCGGGGAGGTCGCCGAAGGATGGTGTGATGTTGGCGCAGGCAGACGCTGTTGTAGCGGAGCTTGGTGCTGAGAACTGTTTATCGGAGCATGCAGTGCAAATGGATTGGTGTTGAAGCCAGAGAAGGGGAAGGTCACAGGTGGAGTTGCTGCGAATGTAGACAGCGACGTAGCAGATGTGGACGCTGTCGAGTCGGTACTCATCATCGGCGTCGCTGAGTCCATTCTACTTCCGTCAGACATGGAGGAAGACGGAGGAGGACACCAATAACAAAGCTGTAGCTGTACTTACGACGTATCAACCTCATCCTCTACCACGTCTCTCGAGACCCAAGCAAAGTGGCTCTTTGCTAATCCAAGCTCGGAATCCTTTTCTCGCATCGCGTCTAGCTCTCTGAGAGTCATTATGGGCAAAGAGTTGCTCCTCGTCATAGGCACAGTCACGGCCGAGATGGGATGGATATCAGAAAAATCGCGTAAAGCTACCGGCATCCTATCGCCCAAGAGCCTAGGAGTGAACGGGTCGCCCTCCTCGAATACTGGCGTTGGGGCGTGTGAGGCAACCTCATCAGAGGAGCTAGCACTGGACGCTGAGGGAATCGTGGTGAGGGGTTGTGAAAGCGGGGAAGGGTTGACTGGATTAGCCGAATTTGCGAGCGACATATGTCGTGTACGTAGACGCATTATTGGGACGCTAACAGCGGGGTTTGGACCCATCGTCGAGGGAGAGATCGACATGCTAGCAGAGCTAGGTGACGGTTGCGCACTCGACTGCCAACGATCTGCCATAGCAGAGCCACGAGGTAGACTAAAACTATTAGCCTTCGCTCCACTCATGCTCGAAGCTCCCCTGCTCATCGACATATCCATCCCAGTCGAGGCGAGAGCGCCTGTGGGTAAGGTCCCTCCAAAAGGAGTAAGAAGCAGCATTTGGTGCGCCGAGAGTCTCCGAGATGGAGGTTGGATCTCGTGCAACAGTGCTGATGGTCGGCGACCAGGAACAGATTTGACCTCTGACATCGATGAGTGGCGAGAGCTTGGGCCAGCGACAGGTTCAGAGGGCATTGCTGGAAAAGCGTAACTCTTCAGGGGCAGCGGACTTTTTTCGGCTGTTGGACTGCTGGCTTGAAAGTCTGCTTTTAATGGTTGTAAAGGTCCGCGTTGGAGAGATCGTAAAGTGGAGAGGGGTGACTCTGGACTGTTTGGCGAACGATCATACGTGGCTCTACCTGGAGGTGTGACTGGTCCATGGTGTGACCCTTCCGGCCTATTCCCGATCATCAGTAAATGAGGAACAATAGAGGTGATTCCCGGTAAACTTTGAGCATCAGGAGATGCCGAAGCTGTTGGTTTAAAGTTCTAGGGTTCGAACGTTACTCACCGCTGGGTTTCCATAGCAGTGCTCGGCCTTGTTGAGCCTTCTATTGTCAGTCCACTTGACCAATGGACCCCGCCTATCGCCGTTCTAGCCCCACGAGGTGAACTTGGATTCTCATCACCATGCCGTTCGCTGCCCATCGTTCCCCCTCAACGACCTTTCCTTGGCTAAAAAGCAAGCTAGTGGCCAAGGGACTGGGAAAGAGTTGCCCTTGTTATATTTCTTCACGTAGAAGACTCGCGTTGGTCGGGCGAGAAACGGGCTGAGGCTGATGGAAATCAAAGTCTGGACAGATGGATGAGGGGTTGACGTGTTTTGTAGAAATTGAAAGAGGTAGCGAGATGGCGGATGGAAAAGATAATAGAAAGCAGGGTGCACCCTCCACCGTGTATGCAAGCGAACCGAGCCAAGATAGACGTTTAAGTTGGGGAATTCCTACGCGCAGTCGAGATTGTTTTCAGCGAGATCGGCGTGAGCGAGACCGTGTTTCCTAAGCTGCCGTAGAGGAGAGAGTAAAGAGACCAAAGACGGAGAGTGAGGTGGGGAAAGAGATAACAGTCTGTACGTATAGTGAGGGCGCTGAGGAGCGATCAGGCCGAGGCCATGGGATAATCACCGTCACCGTCGTCACTGCCGACAACGAACTTGTACCAGACAGAAGACGGATGGTTTCTTAAAGGTACGGAAGGAACCATAGGTTAGCGTGCGCGTAATGATAAGTCAACTGGTAAGTTAATCCAGGTTGTGGAACGGGGGGCATGCTCAGGATATCAGCAGGAATCTGTCGCAGCTTGCTTGGGCAAGTGCAGCGTGACCCATTGGGATTATGGGGCTTGGTCTACCCTGACGTCTCCCAGCCCAAGGGGGGCAACATCTACAGCACTTGGAAAGAAACCCTCTTTCCGGTGGAGGCAGTCGAGGTGGATTTTCCAGCCTAGCAATAAAAGCGAGCTAGTCGCTCAATCTAAAGAAATAACGACTCTCTGCCGCTTAACCTTGCCCCTCAATTCCGTCGGCATGGGGGCAGACAGGGAAAAAACTCGGCTGCTAATCCTATCTCCACGGATGTTCCATGCGACATGACGACCTCGAGACTACCTAGCTATAAAATGCCTGTCTCTTGTCTATCTATGACTTCGCCAGCTTACCTACCTACGCGCTGAGCGCATAGCCCACGAACCTTGGTCGCACCACCCGGTTCCGAGAGAGTACGCCGTCGAGTTGTCAGATTCATGCTTCCGGTGCGTGGCCGCCCTTGGCCCCTGATGAGCAGCTGAGACCGGCCCGGGGGCGCCATCCCGTTCCGCTTCACGTGGCAATCAATGGATTGATACCGAATGTAAACTCAATGAGCTCGAGCTTAATTGTTCACTCTTTACTGGGCGGCCGGGGAACTTGGTACCTGAAAATATGAAGACTGATTTAGGAACGCGTCACTCAGCCTTTAAGTCTGCAACACCGATCGGACCCTCGCCCCACGGAAACAAGAATACTTCGTCGGCGTATGTATACAGATCGTCATCTGTTCGTCATCGAGTCTCAAGGTCATTGACCACACACGTTCACACTGCATACCTGGTAGCCATGGTAGAGATAGCCAGATGGGATGTGACGACGGTAAGATTTTCGGGGGGTTGTTCTGCACCGGGGAAACGTGAAGCACTGCGAGGCGAAAGCCCCGGCCACGGTGTGATAAGGACGCTTTGGCGATACCACGTTTCAACCTCTTTCTCTCTTTGTGATCTCAGAAAAGCTTCGTTTCTCGCTTAACCCATGCGAGAGCAAGGTTATGGGCGGTCCCGTCAGACAACCATCGGCCCGACCTTGAGGTGGTCCGAACACGTGGTAGAGCAGCATGCGGTCGCGATACTCAGTAGCTGGATGATTGTTTTGTGCATATTACCAAGCGGTTTTTGTTGGTGGCTTTCATTTTTCTTGGTCGAATTACACTGCTTCTAAAGGCAAGCATGCGATGTTACCCGATAGCCATGACAGAACGTCCGAGGGATAGCGAGCGAGTGCCACGAGGAAGCTCGTTTATGATAGATAGTGGCGACCGATGGCGTGACTGAATGGCGAGATATACAGATATGGGGGATTGATAGCGAGAATGACCGACATGATTCTCTTCTTTTCCAACTCATCATCTCCAGAGTTACCTCATTCCTCCATTCACCCATCCAGGTCTCTATCCAATTCCTATTCGAAGTCGCAATGCCAGTAGCAGTCCCAGAACCTACTCCCGTGTCTACGGAATTCCAAAAACCGACCCTCACTTCCGGTCAACATGAACCGGTTTTTTCGCTGATTCCGCCATACGAGTCCTTCCCCAAGGTCATCACTAGCCCGACCGTGTGGAAACGAGAAGAGTTCCTGGCAGACGAGCAGAAATGGAAGAAACGTTGGACGGCGGAACAAATCCAGGAGCTTGAACAGGCCTATGAACGATTCGAAGCAACCGGTAAAGGTTTACCCGAGATTAGTCGGGTGAGTGACTTCGTTGCTTCTTCTCCTTCCCACTTCCTGTTGGCTTCTCAATCATAGTGGGGATGAACAAGCAGGACTAACATAAACAATCTAACTGATGGAATGTAGGAGACGTTCCCACTTCCCCCGAATGTCTACAACTCCCTCCGCAGTGTTCGGGAGGATGTGGTCAATGGCGTTGGATTCACTCTCATCCAAGGATTGCCCGTCACCGAGTGGGACATCAAAAAGAGCGCATCAATCTACCTGGCTATCGGTACTGTCTTCGGATGGACATTGAGTCAGAATGGCAAGGGTCACGTTCTAGGCCATGTCAAGGTATATCCTAATTTCTCCTCTCGTAAAGAAAGTAGCAGAAGCTCACATGGTCGCACGACAGGATATTGGGAATGATCCCACTCAAATTGACAAAGTCCGAATTTACTCGTAGGTTTCCTATGGCTCTTAGCAAGGGACATTTCTCTGACGAGGACGCAGAACATCAGCAAGACAATTCTTTCATACTGATGCAGCGGATATCGTCGGACTACTCTGTCTCCACAAAGCGAAGGAGGGGGGCGAGAGTAAGCGGGACATCACCGGCTGCGTTACGAAGAGGCTGACGGACGTTCGTCAGGCGATGTCGTATCTGCTCACCACCTTTGGAACACACTCCAAGCGGAACGGCCGGACGTTGCCAAGCTGCTTGCTACTCCGAACTGGCACTTTGATCGAAAAGGAGAGACGTCAGAGGGTCAGAACGACTGGGTTAAACAGGCCATATTCTACTATCTTGACGGGAGGTGGGTACCCTTGAGAGAAGCGATGAGCGTTTACTGATAGAGGATCCCCAGGGTGACTTCGCACTATGACCCATATTTCCTCAAATCGAGTGAGCAGATCATCGCGGAAAAAGTTGCAATAACCTTACTGACCTGACCTACTTCAGTCTCCCGTCATGTCGAAGCGGGCCTTATTCCTCCGCATACACCGGAGCAACTGGAGGCGATCCAGGTTCTCGAGGACACTGCTCAGAGACTAGCACTACACATGATCTTAGACGTTGGGGACATCCAGTTCGTGGCTGATAGTGAGTGTTCTTTCCCAAGTTTGTCCGGTTATTGGCGTAACTGACGCAGATCCGTAGCACACGTCCTCCACGCAAGAACGGCTTACGTCGACTATCCACCACCACACCCTCGACGTCATCTGCTGAGGTTATGGTTGTCGACCCCCGAGTCCGAGGGTGGATGGAAGAGGCCGTTCCCCGATAGTGGTCTGATAAAGCGAGGCGGGATTCAGGTATGATCGCTCACGCCGTCATCGTGAGGGGAAGCTGACCGGCAGTCTAGGTTAATCAACAGAGGGAGACTTGCCCGTTGGAAGCAGAGTAAATGAGAAGTGAAATTCCATTTCGAGAGGGGTCAAGCTGCATATCTGTGTAGCCGTATATAAGATGGATGTGTATAGATGTATGCCTGGTGCATGCATTCATGTTTCTGTAACATGGGCCAACAAACCACTTTAGGGATAAGCGTTCATTCAGGGAGTAAGCCATCACGTGATATCTGTTGACGCGCTGTCCGTTGGGTGAATCTCGATCCCAATTATATTCAACCAACTCTGCTCCACCTTCCCAACCTCCTCCTCCTCGAACCCCTCTCACTCGGCCCAACAGTGTGGGGGAGATGTCCATCATCACACCCTCACGATCCGATATCTTACCCTTCCATAACCCCTCCTTCGGACCCCTTCAGCCATCAGCCATGCCACCCCCACCAGCCTCCGTCTCCCCTCGTGTCCAGCAGTCTCAATTCCTGCCTCCTGGAAAGCGCCAAAAGCCTCGTATGGACGACGTTATCATGGCCAATTCTATTGCGGGGAAGTCGACAAGACCCTTATCTCCCATACTTCGCGTGTTAAATGCCGCGGCTGCGTCCGCATCTGCTCGAGAACCTCTAGGTTTGATCAACACAAACAGTCCCCGTATCACTGCACCCTCCCGAATCGCTAACGCCCACTCCAAACCCTCGCGACCATCTGCTTCACATTCCATCCCACTCCATCCAGTAATTCCTGACGTCTTCACTCCTCAGACCAATGATTCGTCGCAAGCTGCCAAACTCAAACGGTCGCGAGATTCCCTCCTCCTAGCAACTCCGTCCGCCGCCAAACGGTCCAAGCTGAAAGAAGATAGAGAATCAGCTGAGACAAGTGTCAAACTCCTTCATAAAGCTGAGGAAGAGAAATGGGCACAGAAATGGTTACGGGCTTTTCCTACTCTTACGTTTTATTTCGAGATTGGAGCAGATGACGGACCAGGCAAGAGTTTGAGGGCGAGGGTGTTGAAAATGGGTGCTGTGGGTCTATCTGACAGCTTATAACCAGTCTCGTCTGACTGACATCGCCCTACAGAAAGTCGACCAGTTCTTCTCCCACCATGTCACCCACCTCGTCGTGCGCGGAGGTACATCACCATCGAAACCCAGATCCATGGCTCCTCCTCGACGAGGGGACATCATCAGGGAGTCGCCGAAGAATCCATTTCTCGATGGTACTGGCGTTACTGATCTCGTACAGAAGGCAGAAGCCATGCAGATGAAGGTCTGGACTGTCAAGAGTGGGTGCCCCGATTCCGTGCACACCGCAGTGGCTGATAGTTGAACCCTACAGAACTCAGCGATATGCTCAGTCGTCTTGCTCCGATCGAGACCTCCGCCAATAACTCCCTCTCCCATCTCCTCGAGGATGAACGCCTCCACGGAACCCGCGAACGTGATCTTACAGCCCCTCGACCCGACTACTTCTATTTCAAACCGGGTAGCAAGTATCTGCTGATCGAAGACGCAACCGGTAAACATCGCACCATAATGGCGAAGGAGTACACGCACAATTTGAAAGACGGACCGGAATGGCCAGTCCTGTTCAACGCGTTTCTACACCCTTCAGCCTCTGCCCACACAACCCTTCCCATCGAGAAGATACGAGAGAGAGCATGGAGTCTCTATGTCGAGCGGAAAGCTTACCAAGGCGAGCAACCCCCAACAGACCATATCAAGCGTTCGACTTCGCTCCGGTCACTCCCCGATACCGCTCGTCTACCGTCAGTTCTGCCCTACGAGAACGCCTCCGGAAACAGTGTCGTCCTCACCTCCAATATCGCATCTACATCCGCAGCAAACACACCGGGACTGTTACCTCATGGTCTGGCGAATCTGGCCGGTGCCAAGGATCGAGCGATTATGCAAATGTCTAAGAGGGTTCAGGTTCTAAAAGGGAACGCGAGGCTGGCAGCTAAACGGCAAACGGATACAGATTCCGTCGACCTATTAGCGAGAAGGGCATCGACTGGTGCGTTGGGATCAGTTCCTCGGGGAGGACTGGTCAACAAGACCTTCATACCCCAAGACGAGGTGGTGAGGTTGTTGCGGATGGCGAAGGAGCCGATTCACGAACCTGAAATCACGATTGAGGAGAGGATAAGGAATAGGGAAAAAGTCGAGATGGGCCTGAAAGGGAGGGAACAAGAGACGGCGCCGGGATATTGCGAAAACTGTCGATTGAGGTACCAAAATCTTGCAGTGGTATGTCAACTTTCTTTTCCACTACTGCCCAGGCGAAGATTACCATACTAACCAAGGAAACATAGCACATCGCCTCAAAGAAACACCGAAGGTTCGCAACGAACGACGAAAACTTTGAAGACCTCGATAACCTCTTATGCATGCTCCGTCGACCCCCAAGGACACACAATGGAGGAGGAGCTTTCCCGCCGTGTAGATATTTGCACAATCGATCAGAGCCTTGTGATTTGTGCGGGACTTATGGGAGTGATTCGTATGGTGAGGATTCGGAGACGAGCTGGGAGACTCCCGAGGAGGAAGACGAGTGCGAGAGTGAGAGTGATGGGGAGTTGGTGTTAGTGGGGGCTTTGGAAGAAGATGATTAGGTTTGTAGACTATGTGTGGGTATTGACCCTCTCAGCATACCATGTTCACCTCGTTAGCATTGTCATGTCATAATTTGTGTACTCGAATAGGTATTGCGGTCTCATTCAATTGAGATATCAAGAGATGACTCGCAAAGTGGACATGATCGAACCATGAATGCATGTCTCTTCGAATGATATATATGAATGCCTTTCCGCCGCCTTTCCGCCTCCTCGTCGAGCAGCCCACATCTACGAGGAGGTGCGTGGTGTTTCACCCCCTCAAAAAGAACCGCTCGGAAAGAGAACGAGGTAGAACGGATCAACCTAACGATCGATGATGGAAAAAGAGATACACATGGATATATTGCTACATGGATTAAATTAACGAGTATCAGTATGAGCCTTAGCCTCTTTGGCTGGCTTGTCGATGCAGTCGCAAATTGTGTCGATCCCATTTTTGGGTCTCGTGGTGGTCCGCTGGAGCGGCTTGACCCAGGAGATGACATGTGGAAAGGGATATATGCAGGTCAGGTCGGTATGGTCCATAAATGCGGGGTGTACATGTGGCGAGTGGTGGTGTTTAATTCGATAGTCGACTGGAGATATGTATTAGTGGTGATGAGGCCGTGTGGGGTCGGTGCGATGATGTTCAGGCTGAGACTGTTTCTTGCGGAGCGATTGCTCCGGCATGTTCGGCGCGATGTGTTCTAGAAGGAAAGAGACGGGAGTCAAGCGGTGTCCGAAAGGGATGTGTGCCAGACTGCCGCTATCAATTCCGATTCGACGCCCTCTCTGCTGCTCTCTTCTCCCTCACATAATTCGATTCCTGCGCAACCCCCTCCTTCACGGTTCCCAAGTCAACTCCCAATCCAGCCTCCCTGCCGCGATATCTCTCCGACTCCCTCAACTCCTTCATAGCTTTCCAAGAAGAGTTGACCCGACTCCCCATTCTGGCAACGAATGAATGAGGCTCCGAATCGCTGGTCGGAGGAGCCGAGAATGAAGCTGCTCTAAATCTTTCCAGTGGAGTTTGCGGAGTCTCTCGGGCAACTGTCAAGATGCCAATCAGCATGCTGGTCACTAATGCAGTCATCGCGTCGCGGAGGCTCTGGCTGGGTGACTTACCTGAGACCTGTAGTTGAGTGCCGTTGAACGTTGCTCGGACGGATCCCATCATCGCGTCGTCTCCGAATTTGATATTCCACCGAGCGTGATCTTATATGGCCCGCGTCAGTATCTTCCTTTGGCAAAAGCTTCATATCACTAACCTTGTTCTTCCCACTGATCAGCAGTTATGTTGAGAGTCTTACCACTCTTGACAGAGAGCACGATGTTGTCAAATCTAAAACATCAAGTTAGCAAACGTAAACAAACTGAAATCGCTCTCCACGAGAACGCTCCGCAGCAAAATGTAGGCTTTGTTCAACTCACGAAAATCCAGGTAGCCAAACCAGAACCTCGTACTTGCTTTGAGTGGACTTGATCATGATCCTCCCCTCTTCACCTTTGATGAATTCGACCCATTCACCCTCATGACCCTCAAACAACTCCGGATCAAACTCAGCGTCCGGTCTACTCGTTCCACTGCCAAAGGAAGATGCACGAGTCGACACGGAGCTCGATTCAGTGTTCTTTGGAGGTAGAGCCCATTTCGGGGGAGGCGGCAGAGGGGGCTTCGGAGGCTTAGGCTTGCTTCCGGAAGAAGACGACGAGGCCATGGAAAGTGCCGATGAGCTGCGGGCATCCTGACTAGAGCTCCGGGATGAATGCTGAGATTGCGGTGATTGAAGATATGGATAATGGGCCGGTGGCAATTTGGGGGAGGAGATTGAACATCCCGAGATGGAGCTACGCGCTTGTCCGTGAGTTCCTGGCGAGGACGAAGACGTCAAAGGTGAGGATGTGTAATTCGATGACGTAGACGAGCGGCGGAAGTCTGCGAGGCCACCGAAAGATGGAACAGGGACTGGAATTGGACTTGAGAGGGTGGTCTCAATCCTGTTCACCACTGGCCTCGAAAGAGGAGAGACTGACGATGAGGGTCGAGCTGCAGTGGCGACACTCTCGCTTGAGTTAGGTTTAGCCGGGGGCGTCACAGGTTGTGCAGAAGGAGTGGGTGGTGTACCAGACGTCTTTGCTGCGTTTGTTCCTGGCTGAAAAGCCAATGGCGCCGGACACGAAGACGATGACAGAGCGGGAAGTCCGGTGAAGCTGCCAAAGGTTGGGAAGTAAGAGCCTACGGCTTTTGCTGCGATGGAGGCAGGGTTGTCGAGGCTGCAAAAGCAGATCACTTTGTCAACTGTAATCCTTCGACGAGGCAGTAGACGCATTCCAAAGATCAAAGAATACCATCAATATGAAGTGGTTGGTTGACGCGACAGGAAAAGTGGCGACCACAAAGATGGCATGAAGAAAATCATGAGCCGACACCAATGGGGGTGTTTCGTACGGCCTCCATCAAACCATTGTAGGTTTCAAATCGACGTCATACAACACCAACCCCACGTAACGCTGCACAATGACGAGGGACACTGAAAGGAGGGATCAAAATGGACCGGCAGGTAACACAAGCCAGGTGTCGCAGTGTGATCCTCTCTGACGACATCATTGATTCCCAGATAGCTGGGAGTGACGTAACAGAAAGGTGAAGAGCGCGAAGACCACACAGCATCGACAATGGATTCTGAGACGTTGCATGAAATCGAAGACAAGAGCCGTCGTTAACTCACCTGGAGTGCTTTTTCCGCCAACTGCCATCCCGCTTTAGGGAACTCGTCCTCTGCACCGCCGCCTCCTCCTTCTTGATTTCCCCAGCGGCTGCCCGATTAGGCTCCGTTGTAGCCTCATTTGGAAGTCCACTACTCATGGTCAAGGAAGCAAACCTCCTGTCGAAGTCTTGGGCCTTGCTAGGCGAAACCTTGGTGAGCGTCCAAGTAGGCGGTGGGAACTCTGCTCGGGGAGTCAAACCTCCACGAGAAGGGGCTGAGCCAGAGGGAGAGGCTTCGCCGTGTTCATCATCATCCTCTTGGTCATAACTTCTTGAGGAGCTGAGATGGTGGTCTAGGTCGTTATGGATGATAGTGTCGTCGCCTTGGAGACCAGTTGGTTTCAAATCTGGGGTGGTCAAATGATCCGGATGAGTAGAACTGACAGTAGTGAGTGAGTCTGAAGAGTCCGAAGAATTAAATGTCGGCGCAGTGGGACGGGTCGAACTCGAACTGTCCTCAGCATATTTGAGCGGAGAGCCTCGGATTCCTTCACTTGAAACGGGAACAGTTTCAATAGGACGCAATGTCGAGCGTTCCTCAGTCGAAAGAATCTTAGCGTCGGCTGTCGAATCGAGAATACCATCGTAGACGCCGCCGCCGTGATCTTCGCCACCCCGGTCGTATTCTCCGAATGACGTCCCAGTGCTGCTCATCCTTCCAGCACTGTTTACACTAGAAGCGCCGAAGACGGATGGAAAAGAGGACGAAGAGAGTGACGAAGTCGGTGACGAAGAGAAGTGCGGTGTACTGGCGTCTGCGGAATTGGCCTTGTGCGGCAGTGCAATTGTCGGGCGAGCATCGTGGGACCGATGCATGGGCAACGATCGCTGACGATTCGGAGTCGACATTTGCGCGCAGGTTGCACTCTCGATGAAAGGTTGGGGGTGGGGGGATAATTTCACTCGAGCATGATGACTGTTGGTCTTTGATGAGTTGTGATTGATCAAATGCTTGAAATGAAATTGATGATTTGGGGTGTGCTGTTTGGAGCGTGATGCTGGCGGGGTACGGCGAGTCAGGGTGTGTGTGGTTGCCCCAAGTCGCAGAGTACGGGGTCCCGATGATCCAAAGGCAGGAAGGGTGAGGAAAAGGTGAAAAGCGCTGCTAGCGTGCAGAGGCAGATCGTCGAGTGGAAAAGGGAATGATTGACTGGCAGGTGGAGCGAGCGCTTGTATAACTCGTCGGTCCTGTCGATAATCGATACTCTGATTCACTGACACGGGGTGGCCAAATTCCTCGAGTCGGGAGGGGAGGGAGGGAAGGAAATGGAAAGGAGTGGATTGAGCGGGAACAGGATCCGGGCTGATTATTGATGGTTGAATAGAGAAGAGCAGCGAAAGAGCGTGACAGACAGTGTGGAATACCTGGCGAGGAAGATGACTCAACAACTCCTTCCTGCCCCGCTGTTCACGTCCATCTGATCTGTCCCTGTTTTCCCAATTGGTAAACAATGCAGCGGGGCGATGAAGAAGCGTTACACCCTGCTGGCGAGGACAAGACGGATTGTAGCTTGTAGCTTAGTCTGGAAGGGGGGTTGGTGAATGACTGGATGGGGTAAACGCGCGGAGGATCCAACCCAAAGGAGGGGTATGTCGAGGGAGGTGCCCTTGATGACGTCGCAGATCGCAAATCAGAACCAACCAGCCAATTCGACGCAGCCTGTCGTTTCCGTGATTACCATGTCACTCTGGGTGGTTTGATGTAGCGGGTAGAGGGTAGACAGAATTCAAAGATGAGAGGGATATGGTCTGACGAGTTGTCCCTTGGTACTCCACTTAGGGTAGTAGTTGGTGGTGGACGGATTTTTATGCTTAGCTGCTGTCTTTTCGAGAGTATGACGTTTCCACTTTCTTGCCCCTTTCGGGATCAAACGGCGTCGGGGCAAGTCGCACTTTATTTAGTGCGCCAAGCTGCCATATGAGGAGGTTGTGGTTCTAGAAGGGGGGCTGAATAAACAAGTCCCGCAGGGGTAGAGAGATCAATGGTGGAGCCCCACTGACGTCTACGCGTGACTCTTACGCCATATTGCCATACAACCTCATCTCTCGTCCATATGTCCATGTTGATCCATCTCACTTGACAATGATCAAGATCCGTCTCCGCCATCCAAGGGGGGTCTCGACACTCGATCTTGACCCGGCACAAACGACCCTCTCGGATCTTCGAGTCCTAATCTTCTCATCCACCGAGATCCCACCGAGCGAACAAGAACTTCGATTTGGCTATCCGCCAAAACCCCTCCCATGCGGCGAAGATGATAACCTAGCTTCTATACCGATAGCAAGGGGTGAGCAAATTGTTGTCACCTCTCTACCACCAGGGGAAGCTTCATCTGTAAGCTCTGCATCCATACCTCCAGCACAGCCAGGCGGAACAAAGCAGGTCGTCCTGGAACCTCCGGCTTCCAGTCTCCCTACTCCTGCACCATCTATCAAGGGAATTTCAGCAAGTCTCTCAGCCCCCTCGCCTCTCGAATTCCATGCTTCTGGCTCCCGGTCAGGGCCTGCCGAACCTTCATCGTGGCCAGCTAGCCCTTCACCGCCCGGCGCTGAATCCGGTGAATCAGTGCCTCTTCCCGGGAGGGATGCGGGGTATCTACAGCTGAGAGTGGTACCGGATGATAACTCTTGTTTGTTCTCGGCGATTGGGGTGGTGTTTGAAGGGGGTCTGGGTCAGGAAGTGGTGAAACGATTGAGAGAAGGTGAGGTGATGATCATACTTTGGGAAAGAGCGTTGGAAATGGACCAATCATGCTGGATCCCGTGCTGACTCCCCTGATCTACCAGTGGTCGTCAATACCATCCGAGACGACCCTTCCACCTGGTCAAATGCGTTTCTAGGGTAAACATCTGATCTTATCTTCGTATACGACCAGGACTGAATGATTCAACCACCAGAAAGTCCCGCGAAGAATATATGAACCAGATGTTAAAAATGGACACATGGGGAGGCGCTATCGGTGAGCTCCACCCTCTACTTTCTTGAACATCTTGCACCCTCGTGACGTAGACTGTATATAAAGACGCTGATAGGACTTGCTTCGTAGAGCTCGCTATATTTGCCAAGCAGTGGGTTACCATCTAGTTGCTTCCTTCAAGCTGGAGAACCAGGTTAACCCGGACAACATGTACTCTACACGAAGCTGACGTGCGATGCAGTTACCGCACCGAGATATGTTCTTTTGACGTCGGTACTGGTCGATGTGATCGGTTCGGAGAGGGGGAATATGATTCTCGGTGAGTCATGTGTCTGCCCTCCCCACTAACGATAACAGCTGCATCCTAGTATACTCCGGTATCCGTAAGTCCATCTCTCGGACTGCGCCCTTTCCACATATTTTCAGCACTAACAACCAGCACTCAGACTATGACGCAGTAACCCTTTCTCCGCTTGAGCTATCACCTCCAGAATTCCACACGACCGTCTTCCCCGCATCCGACTCTTCCATTTTATCAACGGCCTCGACATTGGTCGCCAAGCTCAAGCAGAGACATTACTATACTGATACAGCGACGTTCGATCTTAGATGCGGCGTGTGCGGCGTGGGGCTAAAAGGAGAGAAAGGGGCTAGGGAGCATGCGATGAGTACAGGTCGTGAGTGTTTCCCGTATCAGCAAGTTTTGAGGGCGTTTGCTTACGACTCCACTGGGGTAACCAGATGTCCAATTTGGCGAGTATTAACATGTGTTTACTGCATGCACGACTTTCAGTTTTTTGCTACAGACAGAAGTCATGCATAAACTAGGGCACGAGTCCGAAGTACTATAATCCCTGCTTAAAGATCCCACCAGATAGGGGCTACAAAGACCACACAAACCCAAGCCCAAACCTAAAGTCCTCTCTCTCTTCACAGCTCTAGCTCCTAGCTCCTAGCTCCACAACGAGAAATCCGGCGGAACGTCGAGAGCGTCCCACGAACCCGTACCTCCCAATCCACCTTCTTCGTCCATCAAGAAACTGAAGATATCAAAGTCGCCGCCTCCACCTCCACCCCCGCCTCCGCCTGCTGTCAGCCCCTCGTTGGATCCAGATGCGCCCGTCGCAAGCTGAGAGTGACCGGTCCCTGCTGAGCCTATCCCGGTACCGGAGGTATTGTGATCATGCGAATGGGAGGCACCGTCTGCCCCGCTACTAGCTCCAGCAATGGCGTTGAGACCACCAGAGAAACCACCCCCACTCCCGGCTAATTGGTGACTTAGACCCACCGCTGCCATCCCATAAGGTCCCACACCTGCGTTACCCGGTACGGTGAATTTCGATTGAAACGCACGAGGTGGGAAACCTATGGGTGGGCCTGATCCATTACCAGTCGAAGGACTGGAGGACATCCCATTCGACCCATTGTATCCGCTGGCGGAAGATGAACCCATCACCCCGGAATTAAGACCTAGACCGCTCTTCTTGCCGTTGGTATAATCCGAAGCCTTGTTGTGTGGGGCCATCGGATTGAAGAAGAGATTATCTAGAAGACTAAGTTCGTACGGTAGTGTTGTTGGCGGTAAGGGCGCCGGGAAGCCTTCGGATGGCATAGGGTCGTCTCGGGAGGATGAGATGGGTGCACCCCGGAAGACTCGGGAGCCAATACCCCCTGGAGCTGCGCCTGGAGATAAGGCACTGGAGCTTTGTCGGGATGGGTTGTTCTGGTCGATTTTGGCTAGCTGCTCCATGATGGCTTGGGAGACTGAGCGCATCGTTTCATGGCATGCTGATGCCGACGGGACTCGTGCTTGTAGCTAAGGTCAGCCAGTGGATCCATAGCATGCAACGAAGTAGCCCAAGACTCACGTGAGAGGTATTCGAGGACGGCTAGACACGACTCGATATCCATCATCGCCTCTTCCACGGTGGGTACACCGGTGCCCCCGCTCATACTATACAGGTTGAAAAACGCATACAAGAACGACAGACCGGCCATGAATGAGAAATGGCTCTTTTGAGTTCCGTCAGCATGTGATCCTAGTCCATTCTACCAAGCACACCATCAACTCACGGTCATCCACAACCAACTGATTCGGTTGTTGAGCTGCATCCGCCTGTAGATCCTAATAATGTAGCTCGAACTCGCGAGGACAGTCTCGAGGGCTCTCCGACCAGGTCTGGGACACCCTGGAGAAGGTCGGAACAGCAGCAGACACGAATCTATCGCCACCCGAGTCAGCCAGGTCCTTCGGGGCAGCAATCCGCACATCCAACTCACTGTGGAAAGAAATCGCAAATCCTTCAGACGATACAGTGCCTCTTGGTTCGGGAGTGTTTGCCAACCATGTCTTGAGTCTCTCAAAACAGTCATCAAACCATTCGGGCTTCGGTCCATCAGACGCGTGGATCCCGTATGTATTCGTCAAGATTTCCGATTGGAGTTTGCGGAGGCCGGTAGTATGTAAGAAGACTGCTTTATAGGAGCACGCTTCGCCTGATAGTGGTCCGAAATGGCCGGGATGGATATCTACGTCATGAAGATAGGATGGAAGCTGGGTTTCGTCTGATCAGTCCTTGCTAGGATACAATGAGGGTCAGCAATACTCACAGGAACATTAATGAACCCATCGGGTATAGACGGTGGTCTCCCTAACGATTGAGACAACAGCCGGTCCATCTTATAAGTACACCAAAATAGGCGCCTCCTCATATCCAATTCCAGAGCATCCAGCGAATCGACCTGTGTATTGTGCTCGTTATGAAAACCGAGGTCTACGCATGTACGCGTGGCTAGCCCGACGAGGAACCAGATGGATCCCTTGTCAGGATTCAGGAGAGAATACCACACTAAGAGAAGGATTGCCTGAAGACCAACTGGTAGGCAGCGTCAGTTCGTCGCCCTATGTCTCTGTATCGAATAGCATTTCTCGCACCATAGCTTTGTTCTTCGAAGACGGCATCGAGGTGTTTCATCGCTTCTGCGTGGAAAGCCTCGGAGCAAGCCCGTAGCTCATCAGGGGGATCGACAAAGCGAGACGAAGCCATCGTGCTCAACGCTACGTACAGGTCAGCATAGGAGCACGAGGGAAATCCGATACGGATAGAGCTTACCTAACACCATCATGACGACAAAGATGTCACTCTGCTCAACATCATTGCCTTCCCGGATCCTGATAAGCTGCTTTCCAAGGGACGGGATATGAATGATAGGAGCTGTAACTCCTACAAAATCCACATAGGCCGCTACCAGACGCTCAACGGCGCCTTGGGGTGGCAGGGGCGGGACGTTGAAAGCTCGTCGTTTAGACTTGATGGACATCGAGGACGATAGTGTCGGTCCTGACGATGTCGACGGAGCCCCGGCAGCGCTGATTTGGGGTTGAGAGCCGTTGATTCCGGACCGAGGAGTCGAGATCATCTCTGGAGAGACAACACTCTCGCCTCTATCGTCACCCTCGACGCCTCCAGAACCTGCTGGAGAGTCTTTTCCGCCCAACACGCTTGAACCCCTCTCTGATCCACTGCCTCCTTCGCCACCTTTGATGGAGCCCGCAACGCTACTCGTCCCTACCGGATTCAGGACCGGGACGTGATTCGTAGCATGTCCCGTACGCAATGCAGCATCAGCTACCATCCGAGTGAGAGATGTTGCATGAATTACAGGATGTTGACCAGTGGGATGAGGTCTGCTAAGGATCGACGGGGACCGGGGGCTATCCATGCCGAGCGGGGCTGGTGGGTAAGGGAAGTCTGAATGACGACGAGAATGTGCTGCTGAGAACGACGAATGAATTGGTGAGTCCCAAGGGGATCGGGTTGGGGCATCGCCATCAGGTCCTTGGAGCTGAGGGTCGATGTTCATGTCTTTCGCAAAGGGTAGACGAGGGGTTCCCATAGCACTCGAAGACGCCGACGAGTCGTGATGGAAGCCGTCGGGCCTAGCATAAGATGCTACAGCCAATGAAGCCGCCGCTGCAATCTCCCGCTTGGTTTGACCGATATGATCACCGTTTCCCGAAGTGAGGGAGGCTACCTGTGCTCGGAGAGCGGCGACTTCCTGCTCGAGCGAGTGGAGATAGCTGACCATCCGACAGTCAGCACGCACACCCGGCCGTGGGCAAGACTGATGACTCACTTTCTAGACACATTGGTCTTGCTGATGGCATCAAAGCCAATACACTCTACCTTGGCCCTTTCACAAGCACTGCATGCTGGCAGTTTACCATCACACTTTTGTTTACGGGACCGACATCTCGTGCAAGACGAGATGGCTCTAGCAACTTTGTATTGCTGTCCGTCGGTACCACCTCCATTTGCCGGGGACTGTGCACGGCCATGTTGAGATGAAGGGACAAGGGGTGGGTTGGGGAATGAATGAGGCGAGCCGGGCGGGGGGTAGGGAGCATAGTGCGAGTGACCGGGAATTGAGTCTGATGACTGACGGCGGGCGGTAGGAGCCTTCATGATGTACAGATGCGATGTCGGAGTAGTTTAGTTAGAGACTTTTGTAGATGTCGGTGGCTTTTGTCCGAAACACTTGCTAATGATGGCAGGTCACCAGCGGCTTATTGAGTCAACTTAGACGGCGGACCGAGGCGGACCGGATATTTGATGATAAGCCTCACCGTCTGCAGTGCTGCGGTGACGATAATCTACAAGCTGAGCTTGAGTGAGTCGAGCTGTGATGCCGAGGGGAGGGAAGATCGTGCAGCCAAGCCTTGAGTGGGGGGGAATGAGATGGATTTACGAGAGATGGGCGGTGATAGACAGTCGGGAATTCCAGGGGAGGCGAGGCGAAAGAGAGAGATAACGGACATAGTCGACGCATGAGACGGCCACGCCGGCGCGCCTATAACTCTCTGCGCACCTATCTTTTAGCCTGTGGGTTATTTGGTTATTTGTTCTTTGCTTGGTTCAGGGTCCGAGTGCCGCGTTTAAAGGCCTCGAGGCGCACGGTTTTCTGTTCACGCGCATTGCCACCACCACCACTCCTCCTCCCTCCCCTTCTCCTTCTCATTCCCCATCGGTGTTCTTCTTCGCATCCACACAATCTTCACCCACGCTCGTTATCTTCTCACTCTTTATTCTGCATCCCACCGCGAATCCCCCTCACTGTCTCAATCTCCACACTCCGTTACCCCCACCCCGCCCAATCTAAACCCGACCACCAGACACGTCCCACGCCAACCTATCACCATGAGAGGAGAATACTGTATCGCAGGCGCTTCAGTCCTCTCCGGCATCGCCCTCATCCTCCTGGTGTTCGCTCATATCGGTCAGATCTCGTCGGGCGCATTCGTCAGTAATATCTACATGGCGGAGCTGAATGTTGCCGCGTGAGTTGAAGCGTTGCGCGCTGTGATCACCCAAACCAACATGGATGCTGTATACTGATTGGATGTGCTCGTTGATAGCTACGGGAATGCTTTCGTTGGAGCCACGAAAAACTCTGGAGCGGGACTGTACGATACGTTGACGACTGATGCTATGGGGACATACAAAGGGTTGAGGCAGTACTACCGATATGGCTTTTACAGTGAGTGTTGCACATTGCATTTCCACTCCTACAGCAAACCTGACGTACGACGATTAGAGTCTTGCGGTTACCAAAAGTCCGGTGCTGGCATCTGCAACTCCACACAATTCGGCTACCCCTTCACCCCGCTCGCAGACATGCTGTCCGACACTCCAAGAGCGACACTCGGCACCGCCGCTGACTTCTACACTCAAACCAACGCTATCATCCCCGCCGACGCTGTTAGCTTCCGTGACAACTCTTGGAACAGGGGACTCAGTCGACCCGCCAGCGTCTTGATCTTTGTAAGTAAACCTGGTCGGTCAAGCTATACACGACGTCTGTCATGCTATTTATCCCAGGACACCAACTGACCAACCCGGTTACAGGTCGGATCCTGCGCCGTTGCCCTCGCTCTCATCTTCGGCGTCGTCAAGCATCGCATCGCATTCCTCGTCGCGTCGATCACCTCAGGTATAGGTGCACTCTTCCTGATGATGTGAGTGATCGACCCCGGCTGGGTACCCATGCTAATGACCGTCTCAGTGGCGCTGCCATGTGGACGTCCATCATCGTCAAGGACGACTGGATTAAAGCGGTCAAAGTCACAAACGGAGCCTCTCTCGGCATCTTTGTCACGGCGGGCCCTTCGCTATGTGAGTCGTTGGCATACATCGTCCCGGGACCTAACAATAACAAGCATTGCTGATAAGTGACCGTTCGTCAGATCTCGTTTGGGTAGCATTTGCCATGTCTTCATTGGCCATTGCGCCATACGTAATTGCCTGCTGCACCTACCGCAAGTAGATGTACGGCATCGTGTTCGGGACCTCGATCCATTTCGTTTTCCTTCTTTATCGGCCGTTTTTTCGTGCATGCCAATCATTCCACAGATTTACCAACACTCATTCCATACTGTCACATCTAATAGGCCTCTTTCTTTTTGGGCAGGCCTGAATCAAATCGAGGAAAATCTTGTAGCTTCGGCTGTAATCTTCGGGTGCTGGGCATCCGATTTCTTGAGTCGTTGCGTGTCGTGACTCATGAGTGACATTTCGCTTTTGGATTTTCTCCCCCCATATCTTTAGTCATGCATATTCAGCACAGCAAGCGAGCCTGGAGCAGATTGGGGGCTTTGCGTAGAGCGCAAGAAAGAAACGAAAGCTGCAAGGTATGCCCCTACCCAAAGTGGCAAAATTGACCCCGCCACGCGATCGATGACGTATCGTCGCTCACTGATCTGACAGATCTGACGATCTGACACGATTTTATGTTTCCCGAATAAGTCGGAAGCTCACATAATCCATGCATGAATCATACGCCGCAAAGGATTACGGCGACTATATATCTAAACTCTCAGAGATTTGATACTGGCCGGCTGGTATACCCTGGGCTGAAGGCTACCGAATGGAGCATGCGACAGGGTAGAGCATACGACAGCGGTGTCTTGCCGTATCTCTCCCAGCGAGAGAGTTTCTCCCCTATGTAATATCCTATCGAGAAATTCAATTGCCGTACCCTACGTCACTGTCCATCTCTATACCTCCACTCTGTCTACCCTGTGAGGGATATATAATAACTTCTAACCATTCTTCCAGACTGAATTCATCCCTCATATCATTCTCGAATTCAACTTACATCAGTTGATTTAATTATATCTAGTACCGCTTAACTACTGTACACCATCATGTCTTCAGCACCACCTACCACCTCAAAAGGCTACGCCGTATCAGACACAAAAGATTACCAGAATTTTACCGTAAAAGAATATAAACTCAAAACACAAGGTCCTCACGATGTCACCATCGCTATTGAGCTCTGCGGAGTCTGTGGTTCTGAGTGAGTGTCCGTTACCCGTTGAAGATTCATCGCATCGCAGATCGTAACAAAAGACCGAATGCTAAAGGGAAATCAAAGTGTACACACCGTCACCGGGGGGTGGGGACCATTGAAAAGCGACTTTTGTGTACCAGGACACGAGGTTGTCGGTAAAGTTACCCATGTTGGAGAGGAGGTCAAGGAGTTCAAGGTTGGACAGAGGGTTGGGGTCGGTGCTCAGGTGTTGTCATGTTTGGATTGTGATCGGTGCAAGAGCGATAATGAGGTAGGTTATTTTGTGCGGATGCGCTTGTTTCGAAGAAACATGTCAGAGGAGGAAGCTGATTTTGATGCCTAGCAATATTGTCCCGACATGGTCGAGTAGGTGTTCTTGTAGCCTTTCTCGTATGTGAAGAATGACGAGACTGATTGATGTGTATCACTTTCAGTACTTATAACGCTCCCTTCCGTGAGTTTCCTATCAAGATCACCACAATCTCAAGCTGACCTAACTATCAGCCGACGGAGTCATGGCTCAGGTAAGCCTTCCATCAGCAATCCGCGAAAGGAATGGCGGCGCCAAGATCTACTGTGTTTTTGCGCTGGAACCAAAGAACAGACAACTGACATAACGCAGGGAGGATACTCAACCACTATCCGTACTCATGACCGATTCGTCTTCGCCATTCCAGAGGCCATCGCTTCTGAACATGCTGCCCCTCTGTTCTGCGCGGGGTTGACGGTCTACTCCCCTTTGGTGAGGAACGGTACCGGACCTGGGAAGACTGTCGGGATTGTCGGTATCGGTGGTCTAGGTCGTATGTCGCTTTCTCCTACCTGTCATTCATTAAAGTCTCTCTTCTTGAACGAACTTCTCTCTTGTCATAAATCATTTACACCGTACATCTCCCACTGGTGTAACCAGTATTTACACCTCTATATCGTCATTATGTACATTGGACAACGCTGACACCCCACAGACCTAGCTATCCAATTCGCCAAAGCCCTCGGCGCAAAAGTTATCGTCTTCTCCCACTCCCCGAACAAGAAGGAAGACTCCCTCACCCTCGGAGCAGACGAGTTCGTCAGCACTTCCGAGGAAGGGTTCGCCAAGCCGTACTTTGACAAAATCGACTACATCCTCTCAGCAGCTGACGCCGAGTCTATCCCCCTTTCCGACCTGCTTTCAACGCTCAAAGTTAATGGGCGACTTACTAGTGTGGGACTTCCCGATCATCCATGGGAGGGACTTCAGCCTACGATCATGGCTGGAAACGCTTCTGCTATTGCTTGTTCGCATATTGGCTCCAAGGTTGAGGCGTGAGTTGGTGTTCTCTGCTGCTGACTTTTGAGACGGTCATGATTGATTGATGTGGTGTATGCTGCTGATGGTTGATATAGGAACGCTATGTTGAAGCTAGCCGCTGAGAAGGGTGTTAAACCAATCATCGATGAGGTTCTCCCTATGTCTAAGGCTGGAGAAGCTATCGAGAAAGTCAAGAACAACAAGGTCCGATACCGTTTCGTCCTCAAGCAGGATCTTGCCTAGGTCTGGATTTGTGGGAAAAGGTCAACAAAGTGTTGATGTTGGACAAGTAATTGAAGAACGAGAAGAACCGCGGCCAAGCAATGTAGCGTCCTCAGTCAGAACTGTATCCAGTGAAAGGGATTCCGTAAGCGCATAGATAAGTTGTCATGCATGATGGTTTCCCTACATATCGCTTGCGTCGAAGCAAGTAGACTATACTACAAACATGATATTGGACTAATCAATCCCTTCTTCTCTCGTCCAAGCCTTGAGGCGACTGCCCCCAGGCGTGAAGGCAAAAACCTCCGATTACTGATATTGTTTACCTATTGGTCGGTCAGTACCATTATTGATTGCTTTCCGCACACTCCCACTCTGGGTACGAGTCCACGACAAATTGAAGCGACGAGAGAAACTCACGGAGGAACTTGGCGATAGTCTCCAGCTGGATATTACTAGTCCCCTCATAAATCGCGCCAATCTTCGAATCTCGCCAGAACTGGATAACACCAGACCCGTCATTCGTTAGCTCAGTTTTCATTTGCTCCACATGCTAATTCATGGTAGAGAATGGCTCACCTTCTCGATTCCGGTTTCTCGAGTGAACCCAACTCCTCCTGCCCATTCAATCGCAGATCCCGAGGCCTTTTGAGCGACGACCGAGGCGTAATATTTAGCCATTGCTGCCTCCTTGGTGAATGGGCGACCTTCTTCCTGTGAGTCGGATGAGATATCAGCATCATTGCTCTGTCAAGCGTCTGCAAGCTCGGGTTTGATACTCGACTGGACGAGCGATGAATGAGACCTACCTTCAGTCTGGCGGCGTTGTACGTTAACAATCGGGCAGCCTCGATCTCGGTGGCGACGTCCGCGAACTGGAATCCCATTCCTTGGAATTCACCGATGGGTTTGCCGAATTGTTTGCGTTGATATGCGTAGGTGACGGCTTTATCGAATGCACCTTGGGCTAGACCGATCATCTGTGCTGCGATACCGATACGACCCTCGTTAAGTATCTCAATTGCGATCTGCATCGCGTTCGTCAATACAAACAAGAGCGAGATAGTCGCAGCCAGGACAGCTGTCGGACAGCATGTTCAACCTCAGACTCACCTTATAACCCTTCCCAACTTCTCCTACAACGTTTTCTTTAGGAATCTTGACATCGTCAAAGTTCAGGAGGCAGGTCGAGGACGCTCTAATACCCAGCTATGGCGTTTTCCGAATGTCAAGACAGGACCGATGTGATGGCCAGGTGCTTACCTTCTTTTCTTTCTTGGCAACCTCCACACCCATGTCCTTTGACATCACAAAACAGGTAATACCTTTGTATCCCTTGGAAGGATCTACATTTGCGAAGACCTAGCAATGAAGGCAGGTCAGTTTGCAACTTGCTTATATACTATACTTTGTCGGGACGTCAACTTACAAGGAAAGTCTCGGCTTCATCAGAATTCGTAATCCACATCTTAGAGCCATTCAAGATATAGAAATCTCCGCTTTTGTCGAGTTTGGCGGTGGTTTGCAAGGCGAAGGCATCAGAACCTGATGCGGGTTCCGACAGACAGAACGACCCGACCTGCGACACATGGGTTAGTTTAAGTTTCTGCTGTAGATAAACAACTGATCACTCACCTTGTCTGTTGCCAGCCCCGGAAGCCATTTCTCTTTGATCGCGTCGCTCCCGTATATCCTAAAGACGGTATTGACCAAAGTATTGTGAACATCACACATGACCGAGACGGAGGGGTCGACTTTTGCCAATTCTTCGACCGCAATGATAGCTGAGGTGAAGGAACATTCAGAGCCTCCAAGGTCGGCAGGTGTTTCGATCCCCATGAGCTTGAGACATTGTCAGCAAGATCATTGTTTCTGCGAGATCGCACTTACTCCATTCTCGAAAAGGCCTTTGATGACAGCCTACAGGGTCCCAAGTGACACTGTCAGCAAGGAGAAGCTACCAAGCACCATATCGTCGATCTCTAGTTGAGCACATAGCTCACAGGATCCATGACTTCAGTCTCATCCATCTCTCTGACTTTGGGCGCTACAACCTCTTCCGCAAATCGTCTCACTATGGTTCCGATATCAGCCCTGATTCGCATCTCCATCCTACAACGGCAATCTGTATCGACCGGCGACCTACCAGTCTCCCGAAGCATGTTCTCCTCCTCGGTAAAGTTCCACAAACTCAGTGGGGTGTCGATTGCCTCCCTTGTGAGCTCCTCGACGCGCCTGGCGGGAGACGCAGAGAATGGCCGGAGATGCGTCGTCAGAGGAGACATGGCGCGTGCCCTCACATGCCGGAGTGAGTTGGTGGAAGATCGGAGTGACTTGGAGAGCATTCTGATTGAGGTGGATGTAGCTAATAGGAGAGAGAGGGGATATGAAAGGTTGAAGTCAGGATCAGAGATCAGAGATGGGGATGAGAAAAGGATTCTTCGTCGACCGCCGGCTACCACGACGCGAGTACCCGGTCAAGGATCCCTCCAGGTAGCCGGGAGCAATGCAATGCTCTGCCACGTGGCTCATGCTATCGCCCCCTCAAGGCCTGACGTCAACGAACGCCGACCCCGCCCGAGGCTTTCGGGGATGAATCAACGTGCTGGCCTGTCATATTCTCTCCATCTCTCGACAGCACCAGGAGCTAAAAGGAGACATCCCAGAACATGTTGTTGCTAGCAATCAACTGTGGCTCCTCCTCCATCAAGGGGAAGCTATTCGCTCTACCCCCCTCACCGTCCGACCCTCTCCGTGATGTCGCCGACCTCGCCGTCAGTAATATCAGCTCCAAGGGAGAGAAGATCAAGATCAAGATAAAATACAAAGATTTCGATGGGAAAGATGTCAACGAGGATGGCGAAGATGGGGCAAGTGTAGATTGTAGGTTCAAATAACCTATTCTTATCGGTTGAGAAGGATGCAAATTAGCTGAGATCATCACAGACCATTCGCTGGTTCCCCTACTTCTGGAAAAGCTCGTTGAGTCTGGTTCAGTGACAAAAGAGGATCTCAAATACATCACTCATCGAGTGTGGGTCTTGTTTATGTTTCCATTCCTGTGCTTTTCGCGAGCTCACAGCAATTTTCAGAGTTCATGGAGGCATACACAAGACTGGAATCACTGTCACCACTGAACATGAGGAGGGACTAGCTGAGATGGACTTACTCTCGGAATTTGCTCCTCTACATGTGAGGCGCGATTGATCACATATATTGAGCCAAGGCTACAGGGAAAGCGCTGACAGTGAGGCAGAACCACCATGCTGTTTTAGCAGTCAAGTCGTGTCTCGACGCTTTGCCAAACCATACTTCGCTTCTGCTCTTTGACACCCTATTTCACGTGAGATAACGCTTCGTCGTGTGAAAATCAGGAACATATGAGGCTGATGAATTGATAGCAAACTCTGCCCGAATCAGTTTACACGTACGCCCTTCCCCCTCCCGACAATAAACCTTCAATGCCACTGCGCAAAGTGAGTGACATCAGGCTGATTTTTCACGCTATGAATTCGAGCCTTCTTCGTCTGGCTCTGGAAACCATAGCTAGCTCTCAGCTGATTCTCTCACTTACTTAGTACGGATTCCATGGTCTGTCATACGCATCTATAGTCTCAAGCCTCTCTCTACATCTTAGAAAGCCAAAATCGGAAATTAACATCGTCGTGGCCCACCTCGGCTCGGGAGCCTCATCATGTTGTATCAAGAACGGTCAATCCATCGATACCTCGATGGGTCTAACCCCTCTAGAGGGTCTGATTGGCGGAACCCGGGCCGGCACTATTGATCCTACAGCCATCTTCCATCATACCAAAGACCCTGGAGGTGACTCTGGAATGGAGGGTATGAAAGTGTCAAACGCTGAGAAGGTCCTGAACAAGTATGTAGGATATGAACACCTCCTGTCGTGAATTCCGCCGGAAATCCGGAAATGCTCCGATCAATTTTGCTTGTCGTGTAACAAATCAAGTCGCCTGAACTGACTTACCCTTCACTTAGGCAATCCGGCCTTCTGGCGCTAGCAGGGACTACGAACTTCGGCAAAATAATATCCCAAAAGAATGACCCCTCCTCTTGCTCCTCGGAAGACCACAAATCTTCCTCATTAGCATACAACGTATACTTGGACAGGCTCATGGGCTACTTGTCCCAGTATCTTGTCAAACTCCTCGCCTCGGGGATCCCGTTGTCCGAGATTGACGGCATCGTCTTTTCAGGAGGGATTGGAGAAAAGGCTGTCGATCTGAGGAAGGATGTACTGGAGAAGTTTAGTTGGTTAGGGTGTAAGAGTGATGACACCCTCAATGGGGGCGACGGGAAGGGTACCGTGCGAGCGATCACCACGGAGAATAGCAAATTGAAAGGCTGGGTGGTGGAGACTGATGAAGAGGGTTGGTGTGCTCAACTGGCACGTGAGGAGTTTGGGTTCTGATTGGGATCAGATCGGGCTACCAGGCTGGAGTTAGACGAAAGCCCGGGATCACACTGCCTGGATACGTTATAGATGGTGTCTTGTTGTTCGATTGCCAGGCATGCAACCCTTTACGATGTATAGTGTGCAAGCCCACGTCAGGTTGTCCAGGCAGCAGCATAGGCTACTCATCTTTACCATGGGTCAATCCTCGCAGAAGAGACTTCGGCGTTGGCCAGATGGCGTGATAGCCTTTTACAATATGAAAGACGAGATGCTAACAGGGAAATCGGGAACTCGGGCCAAACAGCGAAACTCACCGCGATTCTCATATTTTCATTTTGTTCAACAAATGTTGCGGAAAGACTCAAGAATCGTTCAAGCTTCAACAGCTTCTGAATAAGAGAGACAGCTTTGCGATGGAGTTAGAGGCAATAGGGAAACTGAGTGTAGCAAGGGCATGTATTCATGGGCATCGATGCAATATGAAATCGCAAAGTGGCACCGCATCAAGTTTGTAGATTAGATAATTAGATAGCCACTCGGATTACGCCTTACGGCCACCACGGCACGCAATCCACCTACGGATCCTTTACATCACCTCATGACCATATATAAATCATTCCCACTCGCATCATGATCATCGGTGGCACATTACCTCTCAAACGGGCAAATACCAGTATACCATGCTTGTACTCGATATCATTATAAACTTCCTCCTCTCCACCTCACTTTTCACACCCCAATCACAGGATGCCGTAAAACGACCAAAGAGGATAGCGATAGTTGGTGGCGGCTCCGGGGGATTGGGGGCTTTGAAAGCTATTTCTGATGTTTCTCAGGGGGAGTGGGAAATCGAATTGCTAGAGGCTCGGAGTGGGTTGGGAGGGATTTGGTAAGTTGCATGCATTGATTGCTAGTTGTAGTAGTTTGCTGATGCTGATATTGATGAGTGGAATAGGTTGGCTGATGAGGAGCCTGTGCGACCACCAAGACTTCCTGAATCACCTACTTATCCGTAAGTTTCCTGTTACAGATCATGCGGGGTGAAATTGACCCGTCTTCGTCAATCACAGTGCACTTATCACGAATACACCTCATCCGACGAGTATGTGGCATGTTGCTTTTTGTGAAAATGGAAAGCTGATCAATACGTTACATCATGTACTCAGTGACATATCCGGGCTTCATGTTCCCTCCCTTTACCCCTTTATATCCAGGCCACAAACATCTAGCAGCATACCACGAATCCTTCGCATCACACTACAATCTCACAAAATACATCAACCTGAACCATTCTATCGTCAACGCATCCTATGCAGAGTTGGAATGGTCCATCACACTCGTCGTCAATGGGTCCAAAATACAACAGAGGAAATACGACCACTTGGTCGTTGCTTCTGGCCATAATCATTATCCGAATATTCCGACTTGGGAGGGCAGGAGGGAGTGGCTGCAAGGTGGACAGGGTCGGGAGATCCAGCATAGTATATATTATCGGTATCCGGGGGATTATGAGGGGAGAGACGTGATTGTCGTAGGATTTGGGGCGAGTGGGCGGGATATTGCAGGACAGGTTGTCCCCTTTGCAGACAAGGTAGGAGTATTCTACTCCACACTGACACTGCGGGTCTCTCTCTGACAAACTTCATCAGGTCTACCATTCGTATTCGACAAAATCAGGGGCTCAGTTCCCCGATCCAGATCCAGTGGAAGGAACGACTCACGTCTCTCGAATTTCCCATCTCAACGCTACCCACATCATATTCAGCGACAATACGACTCTCGAGACTTTACGACCGACAACCATAATGCTCGCAACGGGCTACAATCTCCTCGTTCCCTGGCTACGGACTTTAGAGGTCGTTGACAACAAATCGTCGAAGGTTTCTTCAGATGACGACAATGACGGGTCGACTTTCACTACCAATCTCCGATTGATACGTCCATTGCATAGACACATCTTTGCGATATTCAAAAACCTCCCGATCAATGCTCTGTCTTTCGTGGGACTCCCGGTATGGATCGCTAATGCACCGTCCGATTATGCGCAGGGATTATTTGTGGCTCATGGTATAGCCGATGAGTCTTGGTTACCGACCCGTAAAGACGCAATGAAGGAGTTACGCGCCTATGAAGAAGAACTGGCCAAAAACGGATTCGACACTAAGCTTGTTGGACAGTGAGTGCCAATACTAGGTGTCCATTTCTACTTTCAGCTTGCTTCCAATCCAAAAGTTCTTGCGTTAACATCGTACGCCAAAATTCAGTCGCTTCCCTCTACCAGGGCAATCCGAATACTACCAAAACGATCTGATCACAACTCTCCGGAACTCTTCATCGATTCCCCTGCCCTCGTATCTTGCTGAGAACAGCTCAAGACCTTACGTCGAAGAATGGAGGGTGCGGGGAAGGAATAATGCGGTGTTGATGAAGAAAGGATGGGCGAGGGTCGAGCGGGAAGGGTATGTTGGGAAGTTTCTGAAGGGGGTGGAGACTGAGGAGGAATGGGTGGAGGTTATGAATCGGGTGGAGAAGTGGGAGGCAGACCGGGAGCGGGAGGAGGGCTTGGTTGTGGGATTGGAACAGGAGAGCATGGACGGTGGCCTGACTAGAGCATAGAGAAGAGGTGTGACGAAATCGGAGAATGGTCTGTACTGGAGATATCTTCCTCAGCTTTTGTATCTTTAGCCAGCACAAATGACAAACTGCACACTATTATTTCCGCCCGTACAAGAATGGGACTGTGATATTGCAGATATGATACATATGCAGTCCTCGAACCCTATGCTAAAACCCTATCTCTACTGACAACTCGCACCACGGCTCATCAACTCCTCTGACCCTACGACAGTGACCTAAGCGATAGGAGCGGGTCGGGCGGGCTCAACACCCTCAGCAGCTGAGACCTCGGCTTTGCGGCAAGTCTGGAAGTTGCCCATACAGGCTTTACAGGATGTCACATCGCTGAGGGTGAACGTCAGCTCTATTATATGAGCGTCAACAGGCGAGGGGAAGGAAGGATATGTATACGTTAAAAAAAGGAAGAGAACATGTAAATTTGTAAGAAGGTAAGCACTAACCCTGTGCATTCTGTGGCAAGACATCCGACACCCTTGCAAACCTCACAGCTGCCGGGGTTGGCAGAACATCCTGATACGGAGTCTTTGGCGCAGTCTTTGTTCTACAGGAAGGTGTCAGAGTAATGATCGATGTGTCATGAGATATGTGACTGGGACTCGAGGAACTGGCATATAGCTGATGAAAGGATGGACAGATCATGTGAAGGATGATGTTGGGCTGTCACGAAGGGATGGGAGTGGCAAAAGTCCACTCCCTATGGGTGGCTTTGAGGGGAAGAGTGCGAGAGGCAAGAGTATCCGCAACCAATGTAACGAAGAACAGATAGGTACTCACGCCGCAGAAGCTGCAGTTGGCTGGGTTACCGGTACACTATATGATCGTCAGTCCAAATCCGAAAGATGGCTATTGATCTCGAGAGGAGGACAGCGGGTGGAGGAGAGGGAAACCTACCTCGCTCATGTTTGTATGATCTGATGGATAGATGTGAGGGTTGGGGATAGTATGTGTGTATTCGCTGAATGGAGAAGATATGGAGATGATATTCAGAATTTCTGATCGATCTTGGAAGTTAAGTTACTTGTATCTTATATAACTCTCCAAAGGTACGCGATCAACGGACCATTCCGGGTGGCGCGTCGGGTGGCAATATGAACCAATCAGCGTCCACCCTTTTGTCAGCATCTCTCACTGCCTTCTAGGGCTTATCACGCCAATCGAATGATCTGGCATTTCTAGCTTTGTAGCGCCCTTAGAGTCTGAATAAGGTTTGGGCCTGGGATTTGATCCTGAAACATCGGGATTCACGTGGCGATCATCCAAGTGAGGTTAGCCCGACTTTGTCCAGGCTACATCTCCCGCCGCAATCCAAGTCTCCTCGCTACCAGCCCATCTCAACTTATACCCGCTACACTGGGACAACAACAACAACGGTGGGAAACACCGTCATGGTGGCCACGACAGCCTCGAAGACGACGTCTCACAGATACCATCTGTCGCGGAAGACGATCCTGACGATCGCCGTGCCCCTGATCGTCTGTTCCCTAGTAGCTTTGCGGTATGGGTATATGCGGGCTGAGCATGATTTCTCGGATTTTGGATCAGGAGATCAGAGGGTTACATCAGGGGTGAAAAGTCAGATGTGGATTGGGGATACGTTGGATCCCGAGTCGGTATGGTCGTATTTGAGGGATAAGGGGGTCGAGAATACGTATCCACTCAAAAGGCTGAGTTGGGGGGCGCTCAGGGAGCAAGGCGCCAAGAAGTCTTTTAAGACGAATTTGAGGGATGATAGGCATTATCTGATAACGTGGCAGAATGGAGGGTGAGTCTTCTGGTATTACCATTGAATCAGAGCTGACGGATAGGCATGGGATAGCTGGACAAATCAGGTCATGTCAACCATGAACCGTGAGCTTTCACATCCTTACGCTAGCTAACAGTGCCCAGACATCTACCTAGCTTTTCTCTCGAAAAGAATACCTATACTACCGGCATTCTTTGCCGATATCTTCCACTTCGGCGCCCACGCTTCTGACGCTGCGGTATCCGAGATATTCGATCTACACTATCTTTCAAGTGTTCTCAACGATCTATCAATCGTCGAGCTGCATGAACTTAAAGTCTCGAGATTATCCCCGGATCGGTTAAAGCACGTTGTGTATGATGGAGAATTCACCCAACTGTCGCATTCGTCGGATGATGTGGAGATTGAACTCAAGATTGGAGATGTGCTTGAGGCAGAGGCTCCTGAGGACGAGCAGTTGGGGTGCTGGAGTTTCTTCCTTCCTATGGGGGACGTGAGAGAGACCATGAACCCCGGTGGTATAGGTCAGTGACAAGTCTGATTGTCCGCACAACTGCGCTATACTGAATATCATCACTCCAGACGTCTCTCTCACACCTCTACCAAGCGATGTGGAGAAGAACGGAAACGACGTGTGGCAAACCGCGATCCGCAAAGTAGCAGATCACATGCTTCCCAACCGTCTAGACCCGCGTCCTGAAAGCTCATTGGCATTTCTGAGGAAATATAACCTGCCTGATCCATCTCTGGAACCCGAGGATAGGGTAGCGTGTGTTGACGCGGTTTACTGGATGGTAGATCAGAATGATCGGTTTGACACGCATATCGCAGAGTGGCGAAGCGGGTTGGGGGTTTGGGCCACTGTGGGGCGGCATATGCGGTTTCAGCCTGGGATCGTTAGGATTGCTGAGGAGTATCTGAGGTCTACATTGGGCGTCAAGACTGGCGACCCGATTCCACCTGTGAGTTTGACTGTGCTGGGTTTGAGAATTTCGGCTTACTGATGTCGGATCACACAGTTCATGGGTATACATATCCGACGTGGTGGTGAGTATTAGGTGATCTGCCTGGTGTGTTGTACTGACTGCGTCCGCGTTTTACTAGATTTCCAAAGTATCTGGAAAACACTGTCTCAGAGACATTACGCTCACGCGGCTTGGGAGACAGTCAAGTCAGTCCGAGACAAGACGGGAGTCGTCATCACCAACTTTGTCGTTACGACAGACGAGACAGATCCTGAGTGGCTGTTGGTATCCAGGCATATCGCTTCAAAGTACAGTGTGCTGATGAGAAGGTTTCAGCAATGAACTGCGGCGATATGGATGGCATTTCATCGATCATCATGCCTTCAAAACCAAGGAGAAGCTCGGTTCATGGTATGTCTCTCCCGATTTTGCAGACATGGCCGATATAGTTCTGACATGATCCCAGGATGCCAACCATCATCGATTCTGCCATCTTATCGCTCCCGAAAGCTTTCTTGGGCGTGGAAGAGAGCACGAGTGAGTGTATCTGACCGTCTGTTCTTGGACAGAGCTGATATCTTATACTACAGTGAGTGTTCTGGCTTACAGACGCACTGAGGACTGGAGTGGCGGAGTGGGGAGATATATCAACCCTCATCATGACGTACCTAACGAATGGGAATGGTCGTGGCCGGCTGAATAATAGTGGTCAGATGTTTTGGGCATTCTCTAGCATTGCATATAATATAACGAACTCTGTTTGACGTTGTAAATCAATTCAATATTTCAGGACTCGAACGGGGCCATCTTCATGTGTACATAAGGTCACAGGCGTCCCGCACACTTTACTCGGCACTCAGAGTTAAGGTCATGTCTCAAAAATCAATCGTGCCCATATGCCCATCACCCCATCCGCAGCGTGCCTGGCCTGTCCCCGGTGCGAGGGTTGAAGGGTGAGCGAGACGCGGGGCTCCGATCGGACACTCAATGTCGCGTGGCGCCGCTCCTTAGTAGTTTACTTTGCATTAGCCCGGTTTCCGTATCACACTAGCGCACTTCGCTCTCTCCTGCCATTCCAATACGCTCTTTACATACATTCACGACTGGTTGGCTTCATTCTCGCTCGTCCTCTGTCGAGCGCACTATCGAGCCATCATGTCGAGATATCAAGTCGCAGCAGTCGTGGGCTTCTACATGGTTGCCGCATTGATCGTACGTTCTGTCCGCCTCTTGGACTTCTTACCTTAGACTGGCTTACTAGAACGCTGATAAATCCTCTAAACAGATGGTCATGGTGTAAGTTAGCCCGATAATCTCAATTGTAAATGGCAAACTAATACTTGGATGACAGGAATAAGGCAGTTTTGAACGACGCGCCCAACCTACCGCTACTATTCATGCTGTTCCAAAGCGTCACGACGGTTCTGTTGCTGCAATTGACAGGGTTCATCAGCGACAAAGTTCAAATACCTACAATCGAATGGGCGACATTTCAGAAGCTCGCTCCTCTGCTCTTGGTCGATGCTGCTGGGTTTGTCTTCAATGCCCTGTGTCTACGAGATGTCGAGGCGGCCTTCTACCAAGTGAGTCAGCTTTCGTGCATCGTCACGTTGCAAGCCCACCGACTGATGACCGACAGATTGCCCGAGGTCTCGTACTTCCTTTGACGATCGCTGCGTCGTCCGTGGCCACTCGTCAAAACCCAGCCCCAATGGTCCTTCTCTGTGCAGCTATAGTGACGCTAGGCTTCTTCGTCGGAATCGCACCCTCCCCAGAAGTTCCCGAGCGATCGACACCAACCTCATTAGGCCTGCTGTACGGCTTCATCTCATCGTGCACCATAGCCATCCATGCTGTCCTCATCAAATCCAGTCTTCCCATCGTTCACGGGTCAGTCACTCAGCTATCTTACTGGGGAAATCTTAGCTCGGCGATCGTTCTAGCATTCATGACGGTGATCAACGGAGAAGCTCTGGAATTCTCGTCCTTGATCAGATCGGGGACCTGGAATTGGACCGTTTTTCTATGGGGGAACATCGTCACTGGATTATTTGGCTTTATGATTTCGATTGCCGGGATTTTGAGCGTCAAGGTCACTAGTCCTGTGACACATATGTTCTCAAGTGTGAGTTTGACTATACAAGCTAATCGACGAATCATGGTGGCTGATGTGTGCGCTACCAGACTGCTAGAAGTGTTCTGCAGACCTTATTAGGAGTTCACCTCTTCCACGATACCCTCTCAACGTGTGTCACTTTGTATAACCCTAGGAGCGCTCAAGCTGACCCACAATGACCTGACAGTAATCGCATACTCTCCCTTGTGATAATCAGCGTTGGTACTCTGTAAGCCCCGTTCATAACTCAAAGTCGCCATCCATCTACTAACGTCCGACCCCCTGCCAGATTATACACCTGGATCAAAGCGAGACAACAGGACTCGCCACCTCCTCCCGATCAGCAGAGTGACCCCGAGGCGCAAGCGTTCATAGCGGAAGATAAAGAGAACAATAAGGCCGAAGAGACGCGGTCGTAGTGTTGTACCGAAGCTGTAGGTTGAATTTGGGATAGCTTGACTAAATTTTTGGTCTTGAAAGTTGTGATAGAAGCTTCTTTTCCGGCCTGACATTATTGCGTTCATGTGTTATAATGTCTTTGTAGAGTGTCATTCATGTTTCTGGGCATAGACAACTGTCATAATGAATCACATTGCTTTTGCATCGAGACTGTATTTACAGAAACTATGAGCATACAAGAGTCGTCCGTCTGGTAAATATTCATACGAGAAATGTTCGTGCGGGAAATGTTCGTACGGGTAATGTTCTTACGGGTAATGTTCGTACGGAAATGTTCGTAGGCAAGGTTATTGCCCTGGGCATATCATCAACAACAAGCCGCCAAGCCGAAAACCATAAACCCAAAATTCGAGTGGACGAGGTGACAATCATAGGAGACGAAATAACGATTGAAAGTATCTACCAAGATGATGAGAGAAGTTTGAGGCTGTTGACGCAAAGCTAGAGTGCATGTGTCTGGATCAAGGTTTGCCCTTTGTCGAAGAAATACGAATCGTCCGACTCTTTCTCGACTTTGTAAGATGCGAGTCGACGGAATCGAACAGTCCGCTGACGCTTGCGTACGACCAGAGATCTTTCTTACCGGCTCCAACAAGAGGCTGGGCACCAAAGACCAGACTGGAGTCGATCTCCGGCGTGATGAGACCCGCATCGGTGAGGGGTGACAAGGGTAGGGAATTGGTTGAGTCCAAGATTGGAGTGGTCGGTCGCGAGGACGTCCAGCTAGCGGCCGAAGTCGTAGGACTTGAAGCACCTGTTTCAACGAGTTGTTCGTCGGCCAATTGTTCCTCTGCCAAGGAGAGGAGTGCACGTTTATCGATCTTCCCATTACTCGTGTGCGGCATTTCTGGTAGGGCTAAATATCGGGTAGGAACAGCGTAATAGGGTTGAATGCGTGCTGTATCTGATCGAACGGTTTCCACACATGCCGTAGAGGGGGTTATGAATCCCCACAATTCCGATCCGACAAGAAGGGCAACGGCGTGTGTCACCTGTTCCGAAGTCCGCATAGAGGCTGCCACACCGTCGAGTTCAACTCTGAATCCCTTGACTTTAACTTGATCGTCTGCTCTACCCATATGATCGAGTTGACCGTCAAGTCTCCATCGACCGAGATCACCCGTGTTAAACATTATACTACCGTCGTTGACGAATGGATCTCGCTTGTATCGCTCCGCAGTCTTCTCTGGGAGATTCAGATAACCGCGAGAAACGCCTGCCCCGCCAACCCACATCGAACCTGTTGCTCCGATGGGTGATGGATTTTCGTATTCGTCCAAGACGTAGACGGTCGTATTGGGTACTGGAGTCCCGATACTAAGACTACGACCGGGGACGTGGAGCTGCATGGTATTTGCTATTGTGATTTCTGTTGGGCCGCAGATGTTGTTGAAATGCGTAGAACGCGCCCACCGATCCGCGAGTTCTGCAAAGAACGTCGGTCAGCATGACAAAGTGGCGGTGTTGGATAGAAAGAGAGAGTCAACATACCCTGGGGACAAGTTTCGCCGCCTGTGACAACGTGCTTGATGGTTGGGTAGTTGAGCGGATCGTGCTGGCCTAGAATGGACGGAGTGGATATGACGACATGAACGGTCCTGAGGACTTCACGCCATCCAGCCTTGGTGTTTCCGCGGAGACAAAGGGTGCACCCATTCGCCATGGCACCGAGCATCTCCCAGGCTCCCATGTCAAAGGCTATATTGAGTAGCTGAGCCACCCTCAGACCTGGTCTCATGCCTGCGTTTCCTGGAGCTTGGAGGAGCACTGTGGCCATGTCAGTGTAGCCCCACAAAGGAAAGAGGCATAGACATACGGTTCGTGATCCCTCGATGTGTGACGTCGACTCCCTTAGGTTTCCCAGTCGTACCTGTTCGTGCGTCAATGCTATTCTAGGAAAGGGGCGAGTTACTGACCTGAAGTATAGATTGCATAAATTCCATCGTTACTCGTAGACATGTCCTCGGGTTTTGTGTCATCCGCGCCACAGGCTTCATCCGAGCGGATTGCCTCCTCCAAACACACTGTCGGGATACCAGAGACCCGATGCAGATAGTCGGTCATACAGAGAACCAGTGTGGCCTCAGAGTCGGTGAGCACATGGGAGAGAGTGACATCGGTGATTGTCGCTCCATCCAGCGGAACGTACTGACCGCCCGCCTTGAGAACCGCTAAGATGGCAACGATATTGAATATCGACCGGTGGGCGAGTATACATACTCGTTTGCCAGGACGGACGTCGCTCGCCCGAAGACGATTCGCCAGTCTGTTGGCAGCCCGGTCGAGCTCGCCATAAGTAATTGACTGGCCCACGGAGACATGTTCAACAGCGACGACGTCGGGGGTGAGTTGAACGTGGTGTTCAAATGCGTGGTGGAGACATGAGAAGGGGACTGTGGATGTAGATCCCACGCCGAATGTCTGGAACAAATGGCGGTCGCGAGGGGAGAGGGAGGAAATAGCCGACTGGTTAAATCTGGTCATCGTCGTATGCCAGCTCTCAGCTGCTCTTTGACCAAGACGATACAAGATAGCACCTTGAGATCTTCTGATCCAAGAGACGAAAAGTAGAAGTAGAATAGTGGGAAATGTATAGCAGAAAGTAAGGTGCAATCTCCACAGCTGAGTATCCTCGGTACCCCCTCGGCATAGGAGCAGTATATAGCCCTACACCACCTACACCCCTTGTCCTGACGAGGTGGTTCATCATAACGCCATGCGAGCCTGGGGCGAACCTGACCTAACCTAATTCTCAGAGAGACCGAACACCTCACTGCCCGCCTTGCCCTTCCGCTACAAGGACTAGCGATACCGAGTCATTGGCACCTCTCCCGACGTTGAGTTCCGGGTCCCGGTGGCACTGCAGGGAGACGGGCGTACCAAGTTTCTGTCTCCCCGCCTCTCCCCAACAGCATATTAAAAAGCCAGGGAACGAATTGCGACACCCAGTCGACCCAGACCGTGAAGTTGGGTCATCCCGCGGGGAGAGGGATCAAACGTTTGTGAGCTCGCCGCGGTACCTCCCGCCGATCGGCAGCCAGGTCCGAGAAGTAGATCTGGCCGGTCTGTGACATTTATCCCGTCCCGAGACTGCCAGGGACCGGGGCAACCTTAATTCATGTCAAGACCAGGCTGAAACGAAGACTGCGTTCGAGATTTGGATAGAACCGAGTACATGCATATGCATAGTCGGAGACATACTCACGCGCTTGACTTTGTTGACATTTACATTTCTCTCAGTGCTCTCAGCCAGAGCATTAATTGTAATGTCTTATGACGCTCCGCAAGGTTGGGCGCAAACCAGTGAAAGGTCATACGAACGATGTCTGGGGTCGAGCGAGATCGCTTTCATACCGTCGAATGTAGCGGACGGCACTGGCGACATGTACGTGGGAACCAATTACAAAAACCATTAGTTGTCACTCATCACAAGACCCGTTCCTCCCCAGGTTTATGCATATGGCCTTTCGAGCACCGTCAAGCCTCATACATCCCGAGCGAGTGGCAGGAGCTTGGGCTAATCTACGGGCTAGACATCCGAGTCTAGCTGCTAAGCTGGTGACGCCGAGTTCGCAAGGGAATTGGCGACTAGAGTAAGATGCTCTTTGCACCTATCCGGGGTCATTTAGCTGACCTCTGCTAGATATACAGCACCTATCACAGTGGAAGATGCAGTCGCTGAGGCTAAAACGTGTCTAACTTTTAGCTCAGTTACGAAAGAAGGTGAGTGACTGTGCATAAATAAGAGCTGACATGCAATAGAGCTCATCGATCAGCACATGAATGGTCCCCGAGCGTTGTCTACTTCCCATCTTTCCCATTTGACCATCGCCTCCTCCACTGCCGCATCATCGGCTTCTCAACAGTCTTATGACCTCTTTCTCGCTGTCCCTCACTTTCTGGGAGACGGGACAACATTGCACGCATCAGCACACGATCTCATCGTGCTTCTCTCCTCACCATCTACCCTCCTTTCTGAGCTGCAAATTGCCATCTCAAGGGCCTCATCCGTTCTTCCTCTCGCTCTTGAGGATCGTCTGCCTCGCCGGAAAGGCGGTCGCTTCCAAGAAGCTGCTCAAGCAGTAGACTATCAGCTCAGCAAAACCCGCGAGATAGGGGGACATGTGCTCCCTCGCTCCCAGCGTGGTTCGAAGCGGACTGTCATGCAAGAAGTGGCATTGAGCGAGGAGCAAACGGCCAGGATCTTGAAGAGGTGCAAAGAGGAGGGTGTTACTGTGTCAAACGTCGCCTTTGCTGCCACGGCCTTAGCGTGGGCTAGAGTTACCAGTAAACAAAATGCAGAGCTACCAGTGTGAGTCACTGAGATCGGGTGTTGGACCTCGCTCTGACTCTTTGTCCTAGAATGATGTACACAGCTCTCAACCTTCGCCCTTATCTTCTCCCTCCACCTATTTCCAACGCTACGCTACCCTCCCATTGGTTCCTGGCACTCGGGTATTTCAATATCGTTCTTCCATCATTTCTACCCTCTGCATCATGCCCAGAAAAAGTCTTTTGGCAGCGAGCTCGCTCAGCTCGTCGGCAAACCACCAAAATCGTGTCCTCCCCTTCCCTCATCCCCCGAACCCTCCAGATGTCAGCCGAACGAGCCGCACGAGCTCTGTCGAGGCCTCCTCCATATCAACAACTGGAAGAGACAGCACTGCATGCTCCAAGCCTAGCTCTTTGCGGGCTGTCGCTGATGGGAAATCTCGATAGGATATACGAAGAGAAACTGTACGCACCTGAGGTGGTTCTAGAGACTGTGACGACGGCTAGCCGACAGCGGGATGGAGGCTTTTTGTTCCTCGAGCACACGTTCCGGGGAAGGCTGTGGCTACATCTGGCCTGGGACGATAATGGATTTGAAGCAGAGGTGATAGAACAATTTTGGAAGGAGATTCAACATGTCTTCATTCAAGTGGCCGACTCATGAGTCTTCTTCACGCTCCTGGGTGTCGATGTATGAGTAATGAGACCCGTATCATATGGCCAATATGCATACACCTTGCGGTCTTTCACCTGTAGTTGACTTCTCTCTCATTCCATGCCATATGGCAAAACTGGCAAAGGGTTCATTCCGGTGTAAAGGAATTTGGCAGTATTTACTGTATTGGGTGGCCCTCATTGCAAAGCAGAATAACAAGTTTACAGGGGGTCAGATTGGTCTTCTTGGTTGAGAATGCGCTAAAGGTGTTGTCCTCAGCAACTCTGGCATCCTAAGTTCTGAAGTCGCTGTCCTTAGTGGGGATGGAGGGATCGCATTGCCATTGGTGTAGACGGTTCGGATACGAGGGGCTATCAATGGTGTATGACGGTGCTGTAGGAAGCAAAGCATTGTTCAAAAGTGAGATATTAGTGTTTCCTGAGTCTGAGCAAAGCTGAGATGAAACTCGCTTCCATTCATAAAGCCACAGGCAAGCAGAGCTGTTGTAGTTTCAACATGAGCAAGGGCACCATCTCTCGGTCATGAGACGTCCGAAGGCCCAAAGAAATACGTCTAGACACTGCCCCGCCCAACAAGGAACCCCATTTTAAACGCAAAGCAGTGGTATGCTGATGAGAAACTCCAGGGTATGCCTGGATGGTAGCAATAGCAATGAATATCTGGTCCAGAGACCATCACGGCGTAGAGCTGGCAATGATCTGACCGTTACTGTAATCATATGCACCTAAGATTCATTCGCAACGGCCCTATGTATCTACATCTCACATGATTGTACGGAAAGTTGGATCTGATATGTCCTATTGATGAGGGACCCGTTTAGTCCCTTTAACGCCTTGTCACCCAATAGATCCTACATCTGATCACTACGTGGGAGTCCGTTTTTCCGGAGGCCGTCGAAGATTGAAAAAGTATTTCGATCAGTGATAAACATTTCGACGTTGCTCGTAGTATGGTCTCCGTTCTGCTCTGATTCTCGGCAGAAATCAATGAATCCCTCAGCAAATTCTTTGTGAGCATCGGATGGACCAATGGGAAGACCCTTTTCACCTTTGTGTTCATCGAGAGCCCGAAGAATTTTCTGTTTGACCTCGGAAGGCACCTTCTGGGAGTAATCGGAGTACTTGGTCTCCAATGCCGTCGCTGTTTCGTCGTACAGAGATAATATACCCTCTGAGTTGTAGCAATCGAAGCCATGCTCGCCCCCTGGATCGGGGCCGTAGATCCAACCAGAAAATAGAGCCAGTTTCTTGCCTTTACTCAAAGCTCTGTCCCATTCAGGGGGAAATAGCTGAGTCTGCTTAGTAATCCCACTGTCATCGGGTTCACTGATGTCTTTTGTGGATGAACCGGCGCCAATCGTGGCTCCACTGGGATTGAGTTCACTGTCAGCGTGGTCTCGGATGGCTCTCGTTGTGCTCGATTTGGGATTGTCGTCCCCTGTACGCGCATCCGACTTGTTATTGGAGGTCATGTTCTTTTCACTTGGTAAGTAGGATAGAAATCTTTGTTTCCAGATCTGGAGTTGATAAAAGTGGGAAGGAGGAGTGAAAGAGCGTTCTCAGGCTGATAGATGATTATACTGGAATTCCACAGCAAGGATTTTCCAAGCGTTCCTCCAATTCTACTGTCGAGGGGAGACAAGATGATAGGATGAATTCATATTCCGAAGCGTTTTAAGCAAGATTTTGTGACACCCAAGATCATTTAGTCATGAACAATGGTCCTGTTAGGACCTTTCAGTGACGTTTAGTGACGTCATAAACGACATCTACTGTATCGGCCCAGTGATCAAAAGCCGTTGACGGGCAATCGCCTTTGATCATGGTTTGAGGGCGACTTCCATTCAGTCAAAAAGTTCGATTTTGTAGAAGGCTGAATTCTCCAAGCGCACAGTTACACAAAAATGATCTAATCCCACACAGACCAGCTTTAGCGCTTCCCTTAATATTAGTCCCCGTCCATTAGTAAGCAGCCACATTTTGCTTATTCAAACGCGAAGAATTGAATAGGGTAGACAAGGTAAACTCTGCAATGGAGGACCGGGACCACTGATGCCACATCGCACTGCCACACTCTGCTGATTAAACGTCAACAAACCTATTACGTGGGATCCAACCTCTGCTTCACTTCAAGCAAGCTGTATGCAATCAAGTCATGCATTCCAGCGACTAGACGCCATACAGAACACCTTGTTGGAAGTCGACACGCTCGAAGCTCTACCGCCGGCGGTACCAGCTGCTCCTGTCGAGTTTCACAGCGATAATCCGTATCTTTCTTCGGCCATTTTACGATTAGTCACGGCCATCACGTTTCCCAACACGAGCTCGGCATACACTAGCATACACAGCATATCTGTCCATCTTTCGGCTCTCATCAGCAGCCATCCCAAGGTATAGGATTACGTGGAGTCCAACAAGCACGCGTCTTTGACGCTTCCCATCGCTTAAGGCCCAAGTTGCGACCGACGACCAGCCCTATCTACTCAAGGAGGGGGCTGTTCACCTCGCCCCACATTCAAATCCTCCCACACTCGCTTACACCATGGATCACTCACAACCATCCCCAGCTATTGTGTCCTCACCATCTTCCGCCTTTCTCCCGACCCTCAACCCCAGCCGACACTCATCCTCTTTCTCGCGCCAAATACCTAACACACCCAACCGCGCCCAGTCATCCACTCCCACTCAGTCTCGCAGCTCAGGCAGTGGGACTTTCCCCTCACGGCCTCATCGTAACTCATCCCAACTCGCCTCAGCAGTTTTCAGCTCTCCATCTCAACTACACCGATTATCTGCTTCTTCATCTCATACGCATATCAATCAAGGTGACATGCCGACCTCGTTCTTGGGTTACCAAAAGGAAAGCAACCTGACCTCGTTTGAATGGCATGTCTCGTCAGTGAAGGCGTTGAAGGAAGAGGTGGATAGACCCAAAGACCTATGGACTGTGGACGATGACCATGACCCTGCGGAGATTCATGAGGTCTTCAGAAGAGGTGTGGTCACTAGCGAGGGCTGGTATAAATTCGACATCTGTAAGCGAGAATTGAGCCCTTTCTTCGGGAAATCTTGCTGACTTAGTAGTAAAGCGCGGAGCCTCCCTACACCCCAGGCCGCCTCTTCGTCATCAGACAGTGTTGATGCGCCAAGTGAAGAGACCGACCCTCATACGTTGTCACTATACATCGCAGCGCTCTCTCTTGATTCACAATCCTATGACTACTCTTATAACGCTTCCGTATTTGTCGGTATCAAGCCCATCGATTGCGGAGTTGGGAGTCGCTACGCTGAGACTAAATGGCTATGGCATGCTTCGGCTGAATGGGAGTTCTCCCGGGATTCCGAGTATTGGGGCGAGTTTCACTTTTCGATTGAAGCATACGTAATGCCTTGCTGACAATGACCACAGAGTGTGCACTACCGCCTCTTTCCACCCTTCTAGATGTGGGAGACATTGCAAAGCCTGATGCCTTCTCGCTCTGTATCCAAGTCGGGACACCAGGATCCACACAGCCGATGTTCCAACGCCCTGGCTCGCAGCTTGTCCCTCGTTCTGTTCTCCAAGGCCTAAGTGGTCTTCTGGATTCATCTACTGGGGATGTCAAGTTCATCTGTCTCGAGCACACTCTCGTGCCTCTGGCAGATTCAGATACGCAAGATATCGAAATAAGTGGTCAGGCGAGCAAAGGGATGCAGTACACAGCGTCAAGAAAGAGGGTAGTATACGCTCATTCTGAAGTACTCAAGGCACGCAGTGAGTATTTCAAGGATCTCCTGAGTGCCGGGTTCTCCGAGAGCGAGATTGGGAAACGGGGCGACGCAACGACGACAGTCATTGTAGATGACGCAGGGTTTGAAACCGTTTATTGGATGTTGAGGTGGGTTGTTTTGACAGATATGATCACTGGACGACACTCAGACCATCAAAGCTAACTCCACCGTCCTTTCAGGTACATCTACACCAATGAATTGGTGTTCGCCACCAATGACGATGTCCGCCGAATAGTCGAGTACGGTAATACGGACAAGGCAGAGACTTTGAAGATGCTCTCCTCAGCTCCGGGCTACACAGGACCCCTAGAATGGGAGTACCGCCGTTTCTCAGCGGAAGGAGACCACAATTATGGGGCAGGAAGCGAAATGGGTGAATTTCGAGATGACATGGACTCCCGAACGGTACGCAGCGTCAGTAGTGCGGGCACATCGGCGAGTCGTCGCCCATCAGCTGCCCTTTCACCTGGTCGCCGAGGAGTACCCCAAGAACCGGCTTTTCCGGATCGCGCACCGTCTGATTCAGGCTCAGCATCAACAAAGCTGAGTAAGGGTTCTGCGACGTCTGGTGTGATTGCCAGACCAAATCAAGCGCCTTCAAGGGTATCATATGCTACCGCTTCGTCTGCTACTCCACGCAGCCGGGTTCCCCCTCCACCGAGCAGCAGTACTGCTCATCTTAAGTCTCGAACGGTCACACCCGCTTCTTCCCGCTCGTCAACAGCCCGCACCCCCTCTCAACGTCCGGCATCCAATACTCCCAACAAAGCTCCACAACCATCCGGATCCGCCACTGTAACTCCATCCAAATCAGCTCTCAACAGCTCCATCTCTCCGAAATCTCTGAGCAGGGGAGGCGGACATTCTTACACCATTCCTCGGATGTCTCATGTAGAGCCTGATCCTCACCCGCATCCTTGTCCATTGCCACCTCCCGCTCCTGCACTGAGCGTTTACATTCTAGCGCATCGGTATCGAATGGAAGGATTGGTCGAACTAGCTAAAGACTGTTTACTCGAGGCTTTGACGACTGAAAACTGCATGCCGATGCTGTGAGTACGATCTGCAGGCGAGAGTAACTACTGCAAACCATTTATTGACTGACGTGGCTACCAGGCTTGCTACTTATAGATTCGAGGAGCTGCATCAGGACGTTCTGGATTTTGTCGTAAGTCCTCTCCCGGTACATGTGCCACTGGCCCCAATCTGCTCGCACGTGGCTTATTCTGTTCCGGTGCTATAGGTGGACAACTGGAATTATGCGCAAATCAGCCCAGAGTTCCTCAAGTGCATCCAAGAAGTCTCGGCGGGCACGTGAGTCTCCAAACTATGTTCCATATGTATTTTCCAGGATCTCGTGATATTTTAGTACCGAAGGGACTAATCATTCACCTTTTACTTTTTAGGTGGGGTGAGACTGGTGGTCTAGTTCTCCTCGGGCTCTTCAAGCGACTGTAGCTTATAACTGGTGTTGGAAGCACGAAACTGTTGTGATTTCCTGTTATCCTGTCCATTTCTTTCTTGTTTTGGACGTCAATGGTGAAATTGATTGTTGTACCTCCTGTTGCTGTTTCAAAAACAGTCTGTCTGTTGGTTTTCTGTTTGTCTGCCTTTGTCGTTTTAATTGTTGTCTAGTTTCGTTGCATGCAGCCCTGGGAATATGTGTCGGGATTCGGGGTGTATCGTCGCAAAGGGATCAGGATTTGGGACATTGAAAACTGAATTCTATGCATCGTCGGAAATTGAACATGGATGTCCACCTGGAAAAAGTAAAGATAAACATGATATTGATATATGCCCACGAACACCCGTCCTGCCCAGCTCGACTCGCCGCCTCCAAACCCAAATCATCTAAACCACCTAAAACCAGCTCCCATTCTTCCCTGCGCAAGGAACACCACCTCAGTAGACCCAGTTCAAGACCCAGAGCACTACTAGGCAGAGACCCAGCTTGACGGAATTGTGGCGCTGAGCCAGGGTCCCGAGGTTCTTTAGGACGCTGAGGACTGTCAAGTCTTTCCATCGGGGTTCGGATTCGGCGTAGCCGTTTGCTGCTGATTTGCCGGTTAAGGAGGAAGCGGTCGCTGCCATCCACTAGGGATAGAAAATGAAATCAGCTATTGCTCTTGATCGGATGCGATTTCATGTAAATGCTGATCGCCTCCGCGGCGAGAGGAAATGAGGCAGTGTGATCCCTTGAAACTCAGATTGAGAACTCACACTAGGCCAACTAGTGCGGCGCATCCCCATACTGTTCCCATTTGATTCCTCGTCCACCGATAAGAGCTCCTTATCTCCACCCTGGTTCATCAGAGGAATACTCTCAGGAACACCGCCATTGGCAACCTCCGCCACGGAACCTTCGACCATGTCTTTGACCGTGGCGGCCGTTGCCGCTGCAGCTCCTACTTCTGATCTGGCTCCACTGCCACCGCCTTCAGCAGCAGTGACAGGTTTTGGTAGTCCTGCAGCCTTCTTCTTTCCAACTGCCCAATTCGTGATTTCGTTAGTCGCTCCGGAAACTTTGTGGCTCAACCAGATAAAACAGATTGTGGATAAAACCAAGTTGAGAGGTCGATAAGAAGTGCCGGGGATAACCAGTAGCACGCCTTTGGTATCTGACGCTAACCATCCGTGAAATTGTAAGATGAAGGTCTCGAGGGAACATTGACCAATGAAGCAGAAGATCGCACTTGAACAAGATCGCAAGAGGGGTGTAGCGTTCCTCAGGCAGACGAATGCGATGATTGGCACGAAACTGACAAACGGATGGTATTCGTTATATACGAATTTTGAGGGTAGCGATACTTCGAACCAGAAGTACCAGATCAGCGCCAGAGCACTGACACCGCATGCGGCGAGTCGAACGGTGGGGAACCAAGTCTGTTCGGGTATCCGATATTCCTTCATCTTGATGAAAGCATAGGCGCAAAGCATCCCTCCCCAAACAATGTAGAGGTCTAGCATAACTCGGAAAGACCATTCCCTAGCTGACCACTCGATTCGGAAAACGGCATTCAGCACTTTAAAGATTCCAACCATGATGTCGGTGTAGTGCATGAAGACCGTGACTAGGCCTGCACAGAGGAAGAGCTTGGCCAGAAGGAACGGGGGTCGTTCGTTGTATTTTTGTCCAATGACCATGGTAACGTAGATAATGATATACCACCAGCTGACCAAGGGTGCAAAGTAGTAGAAAGCGTAATCAGTGTTCATGGTGTAGGGTAGGGCAATGGACAGAAGATTGAGTCGAACGAGGACCATGGCCACTCGCGAGAATCCAAAGTCGGCCTTTTTGTAATCTGGTTGTTAGTAATAGTGCGGTAAAGCTGACCTACAGAAGAAAAAGTGGCCATCTGATTGTCAGCGGAGGTCTTCAATCAAACACTCACATCCAGTCATGAAAAGATATGCGGCAACAAGGACACGAATGGGGTTGTATACTCCCGAAATTTTGGATCCGCCAAAGAAATGGTAAATGAGAATTGCGACTGCTCGTCAGCATTTGATTCTCCTGAGATAGACTTACTCTGCATCCAACCCTTCCATTCATCCGTCATATCACGGTTGAGGAACCCTTGGTCCTTTCCGCTGTTCTTCATAGTGACCAAACCCGCGATGACAGCGAGTCCAGAAAGAACCCCAAAGACCAGCGGATCCCAATCTTTCTGTTCTTTCAGGAAAATGGGCGTTCTATCCGCCATGAAAAGATATCCGAGTGCCAGCCCGAAAACGCTTAGTGGGGTAGCGACTGCGGGGGACGGGAGGATATGCAAGAGTAAATGGCTCGAATCTGATAACGGGATATCAGTTCATGATGTAAGTAGGGAAAAACCTGGAATAGACTCACGCAATCTGTGGGCAACGAGACTCCCCAAAGGTGCCCAGATCACGAAGAGAGCCAGCAAGAGACCTTGGAACGGAGTGACCCAATCATACCGTTTGCAGCATGTCCCAGTAGACCCGTCTCGGACAGCATCATTGCATCTCCAAGCCAACATGAGTTCTGCTTGTTTATTCATTATCCTGTCCGAGAAATGGAGACCATCCGTCGTCTCGGTGTCGACGAGAAGATCGTTGAAGACACTAGGGATAATGACAGGTGGGGGATGAGGATGTTGTAGTCTGGCGTGAAGATCCGCGTTCATAGCCTCCACATCGGTGTGCATGATGGTATCAGCTCTCGCGGGGGATAGCCGTTCGTCGACTGGATTTGCGACAGGTAAGAAAAAGATGGCGTCGGAGAGACTGAAGTCCACCGTCTTCTTGCTGTCATACGTGGCTCGTTTTCTTTGGTCGATGGTCTCGGAAAAATCGGATGCGCCTTCTATCTCTGACTCTGGTAGGAGGCCAGGGAGTGACGAGCCATGAAGAGTCTGCATGTTATCCCAGGGATTCATCAATGCCGTGTAAGGGGATCCCTGTCGAGCCTTGAGGGTCTCAAAGGTCGAGTGGATCATACTCCCCCATGAAGCCAGACCACCGGAAGCGGGATTGCGGAGATACCACAGACCGGATCCTAGGACGAGAAGAGAGGAAGGGGTGGACGGAGTTCGAGAGAGTTGAGACAGTGTTCTCGAGGTGTTGAGATATGGGTCCCTATTGTGAAACGTCAGGTGGACGCTATGTGAATTGTAAAACCCTCCAAAACTCACCACCAAAATTCGAGCTCAACAGAACCAGCATCCTTCCCTTTGAGAGTGACTTTTCTATCCGTATGTTTCTCCCCGTCATCCTCAAAGCCCTTCGCGAGACCTCCCTTCCCTCCATCGACGATCCTAGCTGTAGCAAAATATAGTTGCCGCACCACCGAATCTCCGACGAACAGAACTTGACGTGAAGAACTGGGCAGTACGCCCAATGCTTTTGCCGGAGTGTTGACCGTGGGGGAGGCTAGACAAGAGACGAGCGATGGACCAGGTAGTGGTTGATGGAAACAACCTATGTATGGTAGTCAGAACACTGTTGTTGCAGCGAGGCGCTAAGCCAGGTCAGAGTTCCTACCTTCAGGTTGCCAATTCTTGTAAGTCCCGGGGTCCAACCATTCGCCCGTAGTCAGCAACGCTGAACAATGATGAGGATCTGCCCAGTCTATGAGTAGCGTTCAGCATATAAATAACGTCCCTCCCGACACGCCAAAGGAAAGCGGTGATCAGGACCGCGGCTTGTCGAGAACAGCCGCACTAACCTAAGAACGCCCATCGCAACACGCTCCCTAACACCACTACCGCGAGCAACGTCGCACAACCCCAATTATACCATTGGGGGTTGATTCTTCCCTGCGAAGCTTGCGCTCGAGTGGTCGATGATGATTTTTGTCCGCCCCCACTGCCCCCTGCACTGGGGGTTGGTGCCGGCATTATATGCCCAGCGGGAGAAGGATAGAGACGGAGATTCGGACGGGAAAAGGTGGACCGCTGATACGGCGGTGGGGTGGACGATAAGCTCCTAGAAGATTGGGAGAGTGAGTACGAGTGCGTTTGCTTTGGACCAGTGAGGTAGTGCTACCACGTCAAAATGTTGATCGATTAGCTGCCGACCGGGTATGCGGACGTGTCGGTGACTTGCCTGAACGCCTTCTAAAGGTCCCGAAGCGCCTTGTGATCTTGCACTACGGATTGACGTGGCGCCAAGAGCCTGTACCCTGTCGGTACAGACCGGTGGACTGCACGCAGATGAGTGGACGACGGGGGCGAGGGAGGAGAGGCGACGGCGACGGGGTTCGTTAGTTGAGGGGGCGCCGAGGTGGATAAGCTCGAGGTGTGGGGTGGGGGTGCGAACGCGCAGCAAGACGGTCTATTATGCGACGCGAATAGAAATCCCGTTCCCCACAAAGGCACGACTCTCCTCTCCCCGTGGCGTGGGAGTCAGGCAGTCAAGTCAGTTGAAAGACTAATTGCTGCTGCCAGCTAGCTAAGCCGAATCTATTGATATGCATTCGGTTCATATAATCATTTCGTTCATCCCACTGAACACCCATCGTCCATCCTCTGCCCCGCCTCCATCTCGCTAACAAGATAAGATGCAATGCTAATGAAGAGAGAGCTATTCCACCCTACAATTCTTGCTGTCGTCATGATGCTACCGACTCAACATAGCCCATTGCTTAAAGCTCGTCGTGGCTGAATGGCATCTGATCATCACCGCCAGAGTATAGTTTCGCAGAGATGGGCTACGAGAGAGGACAATCATCAGCACGCGGACAGGTGGGACATAGCCGACGAACGAGTAAAGAAACTATACTCACTCCAATGATCGCCTGAATCTCGGAGAGCTGCTCTTCAAAGTCCTCAGCTTCAGCTTCAGGGTTCTCCTCCATCCAGTCCTGCTTCTCCTTTATAGCAGCTAGGACCGTCTTCTTATCTTCATCTGAGATCTTTCCACCCATCCCCTCCTGGTCAGCCATCTGGGATTTCAGAGAGAAGACAAAGTCTGCGAGTTGATGGCAAGAATGGTCAGCAAAGCCAACATGAGTTGCCACAAAGATCTCTCCTACTCACTCTGAAGAGAGTTCATGGCCTCAATCTTCTTCTTGATGGCCGCATCCTCATCGGCGAACTCCTCAGCTTCACGAACCATACGCTCAATGTCGTCTGGACTCAGTCGCTGGTCATTGTTGATAGTGATAGACTCGGATTTGCCAGTGCCCTTATCAGCTGCGGAAACCTTCATGATACCGTTGGCTGGAGAGAAGAGGCACATGTCAGCTAGAGTTCGAATCTGTGCTTTTTATGTAACGAGCTAGAGCGTCTACGCACCGTCAATCTCGAAGGTGACCTCGATTTGGGGAACACCGCGAGGAGCTGGAGGAATGTTGGTAAGGTCAAATTCTCCCAGGAGATTGTTGTCTTTAGTCATTGATCGTTCTCCTTCATAGACCTGGATTCGGACGGTCGGCTGGTTGTCAACGGCGGTGGAGAAGATCTGGGATTTCCTGGTGGGAACAACCGAGTTTCGACCGATAAGTTTAGTCATAACTCCACCAGTGGTTTCAATACCTGTGATTGGTTGCTGTGAGTCCAGTTTGATTCGATGAATAGCGAGACGACGAACTTACCAAGGGTCAAGGGGCAGACGTCAATCAACAGAACACCTCCGCTTCCCTCCTCACCGGAGAGGATACCACCCTGAACAGCGGCACCATAGGCGACAGCCTCATCGGGGTTGATACCCTTGGAAGGTTCTTTGCCGTTGAAGTATTCTTTGAGGAGTTGCTGGACTTTGGGGATACGAGTTGAACCACCGACAAGGACGATCTGGGACGGCTTAGTTAGTACAGCAATCGGATGTCTAAGCTATCTCGAAAACTCACATCGTCAATCTCATCCTTCTTGACACCGGCATCCTTAAGGACCTGCTCGACGGGTTTCATAGTCTTCCTGAAGAGGTCCATGTTGAGCTCCTCAAATTTGGCCCTGGTCAAAGTCTGGAAAGTTCGTCAGCTCGATCACAAGATCACAGAAAAGGTGGTCGACCCACCTCAGAGAAGTCGTTTCCGTTCTCGAAAGCTTCAATCTCAATCTTAGTGCTCTGCTGAGATGACAAGGTCCTCTTGGCCTTCTCAACCTCTCGCTTCAGTTTACCCATGGCCCTGTTGTTCTTGCTGACGTCTGTGTCGGTCTTGCGCTTGTACTGCTTGACGAGGTAGTCGATGACTCGGTTGTCAAAGTCCTCACCACCGAGATGTGTGTCACCAGCAGTTGCCAGAACCTCGAAAACACCATCCTCGATAGAAAGGAGAGAGACATCGAATGTTCCACCTCCGAGATCGTAGACAATGATTTGAGATTCGGCTTTGCCGGTTCGGTCAAGACCGTAGGCTGTGCGTAGTGTGAGCGTGTGGCGGAGCTAGCAGGAAGGAATGGGTCTAACTTACCGATGGCGGCTGCAGTGGGCTCATTGACGATACGTAAGACAGTGAGACCAGCGATTGTACCGGCGTCCTTGGTGGCGGAACGTTGAGCGTCGTTGAAGTCTGGCGGCAGTCAGTAAATAAGTCGAAATCATGCCAGTTCAAAGTACTCACATGCTGGGACAGTGACAACAGCGTGGGTAACCTTGTGGCCAAGGTACGCCTCGGCAGTCTCCTTCATTTTGGTCAGAATCATGGCGGAAATCTCTTCGGGGGTCTGAGAGCATAACGTCAGCAAGGCCATTCGATCCTTCGGGCACGTAGTGTTGACCGAGTCGCCGAAAGAGCACTCACAAAGTCTTTGAGGTCTCCACGGTGCGAGACCTGAATCATGGGTTTTCCATTCTTGTTAACAACCTTGTACGGCCAGTGCTTCTGATCTCTCTTGACATCTGGGTCATCAAACTGTCTACCGATCAAACGCTTGGCGTCGAAAACGGTGTTGGTCGGGTTTTGGGGAGCCTGGTTCTTTGCGGCATCACCGACAAGACGTTCTTCCTCGGTGAATCCAACCCAAGATGGAGTGATTCTGTTTCCCTGGTCGTTGGCGATAATTTCAACTTTTCCACCGCGTTGGACGCTACAAAGACAGTGTCAGCAGCTATCACCTACCGTATCAGGGTACACAAAAGTATGGAATAGAACAGGACGAGATTGCTCACGCGACACAAGAATATGTTGTTCCCAGATCAATACCAATGACAGTTCCGTAATCGTTCTCCTTGTCTTCAGCGCGGACGACACTGGAAGCCGGGAGGAAACAGATGATGGCCAGGAGGACGAAGGCGACGACGGTGAGTTTAGATAAGAGGGAGGAGGAGGTGGACGTCCGCTTGGGACGGATAGTCGCGCGTGGGTAGGCCATAGTGGCGAGGCTTTTGTCGATAACAATGGGGGTATAACGGGGGGAAGGAAAGAGAGAGAAGGGGAGATGGAAGGTATTTTATAATTCGGTGCCAGCGTGGAGGGACAATCGACGTGGCAGGGCGTGGCACCGCGTCGGCCGTTCGTGGCGGCAACTGGTACTGGCAATTGATTCGCGAAGTTTCTAGCAATTTATCCCACAATCACGTGGCACCGCTCACGGGACACTCAGTCACGGTTCGGGTTCACGCAACAAAGTAGCTGGTCTATAGGTTCCTCGGAACTACCTATTGCAATTGCCTGTACACACCATCGAGGGCATCACATCTGGCCCGAGATGTATTCTACCCTCCAACGTGTGAATCACATCTCGTCCTTGGCAACGACCTTCATCATGATCCTCCTAGGCGGGATCTCTATCGTGTCGCTCTTCACGCTCCCAGAAGTGAACCTCGGCACAATAGACGTGAAGGATCTGATCTTGTTCGTACCCTATCTTTAAGAACAGACTCCACTGTCTAATGGTACCAGACAAAAACTGACCATGTCCTCTCGGTCACAGCCAGAAAGGCCGACTCCGTAGATGGGGTGCGAAGGATGAAGAGCTCGGCTCGCTCCGCTTCGACCTACGGGCAGACCTCAACCCTCTTCTGAACTCGTACAACACGAAACAGCTCTTCCTCTATCTGACTGCATCATACATCGACGAAGCCTCCCAAATGTCCCATGACGTCGTTCTATGGGATAGGATCATCACGCGAGGTGATGCCAGAGATATCAGAGCTGTTGGTAAGAAGCTGCCGAGGACTGGGAAGAAAGGACGAGGCAATGTCAGGATTGACGAAGGGAAGAACAAGTATCCTTGGAGAGAGGTTACGGGCACTTTCAAGTGGGTTCTTAATCGTGTTTGCAGAAATCTGCCAGACCAGATGCCCAAGCTGACCCGTCGGTTAGACACATCCCGTCTGCTAATCTGACATTGTATTACTCTCTCATGCCGTATGTCGGTGTCTTGTCTTCGGGGATTGCGGCGACAGCATCTGGGCCCATTGAGCTTCCTGCAGTACTTCAACGCTAGACCAGGGATCAAAGAGATAGAATGTAGACTCATGGCCCGCTGTGGCTGTCGATGTATTTATTGGGCACCAAGCTGTATCGGACTGTCTCGCTGCCAGCAGTTTCTGGGAACCATCTCCCTTGATCATTTCACTCGTAACACTTTGTACTGTATCATCCCGGTTTAATGAGTCCCACCATGTCCGGGTTTAATTGAGAGATACCACAGCTGCCAACGTAGAGCGAATAGAACCAGAACTAGGCTCGAAAAAGTGGGCGAGTTGCGATATCCCGGATGGACCCGTCGCGGTCACCCATGTCGTCCTCCCCAGGTGGGATCTACATGATCTAGGCATTGATCATGCAAGTAAACGATATCTACCCATCATTGGACAATGCTCAGTAGGATACTGTTTTATCGTGGTTGCCATTTTATCGTTTAATACTAGACATGTTGTCCATGGCAACCGACAGTCACTTCCTTTATGCTGCTCCAACGGAACCTCTCCGAGATTTCAGGGGACCCCTTTACTTTCTGTCCACTAAACAATATGAGAGACTCCTAAAGACGAACAGGCAAAGTAAACATAGTTTGCACATCTAGAATTCATGACTGTCGTGTTTGACTATAGATACAGTACGAACTCCATCTCCTGTATCCGCAATCCATCCGTCCGCACCTGCCTCCGCAAACAAATCTTCATCGCAAGTGTCGTTAATTGAAGCTGGCAAGCAGCGGGTGTGATTAGGTTTAATGGGTATATAGGGTAATAACGGTCCGAGAGGGGTGATGGGGAGCTGCAAGGTTGCTGTATACAACGTTAGCACTTTGGCTATGCGATGTCAAAACTACGCGAACACTCACCAACTTAATCCATCACCCGCTATAACGTTGCTGTTCCTCCTCGTCGGGATCGTCCGCCACTGCAGCATCCGCAGGTGATGAAGTTCCAGATGGCGATCAGGACGGCGGCGATACTGGATAGAGTATGTCAGCGAATGTCTACACAACCAGTCTCCACCCATCGTCTCCGGGGGATATGTTGCAGAGTTTACTCGTTTACTCACCCTGAGAAGATGGCCATGATGACTGAAGCGATGGCGCTAACCAGAGAGTTAAGCGCCCCGGCAATGGCTGAAAAGATGCTACCCATGTTGTGATGTGTTGTTGTGGTTTGTTTAGTTCACTACAAACATAGAGGTCAGCAAATTGTTCACAAAACAGACAGCGACGACACGGAGATGACGATTTTTCAGAAGGGGTTGAGAGAGGTTACTCACAGATGAAGTTGTGAATGTGTCTGGGGAAGAAAAGTGACGTTACGGTGGCAACTAACCATGTATATATACATGTACTCCCCCACCCCACCAACCGTGCTTCCGAGGTTACGACCCAAACTTTGGTGCAATGACGTCAGGGACGCAGTTCCCAAATATGACGTTTAAGGGAAGAGAAGACGCCACATTGCAATGCTTCGCTTGACAGTAGGGGTGTCGCCTCTGACCTTGCCCCTGCCCCCCTCGCATCAGGCGCATCAGGCCCTATATCCGGGAGCAAAGTGAGTTACTTTTTCTGTGTGGGTATCGTTTTAGCACATGATGGCAGCCGGCTTTCGGACACAGTTGGGGGTTAATTTACACAACTTACTCGCTTGCACCCTGCTTGCCACCCGCATCGAGTAGTTACTGCAGTGATGGACATGACATCATGAGTGCCTCGTGGAGCCTGTTGTGGTTTAGCGCGCGACTCGTGACGTCGAAGATCTCAGTGTTCGGCGCTTGGCCTCTTTTCGGTCGGCAGATCTGCTATAGTTTCCTACCAAAGGTGCACCGGGCAGCGTGGCATGCAGCCTTTCCAACGGGCTTTGGCTTCATTTGCTTCGCACGAAGGAACTCGCTTAGCCGATCTCCGTTCCTCTCAGAAACTTCGGGAAACTGATTAACGAGGCACTGCCAGACGCCCTTGCACTACACCGTTCACAGTTTCATCCCAAGGTGAAACTCCCCAACTGTAGTCACTAGCAAACTCAAGGTTATGTAATTCATCAGTACCCAAAAGACTGTCATCAAGCGACCTCCTCACTCCATTCAAGACAGCCTGCAAAACTCCTATAATGCACACCTCTCACTTCGAGTCCGTCAGTAGGAATCTAACAACCCCGCTCACAACCTCTCCTATCTTCACCATCCCCTCCAAGACTTTCACCCTCCTCTCCACCTCAAGCCTCTTCTTCTCCTGAGCCTCTTTGCCTCTTACCAAATACTCCAGGACCTTGCTCGCACTCGCTAGCGCCTCTTTTGTTTGTTCCGGATACTTCTCCAACGACCGCCTCAATTCGTTCTCCAGTTCTACGATATCCTCACCACGATTAGCTGCGTCAGGCGACGGATCCCCTGATGCTTCTAACGCCGCTGCTGCATCCGCTTCGTCGGCCATTGCTATTCCGTCTAGCACATTCAAGACCTTCTTGATAAATGACTCCACTCTCACTGGCGTAAAGCCACGCGAATCCAAGGTCTGCTCAAAGTCTCTCCCAGCGAGAAACGCTTCGTCGGTAGCATACAGGTCCGCTTGAAGAGCTCGTCGAGCGGTATCGAGGTCGGATGCGATCAAGCAAGTATGAGCGATCCAGTTGTCGATATCGTGTTTAACGAACACATTTCGAACGAGAGAGATGTGGGTTTTCAAGGATGTGGCACTCAGCCGGATGGGAATTTCCTGAGGGACTGCTGCAGAGTTGGTGAGGGTCGGTTTCGAATTTGAGGGTGCAGGCTCACGTGAAGAGCCTCGCTCTCCAGTGACCGGAGATTGCTCGGACAGACGGGGTGGGCTTCGAGCTCTCTCTTTGTCATTTCTTTGAGCTGTCACGGGTGTCGGAGGGAGAGCAGAGCTTTTCCCAAGAGATGGTGGACCCTGTCCATTCGCTGAAGGGAGTTGGGCAGGTGTGGCATGAGAAAGCGCGGTTGGCGGAGTTGTCTTTCGGGAGTCGTTCCTCCTCTCATCCGGCTTGATAGTAGGCGGAAAAGGAGGCTTTGCGGGCAGGGGAAAAGCGATTGGTGGCGGTACAGAGCTAGCAGCCGGTGCCACAGTCGGGACTGGGGGTAAAGGAGCCATGGCCGAAGCGACTACGGCCGCGCTAGGAGCTTGGTACCCCTTGGTGGCGACATCTGGAGCAAATTCTCCTCGAGGACGTTTGTGAGGAGACGGCGAGTCGATGACAGACGACGGAGGGCTATGATGGGTCAGCTTGTCATGTCGCCTGTAACGAGATCCTCACGTTATTCTTGGTGTGTCACCCCTCGTGGTGGAGATGTCGCCAGTCTCCTCCCTTTCCCTCTTTTGCGATGTAGATTCTAAGTCGCCACCCAACTCGTCTTTCGTATGCGAACCGGAACTTCGACCCTTCTCCCCCATCTCGCCTTTAACACCAACCGCCCAATCCGGCAAAGGTGGAAAATCCCCCAGAACACTACTCGGCACTAGTCGTCCCGGCTCCGAACGGACCACAGTCAAAACCCCCTCCCATCCTTGCCAGATCTTGAGATCGGCCGCGTTTTCCATCGCGAAGTTGGAATGCAGATCAATGGGCTTGCGGTTCAGGGCTGCGATAGCAGCATCACCCGCCGCAATGCCAGTGAAGGTGATTAAAGCAAATCGAGGATGAATCGCTGAAACGGAGAAGATATCGACGGCGACACTGTTATTAGCTGGAGCCGACAAGTTTTGACTTACATGTCTCCATACTGGGCAAACAGGATACCAAGATCTTTGGCTGAAGCTTGTTCGGGGAAACTACTGATCAGCTTATTCCCTCATGTATGAACCCACTATGTAACAAACAAAGAGCCTTCCCGTGCTTGAAGACCTTCATCCTCTTGTTCCATTTGCGCTTGTGGTGGTGCTCGGAGTATGTTTTCCGGTGCTAAATCGAGTCTGAGACCATTCTCTGCCGCATGAGGAAGAAGAACAGAAGGGAGCGGAAGGGGCTTTGGTCTTTCAAAGGGTGTTTTGCGTCTAGCTGGATCCGCATCTCCTCGCTGCCAGGATCCAGATTCTGTACTTGCTCCAGGCGCAGATTCGCCTCCCCCTGGGCGAACGTAGATATCCGGCAAACTTCCAGATTTCTTCTTCTTCAGGTAGCTATTGGTAGCGCCGACGACAGCAATCTTGTCGGCCAGAATGTTCCCCTCAATTTGGGATTGTTTAGGAATCCAAACAAGGGTCATGTGAGCCTTCAGGTAATCTGAGCAGACATCTTTCCAGAGTTTACAGAATCTCAGCGATTCTGGTCTCGAGGACGTTTCGATACTGGAAATAGCCGCTTGAGAGTCACAAAAGATTGTCAATTCGTGTGAGGAAAGGGGTGTGCCAGACTTGATGGACTGTTGCAGAGACTCTTGAAATCCTTCGACAGCCTTGCAGATTCCTCCGAGTTCAGCGTCAAGAGCGTCACCCTCTCCTACACATCCTCTCATCTTGCTGCCGGATCTTCCTGGGTCTAGGATCCATTCGACAGCAGCGGACCAGCCTTCTCCCGCTCGACTTGAGCCATCGGCATACCAGACATGAGACTGAACTGAGCAAAGGTGGCGATGTAAGTCGACCGCATCATCTTTGTTGAGACAGACATATTTAGTGATAGGAAGATGACCGGGAGGAAGTGAATACACGGCAGCAGTATAGCCCGAGACGTTAACAGTCGTTGGTGGTGTTAATAGGGTGAGTTCCGGTACCTCTACGGAACGAGTCTCGATCCGCGAGGCCGGCGGGGGAGGAGCTTGCCTTCTTGGAGGAGATCGTGGAACTGGCGGGGGTGGGCGGGGCACTTCGTGATGAGGCGGGGAGTAAGCGGATGTTGGTCGTATCTGTGGATCAAACCCGGTGGACGACGGTTGATAAGGGTCGTAACGATCGCTATCATACGGTCGAGGCTGTTCGTACGTAAAAGGTCGTGACGGTTCACTCGTGAAAGCTTCGTACGGCCGGTAAGGTGTAGGTGCTGGAGCACTGTTGCTGTAGGTTGGAGGATAAGGAGGAAATTCCCGTGGCGGAGGCGGAGGAGGTCCAGGTGGATAGATTGGTCGATCTGAGAATGGTCTTGAGGGTGAGTATCGACCGGTCGGAGGTGGAGGGTAAGGTGGGCCGGGGTAAGACATGGTAGTCAGTCTGGTAAGCTAAGCGATATCAGCTTGCCACCAGTCCAGTTAGTATGGGCCGCGCTTACGATTGAGTCTTGAGAGATTGATTGAGCTTTCACACGATCGCTTTCTGCTGCCTTGAAGAGTGAGCACTATTAAATGGTTAGCCAAGGCAAGAAGTCAATGGCTCGGTAATTTCTTCGTGTGGTTGGTTCGCTTTGAGCGGCCCGACTGTTTTTGTTTTCTGGGTTTTCCGTAGAGGTGAGTGGGTAGAGACTACGGAGATCAAGAATCCAAGACGAAGGCGGGCCGACAGGTAGGGAATGTAAAGCGAGAGATGAGATATCCAAGTGATGTGAATGTCCAAGGTCGTCGACGGAGGCAAGACGTAACCTCGAGCACCGTGCAACGGGGTGGGCGGTCATTCCGGGAATAGTCTAAACATGCCCCCCGGATAACCTTTCGGTCTACCAGCATATAATTGTTCAGGTGTGTCACGAATCAGTGCACATCGAACGCTACAGCTGTACAGCTAGCTGGGAGTCAAGCTGACCATGGCTCCTTTAAATCCAAACGCCAAGCGACTAAGAGTAAGCTCAAACTCGGCGCAAAGGAAAATCACTAATGAAATTGCTAGACCATTATTATCTCGTTTCCCGTACTAGTCGTGACTACGGCAATCCTATACCGTCGAGGTATGTATTTCTTAATGACTTCGTATTTTACAAAATCCAGTAGTGAAGATTATTCAATGGTCTAGAGCTGATGAAATGACCAGCATATCTTGGCGAAGAACAACGGACAATTCCACATTCCACATCCCATGATCACATCTCCACTGGGCAGGAGAGAATCCTAGGCAGAGGCGTGGGGGAGATAGGCGCTGCTCCCTGGATCAAGCGGGATGGAAATCCGATGGGGCAGGTACGGAACGCTACGAACGAAAATGCAACGCCTTCATGATGAGATCCTGTTTCATATGATGAGATACTGTTCAACGGACGCTCTCTGAAAGAATTGGGTAGAATGTAGCATTTCTTAGAGCCCATCTCAGCTGCTCCGCGATCTAACATTATATAACACCAATCATGCCTTGCTGGCTGGAAGGATCTTAGTGCCAGGGAGGATGTAGGGGTTTAGGGAGTAGTTGCACTACGAGCAATCATCAGCACAATTTATTACGGCTATAGCTATACAGTGTCGATAGCTGAGCAGCATGATGGGACGAGGACTTACATTTGAGTAAGCGACTCCGGCACCGAAGCTGAGAGCGAGTTCAGGAGATCAGTCTTCACTGGGCATCTCAAGAGTTGAGCTCATAACTCCCCGGAGGGAACAACGTACCCTGTAGATAACGCAACCGGCCATCCGCGTCCTGCCGGGAGAAACAGTCTCAGTTGTTTGGAGATCTTCAAGATAGAGCAAGGACTTACGTCGGAAGATAAGAACAGACGCCACGACACCAACACCAAAGCCCAGCCCGGCATTGACCAGGAGGTCTGCCATCTGCACAAGGGATCCGTTACAATGAGGATTCAGCAAGGTCATCAGTTGCTTTTAGCGGGAGCCTGTAGACAAAGAAGTGAAAGAGTCACAAAACTTACGCAGTTATCAAACTATTCCGACCAAATCGACGTGCTGTGTCAGCTCATCGGTCAAAAGAAAACAATACATGAGGTCGTAGTCGGAACGAAACGGCCCACTCACCTTGCGGGCGATCACATCCTCGCTAGCAATGGGGGCAGCAACGGGTGCTGGTGGTGAGACAATCGGGGTTGGTCCGGACATTTTGATAGGCTTGATACCTGGTTCGTAGCGAACTTGGAGGGGGGAAAGAGGGAGAGAGGGTGTGGTGAGGACGGGCAACGGAACACTTTCTGTGCTGCTAACCAGCTAACCGCTTTAGCCTCAATAGTTTATTACATCCCCCCCTATATGGCCCAATCGTCATCATCTATGTCGATCATTCGGCAACGCATTTAAACTACGCCTTATAATAATAATAGAGCCATGCCTGGACCCATAACTTCTGAGATAAGAGACCATGCTCTCCGTCTCATGACCGAGAACCCATTCATAGATTCGCACGTCGATCTCCCTGTGATTATGAGATCTATCAGTAAGCCTAAGCCTGTCGACACCTGGCTGCCACCGCTAAAAAGACAAACCTTGTCACTCTGTTCACCGAGGAAGAATGGTAAGCTGACACAAGTATCCATCAGGTAGGAATCCAGTGGATACTGTCAAGGCGGTGATAACCGGTCTACCTGGTCATGCAGACGTGCCAAGAATGAGAGCCGGCAAACTCGGAGGTATCTTTATGAGCGTTTGGATTCCTTGTCAACCTGGTGACGATTTCACCAAACCTTGCGATGTGGGTTATCAGATCATGGCAGGCTTCATAGACGCGCAGGAAGCTGATAGGATGTCGGCAGGACGTGAGGGACGCTCTGGAACAGATAGATTTGATACAGTTGGTCATGAAGGAGTCTGTACGTGGGCTTTCTTGAACCACACATTGGCTGATAGGTCGAGAAGGATTTTCAATACGCTAGAACATCAAGCGAGCTCCGAGCGGCCTTTTCCAAAGGCAAGATTGCGACGATGATAGGCGTTGAAGGGTGAGCGCTTTTTCGACTACGGTTGCCAAGGTTGACGTCAATCTGTCAGTGGTCATATGCTCGGGAATTCTCTATCAGTCTTACGAATATATGCTCAACTTGGTGTACGGTACCTGACGTTGACACATACCAATCACAACGGCGAGTAGATATTACTGAAGGATGTAGGATGGCGTAGCTAATATTTATAAACAGCTTTCGCTTCCTCGGCAGGAAACGGCGAGGATCCCATTCATCCCGTCCACGAAGGCAACGGTCTATCCGAACTTGGCCCTGACCTTATTGGAGAATTGAACCGATTAGGCAGTAAATATCCATGCCCCTGATGATGGCAGATTACGCTGCCAAGCTGATTGATGGTAGTAATGGTGGACCTCTCCCATGTGTCTGACGAGACGATGCGTCAATCGATCAAGCTCTCCAAAGCCCCTGTGCTCTTCTCCCATTCCAACGCCCGAGCCGTATGTGACCATCCTCGCAACGTACCCGACGATGTTTTGGACATGATAGGCAGCGGTAAGGGAAAGAACCCTGGAGTGGTGTGAGTCAAGCTGTTCGACAGATGTTCGGACTCGGGCCGAATGGACTAAACTATCTCTTAGGCAATGTGTTTTTCTGCCGAACTTTGTAGATCCTACAAATCCGACCCTCGCAAGAGTCGCAGACCACATCGAATATTTGGGACAAAAATGCGGGAGAGCTCACGTAGGAATCGCGTCTGACTTTGGTGAGCAACCTTCGATAGCCGCTCGGACCTGAAATTAACCCGAACCCTTGGTAGACGGGATGGCAAAAGGAGTTGAAGGCCTAGAAGACCAGTCAAAGTATCCAGATCTTGTTTGTGAGATGATCGCTCGGGGATGGACAGACGAAGAAGTCGTCGGACTCATGGGAGGGAATATAATGAGGGTCATGGATGCCGTAGACGCGGTCCAGCAGAGTCTGGTAAACGTGGAAGCCAGCGCGGCTATTTACGAGAAAAGAAATGATCTTCCCGCGCCTTGGGGTGGACTGGATAACGAAGAATTCTCCGATGGCGTGAGAGAGTATCTAAGAGCGAAGGCGAAAGAGCCTAAGTAGGACTACTGAAGCTTCTATTTGAGAACGTGACCTTTGGCTGCAGTATTAGTAATGACCAACATCCATGGAAGCTTTCGTGTGGTCCAGGAACGGGTTGGCACGTCAGCATTATCCCCATATGAGTAACGTCTATACCCCACGTTGCAAGTACCGGCGCTCTTGCTCAGCTCAGTGATTGGCCACTGGTTAATTGCTTGGCTGCTGGTCAGGTCAATGAACGGATTTGAGGCACGCCAGCTCCGCTCAATGACCGTCACCCCAATCGGGAACTCAACTTGCCGAGGCCGCAAGGGAATAAGTGCTCAGCTTCGGCGAGACACGGTCAGACGGAGTCGGAGACCGCCGAAGAAAGCGAGGACCGGGGCTGGCTGGTAATGGTCGAAAATGCTGACGTGGGGGCTAGGCGAGCCTGGGAGCTGGGCGGCTTGTGCGGCGGCGGTACCTGGCAGGGTGTCCGTGCGCGTGCGGACAGGGTGGGGTGGGTTGGGTGATGCGATGATTAGCGGAGGTGGCCCTAGACCGGAAGCTGTTCACGCGCCGGAAGCTGAAATACTTTCCGTGGGAATCCCCAACCGATCTACCTACTCCACCCCGCCTTCCCCCCCCTTCACCACCCAGTGGCAACCCGCTCACTCACTCGCTTCCTCTGCGTACGTGTCGTCGACCTTTTCCTGCTCCCCCGAATTCACGGCGGGGACCTCACAATCTCCCGAAGACTGCCGACCGATGCTCCGAGTACAGTCCTCCGGCCACGTAATCTAAAGATCGGCTTCCCTTCCCATCGACTCCTGGGGATGCAACACGGTAACACACGGATATTCGTTCCTTGACTGTGTTTTTTTTCAATCAACCGACAGTTACAATAGTCTGTCATTCGGGACACAAGTTCCATCACCTAATATAAATCATAACTCGCCCTTGCAGACGACATCAACGCGATGTCAGCATCGCCGAAAGGTTCGGCCTTGCCCGCGGACGGTGTCACGAATCAATCCTCGATCATCAACGAATCCCTCGCTTCTGAGCTCCGTCAAAACGCCTTCCATGCCCATCAGACAGTAGCCAATGGTCACCTATCATCCCCCGAGCCTTCACCGATATCTTTCTCAGCAGTATCCCGCCCTTCACAATCCTCCTCTTCGAAATCCCCGGTAGACATGCCAGATGGCGAAGGCACATCGATCGCGAATAGAGGCTTCGGCGCGTTGAGCTCCGTCTCAGTCCTAGGAATCTTCGATAGAGAGTCACCGGTCGACGGTCAGGTAGTGGAAGAAGGAAGTTCAGGCCGTCGGCGAGAAGCGAATCGTTTAGCTGCACAACGCTTTCGCACCCGGAAGAAGGGTTACCTTGATGAACTCGAGGCAAAAGTCACTGCTCTGGAAAGAGAGAGGGAGACGTTGCTGGGTCGTATAGGAGATCTTCTTGACTCTCAATCTCGACATAGGGCTAGTGGATCGGCCAGAGTCAAAATTGAGGATAGTCAGAGCGTATCACCGAGTGGGAAGAGCTTCAAATCGAGATCTCGCCTATCTCAACATCGGACTACCAGTCGCTCCGCATCTCCACGTCGACCATCGCATGGCTTCGACAATAGAATGGCCGGTCTCGAAAATACAAATAGGAGGTTGCAAGAGGAATTACAGAACATGTCGGAACGGAATGTGCGATTGTCTGAGGCTCTGGATCAGTGGAAACTTTGGGAACGCGAGTTACGGTTAAGTAGGACTTGGGAGACTGGTGGTCCCCCAAGATCTGCTGAACAAGAGGTGAGTTTGAGCCGGATTGTATCGACACAGCTGCTCACGCTGTGACTTTTACTTAGTATCCAACAATATTACCGCCGGTAGACCGTGAATACCCTCGACCTTTACCACCCCTCACATCATCCCCATATTCATCATCTTATCTACATTCGAATCCTTTAATCGATCCACACGTAGCCAACCACCACAATCATGACTCACACCCTCTCCGACCTCCATCCCCTCGCTTCAAATTACCGCCCCTTCGTCTCGCCAGAACTTCGCCTCGATCACCATCTCTTGATGGAATAGACGGAAGAAAATGATTCATTTTATTTGGATGTGTGTACAACAGGGGTCATTGGTGAACGACATGTTCTACGATGCAGGTTTGTGCATCGATTGGTGAGGAGAAGACAAACGTCTGAGAATATGACCGAGAGTTAGACCGAACACAGAAAATCATCTTTCACCGATATTACGCCGGCGGACGACTGAGACCCGCGACTTTCATGTGCATATAAATAAAAGCTTACATGGCAATGGTAAGAGGAGACGGTAGGAAAGCGGAAATCTTGATGTAATCTCTTGTCTTCATCGACCTCTTCCAGTTGAACCTTATTGGCAAGAGTCGCGAATACGGGACACATAACCCCCCGCAGGATATAGCTGTCATTTCCTCACTACAAGTGGCAATTTATAAGTATGCTTCGCACGCAAGCAACCGCCACATCGGGTGGTCCCCTTCGACGACTAACTAATTTCAGTATTTGGTACAATCCCGTCAAAAAGACAATGGCTGCCGCCGCCCTGGATGTCATGTACATGATGTAACCAACAGGCTCCCCGGCTAGGACACACTGAACTTGCTTGGGATCCAGGCTCGAAAACGGAACAGAAAGGATCGATGGACTAATGTCCTCTCGGTGTGCCGGCCGCCACCCATGTCTGAGTAGAATATCAATCAACCCCTCGTCTCATCAACAACCTCTGACCAGCTGATTTTCCGGGTCTTATCTTTCTGATAATCATAGTCAACGATCACTGACTCTACGCGAGTCTCCTCTTCTCACTCCAAAGTCGGTCTTTACATCTCGTTACCAAATCCTTTGCATTTGGACAAAGTAGCTGGATATCCAGTCCGGGTCGGTAGTCCTTGCTTCACGTGTGTGTAAAGGAAAGGAGTCGTCCGCTTCCGGTCACTCCTTCCTTGTACGACTAATCCAGCAACATCTATAATCACAACTACATTTCTTCGCCAGTGTCCTATACAATCAACCCCTCCATCGCTCTAAACATCATGCCCCCAATCTTTCCACCTGAAACCTATGCGGAGTTCGAATGGTCACGATCGACCAATATCACATTATTTCACCACCTAATCACGAGAGCCGACGCAAGGCCAAATACCTTTCGTAAGCTGTTTGTCGTCGAGTACAGTGGAGACTGGCTGATAGTACGAATGTTTGTCAGAAACGAATACAGTCATCGCGGCTTGTGTGATGATCTTTGCGATCCTGATCGCATGGCATATGCCGGTGTTGAGAGATGCTATTGCTGGGTTGAAAGTACGTCCGGATGCGAGTGAGAGTGAGAGAACATCTCAGTTACGCCTCACATTAGCTGTCTGAGACCTTTACGTCTCAGTTACCGCCCCGCCTACTTCAATATACCCYAARAMCCCCCCCCCCCCCTAGACCTCTTCTGCAACACCCACAACTCTCTACAATTCCCGGACATGCGGTTAAGCCTCGTCTAAGCGCTGACAAAAGCCCCAGCTCTTCGTCGTCGGCACCCACGAGTTATGCCATCTCACAATGGGTCTACTCTGCGGCGGTCAAGTCATGTCGATCTGCATCGATCCAAATGACGGAGGAGCGACACATATCATGGGCCTTATGAGGACTGAGCCTCGAATCCCGAGAGATCCATATGCTATGCCTACTTATTCACAGATGTTTTGGTCGGTGAAGGCGGTTCTCACGTTGATGGCTGGATATGTTGGCAGCAGTATTGTGGGATTCCTGTTGATTGTGAGTCATGCTCCATCATACGGGTCATTTCAGCACTGTAGATGCTACCCTTTCTCGACCTCTGTTTTGTTGTAAGATGAAACAGAGCAAGATGAGGGAGGACGGTCTCAGGTAGACCGCTGACACTGGTCAAAGTTTGCTGCGTTTGACATCGTAGGCTCCAAAATTGCCTCGTTCGTCATTGCCATTGGGCTTCTAGTTCCCATCCTCCGAGCGGACCATTGGATGTGAGCTTCGCCATGGAATGTCTCTTTACGTGAACGTGCAACTGACCAGTCTGGCTCAGTGCCTTCGTCAGTATCATCGGATGTGAGGCTGTATTAATCGGATTGTGGTTTGGGGATCATGCCAATGTCAGTGACACTCTCTACTTTGTTTGAGCGCTCGGTACTGCGTATCTACGGAAGCTTAGCACGCAGAGAGAACTGACATTATTTTCTGACAGGCCCTGAGATTCTATGGCGAGTTGGCGACATCTCGCCGATTTTCTTGTGCTGACGTGCCGGTTTGAACTCTAGTTCTGTTTGTCGGGGTGATGCACCTGTTCTACGTTGTATGGGATTACACAGACGAGAGATTATTCGATAAAAGGAATACATCAGATTGTGCACAGTTCTCCGAGTTACTGGGATGGCCAACAAGCGGTACGTGAGCCTTCCTTGTTATGTTTGAGTGCCGCAGCTCTACCCTCCCAGACTGAAACTTGCCTTCCATGAACTAGCTTGGGCAATCTTTTGGTTCATCTACGCCTCTCTAGTGTTTGTCAGTGCCATATTTGCTGGTATCATAGTCTTCAAGGTAGGTTGGCAGTCGGTGACATAACCCCACTGCTGGAGTGGTGCCTCGTAGCGATTGTGGCTGATTGTCCTCCCAGAGAACGGACGCGGAGATGTTTGCTCAAGCGTGAGTCTGCTTGACGGAGGCATGGTCCAAGATCCGATGGCACAGCTAACCTTGGACTCATCAGGGCAACGTTTCTTCCTACTCGATGATCTTCGGTTGGTACAGTGATATAGATGATGGAAAGGTTGAGTCCGAGTGGATTGTCTGTGTGTGTCGCCGCAGCATTGAGGCTAAGAGGACCGTCTGCCACATCTCAGATGTGGAATGAAGGGGCAAACGTTAGCACAACTTAGCCTCCGATGTATGTCTGTTTAGTGGGCAAAATCCCAACATTAGATGACTTATGATATTCGATCTCGCGTAACGAACCAAATAGCTGGAATCGATCTACACGTGCCATGACGTACCTTTACCTCATACAACTAAGCAGCTGTACAGCAGCTGTTCTGCACGCAGTAACAAACTCCACATCGCATTGCTACACTACTCAATCTAAACTCCTACGAGAATTATTCAGATCGGGTCTCAAGCTCTAGCTCTCAAACTGTGACACAATACGATGCCAGCCGGGAAATCTGACCCGGTCACTGAGGCGGAACATGATGTCTACGGAACTGCGGGGTACAATGCTGCTGGGTCCGCGATGATGAGGTGAGCGCTTGCTTGGACGGAGAGGCATGTTTGTTGTTTAAGTCTGCTTTCAAGCAATGCGAATGGAAGAGCTGGAGGCGGCTGTTACAAGTCATGATGCTTTTCATCGCACACTCGGAATGCTGCCTTGCCAGCCCTCTACTACCCCGCTATCCGCTATCCGTTATGCGCAATTCCTTTCCAACTGACATGCCCTCCAAGCTTTACCCCGATAAATCAGATCCACCAACATCTCTGCGCATTGCATATTTACGCCGACGAGCCCACTCGAGCAGTGAGGGCACACCATTATTGTACCCACCTTAGGGGTGATTTGCATCAGTGTGTAGTGTACGATAGTGATGGGGCTGGGGCGAGGTTGATTGGTGAGTGACAGCAAGTTGACATCCGCTTTTCGGTGTTGCTTAGCTCTAATTAGGGTACAGCCGATGAGCTTTACGTTGTGATTTTGAGCTGATGAGATGTTTTGAAGGGATCGAGTATGTGATTCCTGAAAAGACGTTTGAGAGTCTGCCCATAGATGAGAAGAAGGTATGTGATAGTGACTTCAGCGATGAAAGCTACCTGAGATCTGTTGACGAATCGGTACCGACGACGCTGACCACGATTTCCTTGACCAGTATTGGCATTCACATAAATACGAGGTACGGTAACCACGTCTGGATCTCGGCTGATACAACGGCATACTAGGTTGAGTCGGGGATGCTTATCCTCGGAACGAAAACATTGGTTCCTAGTGAGTCTGTCGAACAAGCCGTTTTTGAGGCGTAGGCATTGGTAGAAACACTTTCCTGTTGCTGACGATACTTCTGCGACGGCCTCTTCAGACCAGGTCTCTGATTTGGCTGAACGCCCGGCGATGCTGGAGCTACATCGGACGTACGGCAAGACCGTTCATACATGGTAAGAAGGTTTCTGTCAAACGCATAGCTGCGAGGATATCAATAACCGCTCCTGTATCTGATTGCATCTATAGGGACTTCGATACCCATCCCGACTTGCCCCTGGGACCGCCTCGATTGATGATGGCTTACACCGCTGCAGATCAGGTGGATTGGTCAAAGATCCAGGACAGAGACGAGTGAGTCACATCCTTGTCATTCTGAAAGACTGTTTAGAAGCTTACTCATGCTGGGAGCACGTCAGGTCGATGGGCGTCTCAACCGGGGAGAAAAAGAGCGTCCGGGCCGGCTACCTCCGAAAGGAGGACATGGAGCGGCCGCCTGCTTCTGGTGCGGACAACTGGTTGCATGGCGAGCGAGGGAGGTTTGAGTGGGTTGGGAAGGGCACTGATGCCTAGACGAGACGGTCGAGACATGGTGAATGGATATTATTGAGTACGCCAATGTGACAGATACATGTCACAAGTTGATTGAGTGGACCACAGAGGTGAAGGCAGACCCCCGGATATCGGATGGTGTATTATTACGCAATCGGGCGAAACAAGGGGAGGGACGGACAGGGGCGAGATCGAACCGCGATTTGAGAGATTGTCCCCCTCTCCCCTCCGCTCCCCGCGCCTTCCCCTCGGAAATGTCCCCCGATGACCAAGCCTGCGAGTGGCTGCTTTGGCTTGGGCAGCCCTGCTTTTTGTCCAGCTTGAGCTCGCTGATCCAAACATTTTCTGATGCCAACATCCATCTCCACACGACATTCACTGTCTCTTTGATACCCATCCGGACGGGCTGTGAGAGGATTGGAGGACGAGCTGGAGCCCGGATTGCACACCATCGGTTTTTAATTTTGCTGGATAGTTGATTGCGTCTTTCTCGATAAACTTCTGCGCACGTGTCGATCGCCGATACGATACGATAGCAAGACTATCAGATAGATCAACATCCTTTACACCCCTACACAGCTACACAGACCGAGACAGAGGAAACAAAAGTGGTGTTGGCGTCATCCATCCTTCCATCGGTCATTGTCATCGCCACCCATCATTACCCCATTGCCAACATCAAAACATCATACCCATCACTTTACCAGTCCATCAACATCGCCCACTCCAGCCCGACATGGCAGACCTTTCAGCAATCCCCACCGCCACTCTCCAAGCAAATATCGAGTCCATTTCCATCCCCTCCCGCTCACCTCGGGCGACATTCTCGAACTGGGCAAAGACATTTGAATGTTCCCCACAACGGGTGTTCGCCCCTACCTCGGTGGAGGAATGTCGATGGGTTGTCGAGCTTGCAAGGAGAGAAGGAGCGATCCTTCATCCAGTCGGAGTGGGGCATTCTCCCTCGGATCTGGCATGTACGAATGGGTGGTTGGTGAGGATGGAGGGGGTTCAGGGGGTGGTCAAGGTGGGTTCGAGCTTCTCGATGTGATCAGATCGTATTTCTATCGCCTCCTGTGCAAGACCCAGTCACATCGTGCATTTAGCTGACAAGTCGTCACTAGATCGACCACGAAAAACAGACCGCAACGTTCTACAGCGGCACAACCCTTCATTCTATCCACGCTTCGCTCGCTGCTACTACCCCACCTCTCGCTTTGCCCAATATCGGCTCGATCTCTGACCAAACGATCGGTGGTCTTATATCCACAGCCTCCCACGGATCGGGGGTCACTTTCCCGGTCTTATCTGAACATGTGCTCTCTCTCATCCTTATTCTCCCTTTACCAGGTGCACCAGTAGTCAGATGTTCAAGAACCGAGGACGTCGACCTTTTCAAAGCCAGCTTGTGTGGTCTTGGAGCTACGGGTCTGATGTGTGAGATCGAGATCGAAGTGGAAGGTGCATTCAGGTTGGAGGAACGGAAAGAGGCTCAAAAGGTTGAGGAGGTCCTGGACCAGCTGGATTCTATCAAGAAAAGCGCCGAGCACGTGCGAGTCTGGTGGTACCCCTCTGCAAAGGGCATGATAGTTGGGAGAGCGAATCGCATCTATGGCGTGAGTGTAGCCCTTTCCTCTTTTGTCAAAGAAGAGGATTCAAAATTAAGACTTTATTATTTCCCATCAGCCCGCACAACCTACGTCCTCACTCATCGGTCACATCCTCGGTTTCCATGTCACCCAATTCTTTCTGTTCTGCTCCCGCATCTTCCCATCGTTCACGCCAGCCGTTGGTCGATGGGCCTGGTGGTTGTCCAAGGAGGACAGTTTGGTCGTCGATGACGGATATAAAGTCCTAAACTTTGACTGCCTTGTGAGTGGGATCTCACGCAACTGTGTATCTTCTCACTACACTACGTATCATCACCATTCACCGACCTCGGCATGAACTTACCCTACACCGCTTTCTAGTTCCCTCAATACGCCCTTGAATGGGCTATAGATTCCCAAAACGCAAAAGCTTGTCTCTTAGAAATGCGAGATTGGCTAGATCGCGAGGCCGCCGATCCCAACGGTCTTCGTGTCCATTTCCCTATAGAAATTCGTTGGTCGAAAGAAGACGACATTTGGCTAAGCCCGAGCTACGGTCGTGAGACTTGTTGGATCGGTGTCGTGACGTATCGGTGCGTATTGCGTCTTCCCTCTGATCATACTTTCCGTCACAACAGATTTCCACTTGTACTAGACATTCACTGATATTTTCTCATGGTTAGACCATATGGCCTTCCAGTTCCTTATCGAAAATTCCATGAAGCGTTCGCCGACCTGCTATCATCGCACGGTGGCCGACCGCACTGGGCAAAACAGCATGCCCTTAAACCAAAAGATGTCGAGGTGCTTTACCCGAAGTTTGACGACTTTCGCCAGTTGATCCAGCGAGTTGATCCTCAGGGCGTGATGCGGAGTGAATATGTTCGGCGACATTTGGAGGGGGAAGATGTCGGTGAGAGGATATTCAAAAAACGACCCCAGTAGCGTTAAAGGTAATAATGTCGAGTGACCGGAAGGGAGAGTAGTGCAACTAGATGAGAGGGGTTGTTAATACAGTTATATTTAGATTAGATGGGAACTTTGCATGGGCAGTTTCGGGTCCAGGGCAAATGATCTTACGCCCTCTCGCCTCTGTGTTTTGGCTCCTCCAGGACTAGCACTTGCAAATCTGTGAAGTGGACATTCATGGCAACATGTGGTCAATAGACCGAAGAATTACAAGGAAAATTCTGTACTCAAAAGTCTAAGAGCATGATATGTAAAATGCAAGATATATCGACCACAATAAGTCACCGTCTTCCCCGCCCTTGTCCCAGGCAATAGTCCTAAGCCTCCTCAGCATCATCACTCAGTTCAGCCAACAATTTCGGTGCCTCGAGGTCAGATGGCACCCTTGCCCGCTTGGCCTTGAACCTATCCAACCAAGGCTCTGCTTCAGGATCTGCACCAGTCTTGACGCGTTTTAACGACATGTTGCCGTCTTCACTGCGTCCAAGTATGGCACCGCGCGCAGATGTTCTTTTGTGGCTAAATTTACCGACTTCGTTGGCTTTAATTGTCTGAGCGATGTTCGGATGATCTCGGACCAACTGCAATTGGGGTAAATAATAGGATGATCTTCAGCTATGCGCTAAGGGGTACAGGCTAGCAGTAACTGACTCGTAGACCGATCTCGTAGATCTCCCGTTCCTCTGCTGACTCCTGTAGAGCCATATCGTGCATGTGAGCTACAGTCATGGGAAGGGGTTAGATATATTTCACTTCGCAACCGGAGCAGGTGAGCGTAAACTCACGGGTAATCATGAGCTGCTTCAAGACATCGTCTTCCTTTTTTGATTCTGCAACATCAGCCCCGCGCGCGATGGAGGACGCACTGGAATCCTTTCTTTCGCCCAACAGGTCCTTTACTACTTCCTCGTTCATCCGGCGAGCTTTCCACATCTCGTGTGCTTTACGTTCACGCTTCATTTTCTTCTTGGCAAGATCCTGCATTGTCAGCCGGAACTTTTATCTTCGCCCACCTCTGTTTCATCACCCCCACTTTCTTCTCCAGACGCAGACTCGTACTCCGCCTCAATCTGATCTTGAATAAAGCGATCTCGGGCTTCGAGATCTCGTTGAATCTGATCGTCAGCTCGACATCTCCTGTGGGGTCACTCACACTAGCCTTTACAAAACCGTTCGGATCGAACTTGAAGATGTTCTGGACACCGAATAGTTCACCCTGATCTTCTGCAGTTTTCGCACCGTCGTATCCTTGATGGATACGAGCTTGCATAGTGCCCTCATTCAGTTGTTTCGCACGTTGCTGTTTGTTAACTGACGTCAGCCAAGCACTGATTCGCGAGACCTACTTTGTCTCTCGTACATCAGCTCCTCAAGAGTCCCCAGGCCGATTAAGCGGTAGACATCGACCGTACGCTTCTGTCCAATACGAAAGGCTCTGTCCATCGCTTGAAGATCATTTGCGGGGTCTGTTGTTAACTCATATCCCATCATTTCAACTTACTCCATGAGGGGTCGAAGATCACCACTTTGTTGGCCTGAAAAATAGTCAGGTCACTCAAAGGCGCGATAGCTTCTACACAGGAAACAAATTACTTACAGCTGTAAGATTGAGGCCTACACCTCCAGCCAACGTGCTAACGAGAAGTACAAAATGATCTGACTCCGGATCCTGGAATCGATCCACCATCTCCATCCTTTCTTCAGCGCTCACTTCACCCGTAAGAGAATCAAAGGCAAAGCCGGATACTGCAAGTCAGTCACTTATCTCCTGCATGGTCTCACATAGAGATGAGGTTGAGATGAACTCCGATATCATCTTCAGCAGGCGAACGGAGTTAGAGAAGATGAGTACTGCACAGTCAGCTTCGCGCCACGATGCTGTATTTACCTTTGTTGTTCTCTTCGCGGACGCTTCGCCACCGTTGCAAAAGATTCGACAATATCTGTCCAAACATAGTTGAGCGAGTTCTACTCTCGCCTTCATATGAGGCACACTCACCGTCCACTTGCCGCAGTTATTGGGGTCGCTATATTACTTTGGCTCAATTGTTGAATCGTTTCGACAGTCACGCTAGGCTTACAGAGCAGCTTCGATGACGCCGTGCGTTTTCCCCTCGTAATCTTCCCCAGTCTGATAACTCGGTCAGCTGAGCACGCAAGCCGGACAGGACGTGATTTACACAAATTTTGAAAATTTTATTGTTGACCTCGCGCTGGTTCCAAGTCAGTCGAAGACCTAATCAGAACAGAGAGACAACCTACTGTCTTCTCGGAATCATCCTTGGCTACCGAGACATGTTAGAGCCATACTACTAAATACAACTGAGACCAGACGTACCATGATACAGCAAGCCGAAATGCTATTGCAACATCAGCGCCTTGGCATTTAGGCTTCAGAGTGAGGACTCACGTTGGCCACCTTAGTCAAGGCTGACATGCTTCATCCATCGTTAGCAGAACGTATACAACAGGTTTGTAAAGGACACAAACTTTTTCAAGACGACCTCCCTTAATTCCTCGCCGTCTGCTGTTTTCTTGTGGTGACAGCTCATTCGTCTGTATAGGGTGAGCTGAGTGCCTAATGCCGATTCCCCACACTCACTTCTCGCCCGATCCACATTCACAGGGCTCATTTCTTCTCAAGATGAACTGCACATCTAAAGTCTGATTGGATGCAGTTCCTAGATATGACAGCTCGTAACTCACCATCCGACTCGATCAGTGCTTGATAAGCTATAATCTGACGTTTCGCTAATGGACAAAATATAACTAAATCGTGTTTCGCCGGAAGCTGAAAAAGAGGATTATCAGAATTTTCAGGTAATGCACTACACTGTGAGATTCACCTCGTTTGCGATCAGACGTTTGTCCCTCCTGATACAAAAATACGGAAGAATCTTGGCTTGCATGACACCGAGTCTTTTCTGCGTAGCCGTATCATTTCAGCTGAGCGTACGGGCAGGGGGTCGTCGGGAGTTTGAAACCTACAATACTCATGACGACATCCCAAGTGGTGCCTTCGTGCTGTTGGCCTTTCTTGATGGGATTGACGGCAAAGTCTTTCCATTGCTTCATGGTACCTGCCCACCCGCGGTCTACCTGAGCAGCATGAGTCGTTGGAACTATCAGAAACTTACAAAGTCAAGCACGCTCCAGATCTCATCGATACGGTTTTGAATTAGAGTGCCAGTGAGAGCAAAGCAGCTGTTACAGACTATTTTCTTCATCGCCAAGGTTAAAGCGGCATTGGGAGTTTTTAGTCGATGCGCTTCATCAGCGATCACGACGCTTTGATCGGTGAGCCAACAGTATCCAACATCAGTAGGACGTGGCACTTACGAGAACGGCATTTCTTTGATTTGTTCGATGACAGAACGGGCGGTCTCATATGGAACAATAACTTATGGATTAAGCCAATGCTAAAATTTCGTTACTCACGGATATCAAGCCAGCCGCTCAAGAAAGCAGATTTCTGCTGCGCGAGGTCACCAGGCCTAAGAATCTCGTATTCGAAATATCCCCACTGCAGACGAAGTGTCAGTATACCCGCGGAAACAGATCTATCGAGGAACAGCACTAACAGTATTGAGTTCCCTCTCCCACTATTATCCCAGATGTCATCAGCCCTTGCTACCAAGGCCTCCTTCGAGACTCACATTTCTTACCAAACTGTTGGGACACACTATGAGAGCTGTCGGCCAATGTTTAGGTTGGATATGGCGGTCAAGGGATCGATTAAGCTTCTTCCTCCTGTTATGATCTACAGTTGCTGTACCGCTTTTGCGCATGATTGCCGATAACTGAGCGCCATCTCAGTACATTCCACGCCTCACTGTGAATGAGCTTACGAAAGCTATAACTTGAATTGTCTTTCCTAGACTTAGCCGGATGTCAGTAAGGGTTGAGAATCATGGGCCTACCCCATGTCGTCTCCAAGAACTCCACCCTTGTTCTCTCTGTACTTGCTGTAGAAGAATTGAACGCCCTTTCGCTGATATTCTCTTAAAAATCGGTTGATGTATTTGTGAACTGTAATATCACCAGTCGTGCCATCTAAAACAAGGGGGCCGATCTCAGCCTGCTCTGCGGTATGTGAGAAGCAGGGTCGATAGGGCTGTTTTCCATTTTCCTCAATCGTAATATTAGACAACGAGGTGAAAGATGTAGGCGCGACTGTTTCTTTCCCAGCTGGTTGAGTACCTGGAGGTTTGTTTCAAGGTATCAGGGCAGGAACTAAGCCATGAGCAACAAGAGACGATTCCGCTCACTCTCCATATACCCATCCTCATCATAGACCTCCTCTTCAGCCTCAATGTCTTCAGAGTTTAAATCGGTAACGACCTTGGAACGAGAATTGTATGACACTACCCGCTCGTCCCCATCTTCGTATTCTTCTTCGGGAGCCTCTTCTGCAGCAATCGATTCGGTTGGATACTGTCTTGCCGTTGAATAGAATTCGGGATGATTCGTGTCTATCTGAGAAGAGGATTTTTTCCATTTGTCTGTGACTCCTTTGCTTCGAACGTGCACACTCGAATCACTCATCCCCCCATCTGTATCTCTTTCCCTTTGTGTGTTCTTCCTGCCGCTGGAGCTAACACTTCGACTTAGATTGCCGAGAGACAGGATTTTGAGCTGCTCTTGGGCAGCGCCTGCTCCATCGGGCTCCGGAAGACCTGATATGAGCATAAGTCAGCGCCTCGCGTAGATAAATCATGGTCATGCGGAATTGCTGATCACCTCCTAGTAAATAGAGCGGGTTGAATTCCAAGGTTTTCTCTTCATGTTTGTCAGATCGGCTCAAAAACAAGGTCATATGATTCCCGTAATTGACGACCTACGGCCTTCGTATGTGAACCTATCGATGTCCACCGTTTTGTTCCTCCTCTCGAAAGACTTGGCACTCTTGATGACCCCGGTATCGGAGTCTCCATTACCCGCCACGAACGGAGACTCCTCTTCATCCTCGCTATACTCCTTACCAATCTTCCTTTTGCGAGTATTCACTTTCGAGCCTCCAGCTGGCAAAGGTAGCCGTTTGATGCCCTCTTTTCGTCGTTGTCGATTTTCTTCCTTAATCCTCTTTGTCTCTCTATCGATCTTCCACTCTTCCGCTTCTTCCTTGACCTCCATATCGAAGTCATCTTCTAGTACTATGGATTAAATCAGCTCATAGGCACGAGAATACTCAATACAGCGGCTCACGCGGCTCAGCCTTGGAGTATATCAGGGGTGTTGTTGGGCGATCGTACACTGCTGGCCTGGGTCCTGTTCGACATCACATCAGCTCTGTCATGACTGATAGCAGGTCGTCAATGAGCGTACTTGATGTTTCATATTTTGAGGCCGACTTGGAGCGCGCGGCGGTGAAGCTGCGCATCGTTTGCTAAACCCATGGGAGCTTCTTTGGGTGAATAAACAACGAATAATAAGGATTCTGATCTAAACTGACCTGACAATTCATGAGACAGGTGGCAAAGTGAGTTGCCGAATCAACATTCCCACGGTTGCCTCTTACCACGTGGCCAATATTATGGCAAAGATCGGGATTTCTGGTCGTACCTGGTCTTTGGGAGAAGCTGCATTTGTTATATAACCTGCTACTTGATACACAATCCTTCGGCGAGTCAGAAGCACTGCGGCCCTCTTGGCCTGCTTGGACTCATTCCGAGTCGAGGGTACTTCTTCTATCATGAGCCTCCTTGCCAGACTCCCGATAACCCCACGTCGTCTGATCTCTTTGCATCTCGCTTCCTATCTGGCCGATTCAATTCCTAGGCGATTTGCTAGCACCGTTGCGACCCCTCGGGACCGAAAGAAGGCATATTCCCATACTCTTTCTCTTCCTCGCACGACGTTTCCTCTGAGACACAAGGATCCGGCTGCAGTCGAACTGAAATATCGGCATAAAACCACGGACGAGTTATACAGACGGCAGGTACGCTCAATCTACCTTGTAGTTGAACAGCTGGGATGTGACTAAGCTGAGCTGCTTATCAAGGTTGACCACAATCCTGGAAGGGCGTTCATTCTGGCTGATGGACCACCTTACGCAAATGGAAATCTGCATATGGGTATGTCAGTTGACAATCGTCACCGTTGCTAAAACTAATGCTATACCAGGACATGCTCTCAACAAGGTCCTCAAAGATATCATAAATCGTTATAAAGTGCTGAGGGGATTTAAGGTCCAGTGAGTTTCATTATCTCCGTCTTTGAAACGAATAGATTTAACCGAGCTGCTAGCTATGTTCCAGGTTGGGATTGTCACGGACTTCCGATTGAGCATAAAGCTCTCGCCGAACTTGGGGTGAGCTTTTGAATGAGATTCCTCCAAATTAGCTTAAACCTGACCATACGTTTTAGACCTCACACGTTGACCTCCAACCTGTCAAGATTCGCTCTGTGGCTAGACAAACCGCGCTGAAGGCCATAGAAGTGCAAAAGGACGAGTTCAGGTCTCTCGGGATTATGGCTGACTGGGATAGTCCTGGAGGAACGTACAGAACTTTAGGTAAGTTCAAACGGTTCAAGGGGCCTCCGTTCGATGTCAGCCACATGTGACTGAGATATATGTCAGACAATGCATACGAGGTTCGGCAATTGAAGCTTTTCCAGACTATGTTGGAAAAAGGCTTTATCACCCACAGACTTCGACCGACATACTATTCTCCGTCGTCAAGAACGGCTCTGGCTGAGGCTGAATTATCCTACAAAGATGGTCACAAGTCGCGATCGGTTTATGTCGCATTTCCTGTGGAGAAACCGGACATGTCACCAAAGTTGAAGCTCGTCTACGAAACTGCATGCAGTGAGCTTGGTCGAAAAGTAGACCTCAGCTTGGCAATATGGACGACGACAGCTTGGAGTCTACCTGGAAATTCTGTAAGATACAGTTGGAATCCGGAAATTATTTCTGACCTTGTCGTAGGGAGTCTCCGTTCATGAAGATATGCGATATGTTCTGGTTCTCAATACTGAGGGCCAGTTGTTGGTCATAGCTGAAGACAGGATGGAGCCTATGACGGAAGTGATTGGAGAACTACGAATCTTTGGCGGCCTGTCAGGTAGATGTCCCACATATGATGTCAGTGTAGAGTTCACAACTGACACGGGAATAGGATCTGAACTCGTTGGAACCCGTTATACTCACATGTTCCATCCATCATCCTCTAAACTGCCACGCCCTGCCGTTTTCTTATCTTCACATGTGACCTCACAATCAGGAACAGGCCTTGTTCATTCCGCTCCGGCTCATGGATACGAGGACTATCAGGCTTTCGTTTCAGCAGGAATGCTGCCTGCAGAGCTTCGTTGTCCGATTGATGACGCTGGAGACTTTACTGAAGCTGTTGTCGGATGGTCGGGTCGGGAAGACGCCCGCCGTCTTGTGGGGAAATCTGTTCTAGGCGATGGAGTTGGCGAGATGATTCACTTGCTGAAGGAGGAAGGGTCACTGTTGGCGGAGCAGGAAATCGTTCATCGGTATCCTTGTGACTGGAAGACTAAACAACCGATCATTGTCAGGTAAGGCGTCGACTAGAAGCAAGCTAATAGTAGGGCTACACCTCAATGGTTTGCGGATGTCGATTCGATCAAAGACTCAGCAGTAAAGGCTATAGATGCTGTGGAATTTTACCCTGCGAAATGTGGGTTGCATCATTGTTGAGCCGTGCTGATGCCAGCTCGGAACCGCCTCGAAGCCTTTGTACTATCTCGCTCCGAATGGTGTATCTCTCGACAGCGCAGCTGGGGGGTTCCCATCCCAGTTCTGTACAATGAAGCCGGAGAACCACTACTTAATCCTGAATCTCTGTCGCATATCATCAGTGTAATCGAGGAAAAGGGGACCGATCATTGGTGGTCAGGAGATGTGGCGGATTTCATCCCACCGTCCCACGCTGGAGAAAATCTCACCAAAGGGACAGATACGCTAGATGTTTGGTTTGACAGTGGCTCATCTTGGACATTAATGAAAGCCGCTGGACTGCGACCATTGTCTGAACCTCTTGCCGATGTTTATCTGGAAGGTTCGGATCAACACCGCGGGTGGTTTCAGTCATCCCTTCTTACTCGCTTGAGTGATGCCAGTCCGTCAGAGTCTGGGTCGCCCTACAAAGCTCTAATCACCCATGGATTCGTCATGGATGAATCTGGTGACAAAATGAGTAAATCAGCTGGCAATGGCCTTTCGCCTATGGATATTGTCAGAGGTGGTAAGGTAAGTTCGAGGACAAATTCTTATCTGACTGGCGCAGGATACGCCTGCTTACGGCTCCGACACCCTTCGATTATGGGCTTCCTCGGTGGACTATTCAAGAGATGTCTCCATCGGCCCCTCATCCATATCTCACGCATCCGAATCGCTCCGGAAGATTCGGAACACCACTCGTTTCCTGCTTGGCAACACCTCCTCCACCAAGCCAAAAGACATCTCGACTGTGAACTTGAGTTTCGTGAGTGTACAATTTGAGCTTGCTGAGGGAAGGAGTCGGGAGCTGATTGCATGGCTTGAAGATTGACAAATATATCCTGCATGAATTATCTGAGTTGGAAGGTACCGTTCTCGAAGGTTATGAGTCGTTCGCGTTCAATAGAGGTGAGAGCAGGTTTTCCGTTTAGTGCTGATTAGTTCAGTCATTCAATCAATCACGACATTTGCATCGTCTACTTTATCAGCATTCTATTTCGACACTATAAAAGATTCTTTATACTCAGATTCCAAAGACTCTTCCAAAAGAGAAGCGATCGTCGCAACTCTCCATCAGGTAGAGCTTTTCCCGTACAATCTTAGGCGTGCTAGCTCCCTGCTGATGGGCAGCGATAGGTTCTGAATACTCTCATGCGAATCCTAGCTCCTATCACCCCTACCCTCGCTGAAGAGCTTTACGAGGCGTCGACAGACAATCCAAAGCCTTCGGTGCATTTAGAACATTGGCATCCAAACGTGAGCTCAAGCTACGACCACCCCACTGATTGCAACAGACATCTTGGATAGACCAGACTGTTAAATCTGAGATGACAACATTGCTTGCCGTTCGAGGCCAAGCCCTCCTGTTGATGGAAGAAGCCAGAGCCGCCAAGTGAGTTCAGTATGCGGAATCAGCATTGTGACGACCGTTTTTTCATGCGTGCGCTAAACCTCTTTCTCGCAGACATCTGAAAGCCCCGGCAGAAGCTCAGATATGGCTCACTGGAGAAGCGGAAAGTGTTGCTTTACTCGAGAGACATGGTTGGCTTTTCTCTCATTGACTCTGATGGCCCCTGCTCATCCTTATTGCAGTCCAGGACCTCCCATCTTTCTTTGGTGTCTCCGCAGTTTCTGTATCTAGCCCCGCCTCTACTTCACCTGATTGGTCTATCTCAGCGGAGGCTGAGACTGGTAAGCTCCTCTTCAACCAGTCCAAGCGGCTCCTCATTGATCTTCTACCTGGTCCTTTAGAATCGGGGCCGATTTCGGTAACCCTGCAGGCAGCTAGTGGGGAGCAATGTCCACGATGTTGGCTATACACTTCTGAAAGTGTGGATAATTTATGTGCTCGCTGCGATAGCGTGGTTGGCAATACTATATCATAGCATGGCGACGTATGTATGCACCGCTCTGAGACATCATGTTGCATTGAGATTATCAGTACAGATTCCGCCTCGCGGCTGTATTGTGGATAGTGTTAAAATATAAGCATGATCTGATGTTCACAGCCTAGCTGTTCGCCCAGCTTTAGTCTGCTCTTCGGCTTCCCGAGCTACCAAGGCCCTGAGATCTTTCCTCAAGATTTTCCCGGACGGTCTGAAAGGGTGGTCAGCTTTGCCTGAACCAGTAATTTATATCGATGTGGGGATATTGGTTCAAAATCATATCGTTGGAAGGGAGCAATATCGTAAGCTACTCACGATTTAGGCACAGCTTCTACTAAAATGCACCCCCCTCGCAGCCGTTTATGATTAGCCACCTTCGACTCAATCCAACTGGTGATCTCCTGAGAAAAGGCGTCTTTCTCTTCGGGTGTCTTCAAACTTCCCAATCCACCTTTCGGTACGACGTATGCTCTGTGCCGAAAATCGTGGTCCCCGTTAGCTCTGTCCCGGGGGTCAGGAGTTGGCTGTTCAGCTCACCTGGGCAACTCTGTTGCTTGTTCCTTTGACCAGATACCGATAACAGCTGCATCGGCGATTTTGGGGTGGTTAAGCAGAGTCGCCTCGAGGTCTGCTGGAGGGACTGATACGGTAGTAGGTCAGCCGGGTTTGCGCAGCCAGTGTGACGGAGCTCACCTTGGAAGCCTTTGTATTTGATGAGTTCCTTGAGTCGATCAACGATCCTGCAAAGACTTGATTTAGCATATGTCTCCATCGCCCAGTCCTGTCAACCACTAGCCAGGACCTCTCAGCGACCATGGGCCGTCCTTTCTCCCCTCTGCCTATCCTCCCCAGCGCCGTACCGGGTGCAATGAACGTAGCTCACGAGAAGTAACCCTCTCCATCAACAATGGCAATGTCTCCTGTTTTGAACCACCCGCCTTCGGCAAAAGTCGATTCCGTAGCCTTTTTATTCCTCCAATATCCTTTCATAACGCTTGGCCCTCTCAGCCACAACTCCCCCGCCTCCCCAGTCTCTACATCCTTGCCGGTATCAGGAGAAACCAGTCTGGCTTGGAACGTGGGCATCAATCGGCCAATGGAACCCTTTCGAGATTCTGCTTCGTCAAGTTGCATTACATGTGAAACTGGTGATGTCTCCGTGAGGCCTGAGTCAGGATGTCGAGATAATTTTGTATGTCAGTCTCAAACATTGTATTTCGCTTACCATATTATCAAGCGAAATGTGACTTACCGTACCCCTGAGTTACCCGGAATTTCTCGAGCCGTTTTTCCACCGCTAAAGCCAGATCAGAGCTAAGAGGTGCCGCTCCACTCTGCATTCCTCTGAGTGACGATAGATCGAATTTGTCTACATTGGGCGAATGGACCAAAAGCAAAAGTACAGGCGGCACTACAAGACCCCAAGTGATCTTATACTGTGATTTCGCACAGCAACCAAAAATGGCCGTCAGTTATGAACAACACTGAATGGAGTACTAGAAGAAAAGTCACTTTTTCTATGGCTTGCAGAACAGGAATTTCTTCGAAGCGCGGGAGAATGACGACTGGAACCCCAGTTGTGAGAGGTTGTTGCATAACCCTGAAGAGCGTTAGCATCAACTACAGTATCAGGCAGTGATAACGGTCATGCAAGCTGCATGTTCCCTAGCGCGGTCAACTTACACAGTCAAGCCCTACAACGAGGCTCTAATGTTAGCATGTATTCCAATGCCCTTTTGCGGGGCAGATAGCTCACATAGATATGACCGAAAGGTAGAATGCCAAGAACAACGTCTTTTCCCGGTATCAGAGGTTCATATACGACGTTAAGTGCTTGTAGTTGCGAAGTCATGTTGTGGTGAGATGTTTCAACCCCTTTAGCCAGACCAGTCTGCAAAGTAGTGTCAGAGATGACCGGGCCCCAGGGACTGTCACACCGCAGTAGGGGACCAACAGCGTAACCGTACTCACAGTTCCTGAGGAATAGCATAGGAATGCTGTCTCTTGCTCTTGTCCGTCCTCGAATCTCTCAGCTTCGGCTTCGTGTCGATAAAGCTCTTCGAGGGCTTTGAACCGATTTCCCTCCTGCCCCTTAGCTTCTTTGGGGCAAAGGAGAATGATTCTTTCCTCATCAAGGGATACATTGGTAGTCCGGCCGAGCTGGAGAGCCTTGAACAGCACAGGCAATAGTGCTGGCTGGACAAAGATCACCTGCGCATGCGAGTCGTGGAGTTGATGTAGAAGTTCAGAGGGTGTGTATCCGTAGTTGGCTGGCGAAACTGGAAGTCCTGCAGCCTGCGCTCCAAACGCTGCTACCACCCACTCGAGGGAGTTCATCCCGAAAATGCACGCTACATCACCTCTCTTCAGACCAAGCTCTCTGAGACCGCTGCCTAGCCTTTTCGCATTTGATTCGAGTTCACCCCGAGTCAATTCTCTGGACGTAGGGGCATCAATCAGAGCGAGAGTCGAAGGAGGTGGCACCTTGTATGGTGGTGGAGATCCAGACTTGGCCGAGGGAAACAAATAATGAAAGATTGAGGATCGATGTAAAGGTGGAGAGGGGTGGTGAGAGGTGTAGATGTTAGTCATGATCGTCTGGCGAGAGTTCTTGGGTAGGTCGTTGTGATAGGGATAGTAGGTGTAGCCGGGAGGCAGCTCGTTCGTTCGGATAGCAGAGGACAGTAAGGATGCCGTCGAAGAGAAAGGTCGCCTATGATGGGCAGTGAGGACGATGTTGATGGGGTTGCGGGCGAGGGCTGATTTGCTAGCGAGGATGACGAGAGAGAAGCGGGCGACGTATCTGGTCATTGCATCTTTGAAGAGTTGAGGAGAGCGGGCAGAGTGAAGTGCCGGTGCCCGGTTAGGTGCACGCAGCAAAGATGGGGGAAATAAGAGAAATGCCCGGGCCCCCGGGCTTTGACCCGGTGACTCGATTAACCGTACAACCATTCAATCAAGTACATTGCATTACACGTCATTCCTCTTCCTTTCCAGCGGAACATGATTGTAACCGTATTTATTTACCATAGTCAAAAGGCGATGATCTTCAGACAGGTATCTGATTGTTGCTGGTATCATGTCTACCGATATATCCACCGAGCCAGGATTAGCAGTACTGAGTCACGATCCAGATCTGCACAAGTGGATACCTCAACTTCGTGCAAGGTAGGCTCGCATTTCACAATTGTCGCTGATCGCAGATGGAAACGGTTTCAAACTTCTCTGCAATCAATACAGACGGATCATGGGGGGCTACTTGCCTTTACCGACCTTAGCCAGAGAGGTTTATGGGTACGATCCTTACTGCTGTGACCGCAACCCTTATCCTTTATCTCACATTTTCTTTTAGGTCAGTCCAGACCGCTCAGTGACCTATACCGAATATGCACCCGGAGCATCATCCGGCTCACTAGTGGGAGATTTCAGTGAGGCTAAAACTAACGAGGGCACCTATTAATCCTGTAGATAGCTTCGATCCGCTACGAAATCCATTACGTCCGGTGCGAAATGGCCCCATTGGTCTATGGCGGTGCATTGTCCCCCCTCTCATGACGGGAGATGTTGCTATCCCAGACGAGAGCGAGGTTGGGGTGAGCTTCAGTAAAATGTGTCCAGCTGATCCTCCAGGTGGTGATTACCCCTGTAGTCAATTCCGTCTCTACAGACTCATTATCAGAGCAACTCAAACGTATTCCAGCTCAAATATATCGTGCCACTCAGACAGCGGGCGAAGAATCTTTTCTGGGAAGAATGAGCCGCCCTCCTAGGGAATGGCCACGGGGTGGTCATGAAGGGGACAGCTATGACATTCTGAGACCTCCTCGCCCCCGAAAGCGGAGATCTGAGAGGTCAGTGTCTCGCTTTATCGTCTTCGCAGCTGACGATACGTCGCAGAATCTACGAAGCTCATATAGGTGCAGCTTCTGGCCAAGCCGGATCTCTCGGCACCTTCCAAAGTTTCCGCCAGGATGTTCTTCCCAGAATCATCGCAGCACGGTATACAACGATACAATTGTGAGATGCTCAGTCGGTACCCCAGCTAATGTCAGGATGGGCGTCGCGGAGCATCCGTACTACCCAAGCTTTGGATACCAGATTAGCAACTTCTTTGCTCCAAGTTCGCGCTTTGGTATGTTCTCTTGTTCACCGCACACTGACCACGACAGGTACTATGGCCGATCTGACGGAGCTTATTGATGAGGCCCATCGTCATGATATTCGGGTGTTGATGGATATCGTTCAGGCGCACTCATGCACAAACGAGGGAGAAGGTCTCAATCGCTTCGATGGAACTCCTGACGGTGGCTACTTCAAGGCTGATCACCATCCGGAATGGAAAACGTAGGTGATTCGGAGGAGTAAAACTGATATTCTCAGGCGATTATTCGACTACAGTAGGCCTGAGGTAATTCGTAATTATACGTTAGCCCCTCTAACCTTCGCAAGCTGTAACCTCCGTTTCTGGACTACACGGGTCGGATTCGACGGCTTCCGATTTGATGCGGTCACTGCAATGATCTTTCGTGATCATGGGTTGAATCGATCTTTCACCGGTGACTACCAGGAATATTTTGGTCCAGATGTAGACGAGGACGCTGTGACGTATTTGATACTAGTAAGTAATTGTAAAAAATGTTTTCAATCACGCTAAGCTCTCTAGGCCAATCACCTGCTCGAGACACTGGAACCAGGGGAACTTAGTAGGTAACGGAGATGATGAGCGTGGCTGATAGTCAGCTACGATTGCTGAGGACGTTTCGGGATACCCAACTTTATGTCTACCCGTCAGTGAAGGTGGTCTGGGCTTTGATTTCCGACTGGGCTTGGGAGTGAGTCAAAACGAAAGCTAAACTGACGCTAAAGATCCCTGATATGTGGTTCGGTCTGCTACAAATAGATAGTAACCTCGACAATCAACAACCGGGCCTCATCGCCAAAATCTTGAGTAGCTTGATGGGTAGACGAGCTTCTCTCGGAGAGAAAACTGTAGCATACGTTGAGAGTCGTAAGTCTGTCGCCAGGTATGAAACCTGACCACTTGACCATCACTAGACGATCAATGTATAGTTGGAGGCTCTACCAGCGCTCAGTGGCTTTTTGCCGGCGATATGTACAACTGCATGTCGAAGTTTCAACCGGCAACGGACAGGGTGGAAATGGCCTTGGCGTGGCATAAGCTCCTAAGGTAGGCACTTATCAGCGTTACCTTACTAACCATGATCAGGCTTTTAACTCATACCCTTGGCGGCGAAGGTTATCTCAGTAAGTTCTGCAGAGTTATACGGGAGCTCCCACTCACAAATCGGCTTTAGACTTTATGGGCAACGAGGTGGGTCTTGGAAGGCTTAATAGACTATTTTGAGCTGAGCGGTCGATTCAGTTTGGCCACCCTGAGGTGAGATAAGGAAAGACCTTCACATATTGATGGAGGCAGTGGCTCGACCTTCCCGGGCCACATAATCATTATTCCCAAGATCACGCGTATCGAAAATGGAACTTAGGGGACGACACGTCCCTCCGGTTTTCTCAGCTCCTGGGCTTCGACACTGCCATGAACGACCGCGAGGAAACGTATGGTTGGCTGTCCGCCCCGCCGGCCAAGATACTACTACATGATGAGGTGGGCTTTTACTCCTTGCCTAACTGACTTGCAAGACGAATCGCCGATTAGTGTACACCCGGTCTGGATTACTGTTTGTGTTCAACCTCAGTGCTTCAGAGAACTGGGAGCACGATGTCCCGGCAGCAGCAGTCGGCAAATATGAGAACATTCTTGATACGGATGAGGGTTGGTATGGTGGCACCGGCAAGACCTCGCGCACAGCTTTCGCCCAGACTACGGCTACCCCTGTACAAGGCCAGTCAAAATATGTGATACATGTGAGCAATATCATATTCCGCCGAGCTGATCATGTAGGACATAGTTGTACCTCCTAGAACTGGGGTGATCTTACGGAAAACAATAGAAGAACTGTGAATACGCAGGAATCTTGTGCAAATGCAGTAGTACAACATTATATGACAGGCAAGCTGTGTAAGGGCCATAACCTTATGCGAATAACTTTCTCGCAACCCTTTTACCACCTACTTCCTCCTTATCTGGTGTCTCAGCCTTTCTCTTCATACCATTGCCCCCATCTAAGAAAGGCTTGCCCTGCAGTTCGTCGGGAGCCAAAGCTCTTGGTCTCAGTTCTGCTAAGGGCTTGGGAAGGGATGATGGGGGGGTTGGCCGAGGATCGGAGGAGAAGTATGGATGATGCAGGGCCTATATAGCCGATCAGTCCTGAATTCAAGAGAAAGCACTCACCTCCTTGGCAGATGCTCGAGTCGGGGGATCAAAACGTAAAATTGATCGCGCCAGGTCTACACCCTCTCTGCCCAGCGATGCAATCATGTTCCACCACGGATTTTTAGGATATCCTCCGATCTCGTGATAATCTGGTAGTTTTGCATGACCCTGCAACCATTTTACGATCGTCAGAGACTGTGGTTCCAACGGGACTCGAAGGAACTCACCGGCCAGTCCTGCTCTGTCGGGGATCCCATGGCGTGAAAAGTCTTCTTCAGCTGATCAATGTCCGAGTCTCCCGCCAAGAACGGGACTCTTAAAACAAGCTCTACGAAAATGGTCCCTATGGACCACATGTCGACGGCTGATGAGTAAAACCTAGACCCCCAGAGGAGCTCAGGAGGCCGATACCACCTAGCCAAGGCATTAGCTCCTGGTCAAGTAAAATGGAGGTGACATCCCACCTGGTGATGACTTGACATGTCATTTTACTGGCTGGATCCGCGAATTCTCTAGCTAAACCAAAATCGGCGATTTTGAGTTCTCCGTTGGCAGCGATCAACAGATTGTTGGGTTTGAGATCCTGAACGGTCCCATTTGGTTTAGCTGGTCTGATTATTTACATGAGAGCCAAAACTCACCCGATGAAGCACACCATTTCGGTGGCAATACTCCAGACCTCTCAGTGACATTGCCATCCAGCTTTTGATATCGCCGGGTTGAAAGATTAACGACTTGTCACGAATGACAGCTTCTAAGTCCGTGTCGAGGAATTCGAGAACGAGATTGATATTTTGTTTTGACGAAAAGACATCCAGCATCTTCGAGCACAATTATTAACAAAGCTCATAGTTGATACTATCTGGTAAGCAAGACTCACTGAGATGATATTGGGATGTCGGAGCTCCTGTAGGAATTTGACTTCTCGCAAAGCCGTCATGTCTAACCCATCCTTCATTTCCCCAGCTTTGATCTTCTTGATAGCAACTGTTCTGTCAATTCCAGCTCGCTTTCAAACCCGTACCTTTCCTCCCTGTCGCTTTCTCGGTCCCTAGAAACAGCTGATGAGAGGCTTTTCGCATTGATGTTGGATTCGCCCACCTTTGTATACATTTGCGAATGTCCCTTCTCCGATCTTGATTCCCTTATCCCCTGTAGAATGTTAGATACCTTGTATACGCTTAAAGCTCACATCTTCCTGCCCTGCGTTGATTCTCCAACGCCGCCAGATCCATAGCGAGACGTTTGGGTACTGCAAGAGGACGAGTGAGACAGCGGGCAATAAAGACGGCTAGTAGCAGAACTGTCCAGCCGGCTGGCTGTAAACGAGAGCCGGAATTCCCTTCTTATGCGTGCTCTTGCGAGTCCACGTCACGACTAAAAACCATTCCCCTGTCTGCATCACCGCTCGCAATGAGCATGGGCATAGCGTTTACAACGAATGGCGCGGGGATAGAGGCAGGGGCGAAGAGAGAGGTAATTACCCCAAGCATGCAGGACTGAGAACAGCTTTCTCATTCTCGTTTCTATCCTCTCATTCGCATGTGTCTTGAACAGAATATATACATATAATCTCCACGATTCGTCATCTCCTGGCCACGAGCGTAATAATAATAGCGAGTATAGCAAGAATAAAAGCCACCATTGACATCGAAACTACCACGGCATCAGCGTTATCCAGCAGTTTCTCCTCGCATTCATCGACAGCCAGTCGACTTACTTCCACTGAAGCTAGCAGGGACAACAACGACACGGACGGTGTTATCTGCGCTGGCTGAGACCAGTAAGTTGGCAGAGGGATTGAAGCGTAGCGCAGTGGGAGGGAAGGAATGTGCTTGAAGAATTTTGAGGAGGGGCTACAAATCAGCCAGCCGCACCTGACTAGGCTTACTTACAGCTAGTGTCTTAGAGTCCAAGATCCCAACGGAAAGATCAGAACAACCATAGGCCAACAGTTTGCCGTCGGAACTGGAGGTGTAAGCAATGAGATGGAACCGGTGTCCTACCTGACATCGAAGACTGTGACCGGTTTCCCCGCAACTTCTCGCCTGACCAGTACATCCCATTTCCCTACCTCCCCCTTCTCTTTGCCCTTATTTGGGCCTTTGGGAAGGCTTTCCTTTTCCGCCGTCGTAAGTGGTGTTACACTAGGTGGAGCTACCAAACCGAAAGTACAGACAAATGCTTTGCGAGGTGCTCCTCGTCTAGAGCTCTTCGTCGCATTACAGATAGCGTGGATCATAGGAGGCAAGGAGCGGGAGGGCGAGAACCTGGACGTCAGCTTTTCAACATCGATCTAGCGACCTACCGAGCTGCACGGAATGCCACTGGAGACAAGTCGATGCTGGGAGGAAAAATGGATTGTCTGAGCTCGATTTGGAGTGTGTCGTCGCTGACGACTTGATAGAGTAGAATGGAGGAAGTTGTCACAACAGCGAGCTGTAATACATATATTAGTTGCAGTGATGCATGGTGAGAATAGAGATGCCCACCCAGTTATCTTTAATTCCACTCCAATCCAAGTCAACGAGCTCCCCGTCTTCCACCTTGAAGGGAGGTAAGGCAGGCTCGAGCGACGGAAAATGCAGAAGCGAGACGTGATCGTCGGTAGTTCCCACCGCGAGGAGGGCAGCCGATGGCGAAAGCGATGTGAATTTCTACATGTCAGCGCTAAGACCTGGTTTACACCCACCTGATAGGGATAATCGTCGCTCCATGGCGCAGTAATGGTACCTTGCCCTTTGACGAACGCGAGTCTTTGTATCAGGCTTGTATGACGTCCTGCACCTACTGTTCGTCTGGGTACGAATAGATGCGACACTGATCATTCTTTCCAGCTTGAATAGAGGAAGACGACGCGTTGATGCCAGTAACCAATTGCTTTCTCTGTTACAGAAGTTAGGTGAACATCCCGCCGAATGGCACCCACGGATCGATCCACTGCTATCGTCATTGGAGCATCTTCATCCTTGCTCAGCGCTAGCTCATTGACATAGTTCAACTTCCTTCCATCTTTCGAGACTTTGCATAATTTCTGAAGCAGTCGTGAGCGGCATCACCGTAATGACAGAAACCATCATACCAGTTTATTGTCGATCCCGCTTCGACTGGCACCCCCTCCACCTCCAAGCACCAAGGTGTCGTCGTCAGTCCAATCAAGACAGTAGACTGGGAAGCTCGGCGTAGGATGTGCATGGTGTGCTGTCCGGGTCATCGCGAATGCAAGATTACAGTAGATACGCGACAGTGCAAGTGTCCTGGAGGCCTCTGAGGATCTGAGGTTAGGTGGACAACAACAACGACGTCCAACGTGACTCCACCGCGATGTGGCACTCGGTTATGAATGCATCGACCATTTCTATCTGTCTGCCCATCACACTCGTTTTCGCGCTTCATCCTGCTGCGACTTGCATTGCCTTAGCCAGGCTACCCTCATCCCACTCTTTCCAGACAGTGCCGACTTCAAGGCCAAGCTTCTGTATTTTGGCTGAGCTCAGCTTCGTCCATGGCCCCGGTATAACCCCTTTCGAGGGGTGGGTCAGATGGAAAAACGGAGCTAGATGTGAGGAGACGACGACTAGGTTTTCTCTGCCTGGCAAGCTATACGGAGGACTGATTCCTTCATCCCCTCTCAGCCCAATCTGTAGGAGGAAGCGAAGAAGGTGCTCCGTAGCCTGCTCATCCTTGATTCCCAGCTCCCACAAAGTCTTTGGAACACTCTCAAACCAAGAGCGAAGGTGTGGCCGTAACGATGAGGACGACGGAACATAGAAAGGCAGAGTCGGATGCGGACTATCGTGCGAGATGAACAGTTGACAAACGAAATCATCGCCCAGCTTTTTGATAGAGCTGCTAGAGCTTTGCCTAGCGAGGTGTGCGAAAAAAGCCACCCCAACGGACTCGGGGATCTCTGACACATCCTCTGAACGAGGTTGCACCATTAACGCCCAGACGATAGGAAGGATTGAAGAGTATGCTGCCGGGGAAAGGGATGGTGCCAAATTGTCGGCGGATGGAGACTAGAGAGTCGTGAGCAACGTACGAGAAAGAAAACTCACCAAGAGATCAACGATCCATGCTGCAACCTCGTCCAACGCCACTCCATCGACTCCATCGCTGGAGGCCTTTCCCTTTAGCTTCTTTTCCTTGGCCATGAGATTCGTTTTATCTCGCATAATCGTCCATGCGGCCTTCACAGCCTGTACGCGGCTCACCCAATTTGCTTCCTTGCCAGGCGATCCGACGAACGTGAGAGGGACCAAACTTGGAGCAAGGAGCAGAGCGATGCGGGCGTATGACAGAGAGAGCGAAAATTCCGGTGATAAATCAAGGTGGTTGTTCAGGTGCATTCCGGATCGTTGGAAGGGGAACCAGACCGCCGTTCGTCGGAGGAAGTCAGAAACTGACAGGCGAACTTGCTTGACAGAAGGTGAAGTGTCAGGCGCTAACAAAATGCGTTCCGCCAGAGTCACTGTGATGGCTGCACAGACATTGCAGAGGGACATAGCCACCTCGTCGCGATCCGTCGAAGTCACTGGTGTAGAAGAGAACGCTGCGGGTGCAGATTCTAGGAAAGTTGAAAGGAGTAAGGGTTGGAGAGTAAGATACAATTGCTGCGTAAACGTCAGCGTGGGGTTGCCTCGATTCCACTTACCGATAAAACACTCGTCGAGGACGAATCTTCTGGTCCACCAACGCTACCACCTAGTCGTCCAACTTCCCAAGTCTGACAATCCCCTGAGTCCAGAGCCCAGTCTCCCATTCCCGCGAGCCAGCCTTCTTCTCTGTAAGCATGACTTAGGCCCACTACTTCCCTATCGACTTGTTTGCCTCTCCCCGTTCTGTTTGTGGTTCCAGACCAGGTTGCAAATCCTGTTATTTCTTCTTGTGCCACCTCACCTCGAGAACCTGTGTTGACATCCAAAGCTCGGGTTGTGAAGGCCAACAAAGTGCGAAGAGTGACTAGCTTCGAAGGCGGCGTGATTCGAAATCCCATCTGCGTACTCGAACCCTTTTCACTGCCGAGGCCCACAGCCAAGCGTAGCCCCTCCAGAATTGTGCTTCCACCATCACACCCTTCGTCCAGAGTTCGCTTGGAGCTCGAGGGCGCGTTTGGGGAAGCATGTGGCCAGGAACCAACAACGTGAGATGGAATGTGCTGCAGCAAAAGTTGAACCAGTCGACAGGCATCCAGCCGGATGTCAGGGAAGATATGTGACAATCCAGACGAGGTCTGAAGTAGAAGGAGGGAAACGTGCGGGCTCAGGGAGGCCTGCGAATTTTAGTGACTTCCAAGACATATACGTACTGTCGGTAGTAAAGGCAGATACCACGAGAGAAAGACAAGTAAGGCTTTGCGCACATAGCCATCCTGTTGACTGATCAATGAATGGCTCTTATAATACGAGTCGCAATGTCAGGCACTCACATCATCGCTGACCAGCCCACCCACTGCTCTTATGACTTTCCCCACCTCCCCTTCTCTCCTGCCCAGCGCTGTGCCTTTCTCCACACCAGCCACTAACACCTCCTTGAGCCCTGCCAGAGAATCCTTCCTCACCCCTCCACTGGGATGGCGAAGCTGGATTAAAACATCATCTAGAGACAAACCTCGAGAAGTGGTCGGGGGCAAAGCTGTATCGGATGTCGACTGTCCATGCTCAGAGAGCACGTGAGCAGCTAATGCTCGGTCCAAGGGAGCCTGCCCAGGGAGAGCAATGGCTGTGAAAAAATTAAAGCGTCAGGTTTTAACGCAGTACTGCAGGAGACGCTACATCTTACATCTCGCCTTGAAAGATGTGTTTGTAGCATTCGTCGGGACCTTTTTACCTTTACCAAGTTTAAGCTTGGCTTTCTGCAAGATCAGTCAGCGTTGGCTTTGACTATGTTGCTTGGGGCCCTACCGTAAAATCTGCTGCCTTCTCCTTCTTCTTTTTGGTAACCTTAGGCATTGCTAGTGGAGCAGGCGCTGAAGATAGATGCCAAATGCCAGATTGATTTCAGCAGATCTAGACAGCGAGACTCTCAAGAAATCCCTGCAGGCCACGTGCTAGCTGTAGGCTTGCAAGCTGAACTCAAGAGGCGTGGAAGGCTTGCGTAAACAGCTGTGGCGCCTAGTAAACGCCGTCCATTGTTTGCTCGGCGTGACGGCCTCGGTGTGCGACGTGCGGGTCTGCTCACCTCTACGCTCTAGCACTCTCCCCTCCTGTCTTCGTCACCGCATTTGCATTCAGAGCGTTTAATCACACTGCAGCCTTCGTTTCTATATCTGCTCTTTATACAGCGACCTCTTCTGGTCTAGCGACGTCCACAAACCCGTGTTTGATAGCCGTGCAAGATGGCCATTTTCAATCGAAAATCAAATGGCAAAGCAGCCGAGGGGGAAGACGGGCCAACGCAGAAGGAGAAAGTCAAGTTCTCTAAGAGGCCAGCGAGTGAGTAGTTTCTTGTCCCTCGATCTGAGCCCAAGCTCCAAGTCAGACCTGACCATCCGTAGACACCGCCTTCAAGCAACAGCGTCTAAAGGCTTGGCAACCTATCCTCACGCCGAAAGCTGTACTTCCAACGTTATTTCTCATTGGGATTATCTTCGCACCCATAGGTGCACTCATTGTATGGGGCAGCGGCAAAGTAACGACGATCACGCTGGATTATACGCAGTGCGATGCATCTGCACCCACAGATGGTACCTTCGCTACGATGCCGAGTAGCAGCTATAGTTGTAGGGCATACGCAGCTCGTTGAATCCGTCCTCGTGCTGACATCGCACAGATGCATTCGCGTCATCTTCGCCAACTTCGGTCACTGCTCCTACCTGGAGCTTCAGTAATGATTCTTCACGCGTAATCGGCCAACAAGCACGATGCGAAATCGAGTTCGATGTTCCGTACAATCTCAGTGAGTCCCGACCGTATGACGGCAGCTTACGACGAAGGTCCTGGCGTCTTCCTCTACTACAAGCTTACCAACTAGTGAGTCGGTCAAAGCTGTTTAACCTGACATCACGTAGCTATCAAAATCACCGTCGTTATGTTCAGAGTATGGATTCTAGTCAGCTGAAGGGCGACTCGCGGTCACTGTATGTTTTTTTCTGTCTTTGGAGCACATCGATTTTAATTCAACTACAGATCCCAAATCGATAATGGCAACTGTAAACCAGTTACATCCAGTGGTGGAATCCCTTATTATCCCTGCGGTCTCATCGCAAACAGCGTTTTCAATGGCGAGTCCGTTTCGGCTTGAAGCATATATTTGCTAGCTAACTCCCATTCAGATACGTTTCCTTCGGTTGTGCTGCTCAATCCTTCGAGTAGGTCCTTACGCAAGACAGCGCTGACGGCTTAGACGGCGCACAGAACCAAACGTACAATTTCACCGAATCTGGTATCTCCTGGAGCGGGAATGCCAAGAACTATGTCGTCGCCCCGGCCGTGGGTTCGGTCTCTGACGTGCTTCCTCCTCCGAACTGGGCACTACGGTATCCGAACGGATACACAAATGCGACAGGCTTCCCCAACCTGCAAGCAGATGAGCACTTTCAGGTCTGGATGCGTGTGGCCGCTTTACCGACGTTCCGGAAAATATGGGCTAGGAATGATCACGAAGTGATGGCTAGTGGCCGTTATATGGTGACTGCTTACATGAGTGAGTGCACCCGTATATGAACGTCACTAACTGGATAAGACTATCCGGTCAAGCAGTTCTCAGGAACTAAATCCATCGTGATTTCCACGGTTTCTTGGATTGGCGGCAGGCAGCCTTTCCTTGGCTGGGCGTATATAGCAGCTGCCATTCTATGTGTTGTACTGGCTGTTGCTGGTACCATCAGACATCTAGTCAAGCCGAGAAAACTTGGCGATATGACCTGTGAGTCGATGATTTATGGGTGTCTCATGTTGACGATATTTGCAGTGCTGTCGTGGAACCAACCCCAATCAATTCCCGGACGTTAGGTAGCAGGATTGAGGCGATTGGACGGGGTCGATGCGCCTGTTTCGGAATTGGTATGATTGCTTGTTTAGAGGCGTTCTATGAATCTGGTTGACTTGATGCTGCTGTGCATCTTGGCCCGGCTCATGTCATATGAGGTTGGACTTCGGAACATGGCCAGGAGGGGTTGAATATACGGAATAAAATGGATGGCAAGCCGAGGTTGCTTGCGGATTCATGTCGTCCGATATGGGCAAAGACGACCTCAATCTCTTCCTTGCTGTATCATGGCCAAATTAGCCCATCGCCCATCAGCGTATTCCCTCTTCCATACCATGATCGCTCTGTCGGCTGTGTCCTCTCACTCCCTCACACCTTTATCAAATCACTCTCGTCCGCCTGGGGATCACAACAGTCTCCCGAGTCCATCGTTCCTTGCTAGCCTTAATCACGGCGTGTTCACCAGCAAAGGTCTCCGAGAACCGACGGTCATTCATCAAGAACGAGACTTTTGGGACGATCAAATCCTACCGCTTAACCGATTGCACGGAGAGCAGCGATTCCTCGCCTTTCTCATTGCAATGGCGCAATGGATACTCATGCAGGACATACTTCATCTTGTTTCGGCGGTCTATTCTTGATAGGACTATATCGTTAGTACCACATTGAGACGCTCCACCCAGCTCCTTCGCCCTCGCCTCGCATTGCGTGCCACCATCCTGGGGGCATGACCATCATGTCTCCGGGCTCCAAGACAGCCTCCATACTCGATGGCCAAACTAGGGAAAAGAATTCAGGAAATTTAGAGGATAGGTCCATGAAACCTTGATCGTGACGAAGGATCGGTATTGTCGAGGTATTGGTGAGGTATTGGCTTGCAAACCCAGTATCGCCATCAGAAATCTCGTCGTCGTCCCTAGCTGGCTCGTGCGGCTTCATAAATGGGCTTGCAGATGGAGGAGCGAGCCACACTCGTTTCTGACCCAGAACTTGCGCGTAACAGTTATAATATGGGTCCTGAAAACCGTCAGATTCACCCGGCATGCACCACTTACAGTGTGCGCGGGGCTGATCACTTCCCCACCTCCACTTCCAGCCCAGACATTAATTACGACACCTTCAGCGTTTTGTGGAGCTCGATATTCTGGCATATATACAGGTGCTGGAGGGCTCGACCAAACGTATTCTGGGATTGAAATGTCTTTTGCCAGTTGCGGGAATTGGTTCAATAAAGCGTGCTGAGCAAGATACAAAGGAGGACTGCAGTCTTCATGCCGTTGATCCTCATTGTCCTCGACGTCATACCCAGCTCGTCCCAAGAAGTCCCGCAAAGAGACGATGCGTTGGCCCCAATCCTCCTCATCATAGGCCCCTCCGACCTCGACAGGAACGACTCTTCCTTCTCCCACTTGATCCAAAAGATATTCCGCAGAGGACCACTTGCTGATGGCCGGCCAAGGAGGACAAGGGGAATCAGGAGCGCGAAGGTATCCTCGGAGAATGAAAGGCTTGTTTATATGCTTGTTGAGATAGTGCGAGATTGAGGGGGGCGGGGAAAGCTCTTCGATGGGTTTGGGCGCATAGAGTAATGTATTTGCAGATATGCGAGCTCTTTTTGCAGGTCTGAGATGCTCGCTGACAGACGAGATCCTTCTTGTTCTCTTGGGTAGTCCAATACGTTGAATATGTCCAATCAGCTCCTGAATCCAATCAGCTCTACCATCACCAGCAGTACCAGCAACGATCGTAGCCATATCTAGTCGTTTGACTTCCTCGGACCAGAAGTGACGAGTATGTGGACCTTCGCCCGCGTCATCCTGGATGAGATGAAAGAGACTATGAATAATAGAGGTATCCGTATACATTCGGAGCCAGCATTTTGATACTGTATTGAACGGGACCGAATTGATGTTGTCGTTTGCGAGAGAGAATAATGTATCGAGGATGGTGGATATATAGGATGTGATAAGAGCTTGAGACGTTCCAACGACAGGATGGGCTTGCTCGATTTTGGAACTAATGGAGTCGACAACGTGTCGAAGGAGAAACAAAGCTGGCGGCCCACAGCCTAGAATATCTGTTGATCAGCGCAAGGTCTTCTCATGCAACTCACCTTTGGTGTTGTCGTCATTGTCATCACTCAGCTGGTTCCGGAGAGTCTTAACGAGCTGGATGGGGAAACTATGGAGACGAGGTGACTGCCCATTAACGATGGACATGGCAGTACACAACCTGATGGCATGCGATGATTCCGACAACTTGCAATCAATTAATTGACCAATATTGGGCGTTTCACCTTCGTCACGTGCTTTGTCTATCTATGTGGCGTGGCGGCGACTTCCTTCTTGATGATTGCTTCAAAAATGCAGAAAGCTATAGTCAGACATAGGGATCAGGCCCAGCTGGCTAGGATCGGCTCGCAATCAAGTGACTGCAGGCATATCATATACATTGAACTAGTAACAATTGCGATGAGCGTCATGCAAGGGTAGCTTTATACGATTCATGCGAGGGCGGTCCCATACAGCTCTGAGAAGAGCAGTCTAGTAGGACCACGACGTATTTTGTCGATCATCCGGCAAACAGACGGACAATCAAATATAATGTAGAGCATATGAAGCGGAAGATCGCCATTCCGGCTACGAAGACTATGATGAATCAGCATCCACTCGCCATTGAAAGGCACGCGCTCTCACTTAGTACAATCAACATGAAGATTCCTGCCCGGCTGTTGCCGCCTTCTGAGAAGGTGGATGAAGCGTCGCCTCCAGACAATATGATGCTTGCCAGCAAAGCATTGGATAAAGACCAAAGGAGAAGGAGCTGGGCCGTTTCAGCATGTTGATCAAGTATGATCACTTACATTCGTCCTGAAATTGGCCTGTGAAACCGTCAGTTCAATTTACAGATCCCATAGCGGCTGGTGCTCACATAGGTATCTTTCTGTTGCTGTTCAGTTTGTTCCTTTTTCGGAGGCAGCTCATCAGCATCCACTTTAGCACGCTTCAAGCGGATGTTGTCGAGAGCATCTTGGTAGGCTATGTCGATGTCTTGCTGTGCGGAGACCAGCTCGACCTCCACATGCTTGCCAACTCCTTGAATCGCACCCAGATCGACAGCCTGCACAGAATCTGCTCCTTTTGTGCCCCATGAAAGGTCGTGGCTATGCGCCAGGTCAGCACTTATCCTACACTGTCCAATATTATGCTCTTACAGGTTGGAATACGCGTACTGGACCGAGGCAAGCAATCAGCCTAGATTTGTATCTTATGCGGGATGTACTCACGACATTGAGCTGGCAGGTTATATGAAGTGAGTAAACTGAATATACAGAGCATGGTTCTACCTACAACATTGATGTACGCTGCACAACATGGATTGTTTGATGGTCAACACCCATATTTTCCCACTACCTCGAGGACTTACTTGGAGAAAAGAGGACGTATTGAGCGAAACAGGTGAGCAGATGCCTGTAGAAACGCGAAGACATTAGTAACTCATCGTTATTGTATGCATACCATGGATCCATGGCAAGAACGCTAGAAATGATAAAGACGCCGTATGTAGACGCAAGTGACACAATCATGCGGGCATAAATGGGCGAGTCGATATTTTGAGCGGCCTGTATCGCGCATAGAACCGCACAGACCAGCATACTAATATCCAGTGAGCCAATGCTACGACGACCGCCCATCACTGCACGTACTATGTCGTAAGCAGAGCGAAAAAATAGATTGTCGCTTTGTATTTCCATGGAGAGCTGGCAACGAGCGTCAACCAAGTCTCCCACGCGTTGCTACAAGGAGGCATCTCACCCTTGAGGTCGATTCCCCATGGCAAAGATGAAGCAGGCAACAAGTGCCCCCAAGTATCCGTACTGTGAAGGTCTTAGCTCAGTTTGCAAGAAGGCGACGTGTCCCGCCGTACCTGGGCAATAGTGTTCAGAATATTAATGTGAGGAATATTGAAGGTGCTTCCTTCTAGCGAACTAGTCAAGATGACCTAGAATCAACCATGTCATAGGTGATGTCAACAAAAATTGCAAACGCTTCATGGAGCATGAACTCACGAAGAAGATGTAGAACATTGCCAGCGAAAACCAGGTGAACATTAGATTCAAGGCATTGTAGACTGACTCTAGCATCAACGCCAGCTTCCGCAACAGAGAATGGTCTGAACGCCAAATTTGAGCCAGATGAATCAAAGAATAAACCTGCGAAAAATGGTCAGCTCGTATACGTCAAGAAGCGATCAAAGCGAGAAAGGACCTACAGCGGCAAAGAACGATCCATTGAGCCACCTGGAATAACAGTCAATCAAGATTACTCCGGTATGATGGCATTCGGCTTACCGCCTTCTTTGGCCGATAAATTCAGGAATAGTATCGGGGCAGTCTGTCTCTCCGACAGCGGACTTGACGAATTTCAATATCCAGGAGCCGTTTTGCTTTGCGCTGTGCATTGAGACAGGTCAGTTGAAAGTCGGGTTTAGCAGTTGGCACATACACGATCTCGAAACAAAGGATCCGGTCTTCCGCTAAATACTAAGGTTTGTGTTAGAATCGACGGCGCTCTCATTACTTGGTCAAGAGGGCCCACCCTGATGATAGATGTCAGCCTGTACAAAGATCTGAAACAAAAAATCATCGAGCTTACATGTTTGCGGTGAACGTGTCCGCTTTTCCGGTGTTCAACTGTTCTCCCTGAAAATAAGAAGCAAGAGGTCCTGTGCCGTCAGGATTATTTTGCAAGGCGATCCACTAAGTGTTTGTCAGTCACTTATATATCGACGCTGAGTCTTCGACCTTACTCGATATGCTGAAAAAGCTCCAGGAAGAACTGTACAGTAGCCAAATAAGCTCTCCATCGGTTTGTCAAGAATGTTGGACATCTTGTATTCAAAGCACTGTGCAGCCACTGGAAAGTCAGCACTCGTTGTCAACGATCCTCACCCAGCGGGTTTAGCAGTCCTCGCCATGTCTTCCCCTTAAATGTAGCGATCTCCCCGCAAGCTCCGCCGACGTTCGAATTGAGATCAAATGCTTTCCACAGGTAGTATAGCGACTTTGGAGCAGGCATGGTACCAACATCAAGGAGGATGCAGATATTGGGCTGACGATCGTCAGCTGTGCGCGAGTCTGACAAGGATGGGATCTCACTGCGAGTAAAGGTGCGAATGCATTGAAGAACCAGCGATGGGAATTGATTTTCCTGGCCTGAGTTGTTGTCAACAAAGGAACGGTGTAGATATACTATGGGACAGACATTGTTCTCTTTCATGCAGAAAATGATCTGACATGGCACGATCCCCTTGTCCGGATATTTGAAATGGAGATCTGCGTCCAGAGCGAAACTGGTGGTGTATTCGAAAACGTGGGCGGTGACAGGCCGATTCTTCACCATATTTGTCATGGCACCTGGATGTTTCAGAAGTCATCGATCATTATGCACCCACCTTCCTGGTAGACTCCAAGAGCAGCAAGGCAGTCCAAGACACGGGGATTAACAGCTTTCCGTCCATCTGCTACGATGCAAACAACGACCTAAAAGAAGCGGTGTATCAGCAATTTTGAATTCCGTGCCCTGGTGCGCACCTTCTGCCAACCATCTTTGCCCCAGACCCTCGAGTTCTTTCTGCCGCAGAGGTGTGCTACGTTCTTCATTACCCCGTACAGAGTTCGACAGAACAGCTCGGCGTTCTCGTTGTACATTGTGATCACGATGAACATTTCTGTTTGTCGAGGAGGATCACAGTAATTCTGTCGCAAACGAAGCCCCGAGGATGGGAAATCGTCGGGATCGGTCGTCACAGCTGTGTATCTGCATGATCTTAGCAAGGAAGAAGCAGAACAGCGAAACCCACCTTGTGCTCTTCTGTTCCTCCACACCTTTCACCGGAAGAAACTGGGCTAGTCTTGTGGGGATAGGCATGTCCACGGCGAAAAAGCCATTGGCATCCAACGTAGCCTTCTGTTTGATACGTCTATGACCAGCAGCATTGTGTTCTCGCCGACCAACCCGACCTGAAGGAGCTGGCCCAAAGTGTTGGGTTTCTGACGGTCCGAGCTCGCCCTCGTTCATACTTTGAACAGTAGAGCCGGTGGGTCCTCTGAAGTGAATCGATGGAAGACCTGCCCCTGCTAAAGACGCAGATCCTTGGAAAGGCGGGAGCGAGAGGTCGCCCTCGTCAAGCCCATTGATACCCAGAGAGGAAAGTTTCTCGTTCCACACTTGTTCATCCACTGCTTGAGGATACAGTTGAACGTCGTTTCGATCGTGCTGGGCTGCCAACAGCGCCTTCTCTACGTCCCTTCCGCCTGCGTAGTCGTAAGCCCCACGATCAAAGCTCTCATCTCCACCGGGAGACGGTGACCTTGACGCATACCGATCGTCCTGCCTATTTTGAGACATAGCAAAACGAACCGTACTCGACTGCGTGAATCCAACTGCAAGGTCGGGGTGATTTGGGTCAGGAGGAGGAAGGTAAGATGGGGCGGGCTGAGCAAGCAGGTACGGTGGTTCTGGCGTATTCGTGTCGCCTCTCGATCGAGCTAACGCTGCCTCAAAAAAAGGTAGCCGGGACGAGTCGTGATTGGGAGCAAGGGAGGTAGACTCAGAGTTGTTGTTAGGAGGAACTTGGGAACGAGGTGGAGACACAAGTTGCGACTGCGCAGTGGAGGGCCGCAAATTGTAGGCGGAACCACTTGGACCATATGCTAGACGACGAGGGTCTTGGAAAGGATCATCCGAGTGACTTATCTGGGACGGGGTATGGTAATCGTACCCTACTGTCGAGCTTTCGTATGGGGCTGGGGTGGGCGTTCGATAGTCGTGGGCCGGGTAGGCAGCCGGCATTTCGCCCCGCAGATTAGTGTAAGCGGGAGCAGGCGATGGTCCACGCCCTGTTTGTTCGTGCTGGTGATACGAAAGAACTTGCGTTGAGGACGGAGCAGGGGAGGCGGAGGTTGGGGGCCGAAGGTATGGCTGCCCGTTTGGAGGGGCCTTACGAGACGAGGCGGGCATGATAACGGGTGGTTGGGATGGGAGCCGGGAGGATGGCTATTCACAGCGTAGCGGAGTAGGGGTGCGATGACGTGTGAGGGGTCAAAACGAATACAGAAATAAGCAAAGAAGTGTACTAAAATAACGAGTACAGTGTAGAGGCATACAGGTCGGTGTTGAAGGTCGAGATCGCGAGATGTGGGCGAGTGTAGTGTGTTTGTTTTCATTTTCATTTCGCTTTCCGCCCGCGCCGTAACAAATCAGGCTCGCTGCGGTACTTACCTTATTTACCATTTATTGCCCGAATGGGAAAATCAACAAGAACCCATTCGGCCAGCGGAGCCCCACGTCCCCCTTTGGTTTTATCTACACGTTGACGACAGACTCTCTCTTCTCTCTTTCACCCCTCACCAACAGGTTCGCAGCCTCAGCATGGTCGAGGCCCAAAGAGACATTCCTCAGATCCTCGCTGTCATCAATGCCAATGCACCTCAGACCGACGAGACCTCCGAATATGCAAGCGGATTCCCCCCTTCCGCCACGTTGGTCTTCCCACCATTCCCTTCGCTCACAAGGCCTGAATCCGTGGTTCCTTTTCATCAGTGGGCCTCTCAGGGTGTCTGGCTGTCCCGCAAGGAACTGAAAGATCGTGGAAGCTCATCCACTCACGACGGCAAAGTATCAGAGCCCGTCCCTCACGACTTATTAAACATCCCACTCGTTGAAATTGCGACCAGCAGGTCAATCTCAAACGGTTACAAAACGGATCCATCAGTAAAAAGACGCATATCGACACATAGGATCGAAGCAGGAGACTGTTGGAAGATTGGACTGGAAGGAAGCGATTGGGTAGAGCCGGACTGGTCTTGTAGGGAGGCATTTGACTTGTGGGTGGTGAGCTCGGTGTATTGAAGATCAACTGCCGACTGCAGGTTTGGGAACCATAGTGGTACGCCACCGTTCTCTAGGTGTAAGCTGTCTTTAGGTACATCATCGCTTCTGAGGCTTACCGCACTATTTATATCTAGTGCTGGTTGCCGTAAGGGAGTTTCTCTTTTCCCGCCGCGAGGACTTCTTGTTTCGCCGGAATAAGGCTCTGTTCGACCAGGTGAGTGTTTCGTCGCGTAATTCGACCAACACTTCATGCTAAAGCGTACTCATATCTGCCACCTGACTTTCATGCGATCATCCAAAGTTTCGAAGGTCGTTCAGAATATATCCTAATTACGTCGGCAGACATTGGTCGGGTACGGGACCTGAGGCAACCGACTATGTTCCTCCCGGGGTCATCCGTCGCGGATTTGGGGTCGATGACTCCCCGCACTCCTCGGAAAGCTTACCTTTAGATGAGGACGAGGTTTGTATCCTCCTTACCAGGCCCGAAAGCAGTATGCGAAGCTTTTTAGCATTGGCTAGAAGAGAATCCGAGGCAGGATGGTGAGGCCGCGATCGCACTTTTGGTAAGACAGTCGCTGACAGCACAGCAGGGACTTTGAACCAGCCTACCGTCTGTCCAGTGAGTCAACAAGGCAGTGGCTCGAATTCGCTTCAACTGGCCTCTGACAATTCATCAGAGATAGTCGCAGCATTTATGTCCTATCTAGTACACTGGAACGTCTTTCCCGACAATCATATTGCACCCGGCATACTCCAAGCAACTAGTCTGGCTCGGTCTGCTCCTGATCTGCTCCTCCAGGCCAAGTTGTTGGAAGACGTCTTAGTCAATGATCGAGGGTGGAATAGATCGATGTGGCTTCTATGGGGAGGCGAGTATCAGGATCGTAAAGTCTCTCCGCCGGTCAGGGTGGCATCATCGAGGGAGTCGGACGATGCTAGCACGGATACCAATACCGATCGTGAGGGATGGGAGGTCGAGACAGGTGAGCTATATGGACAGATAGTCTCGAGGAGCACTTATGTATCCATACCGCAGGGGCTCCGGAGCCGCCGCTCCAAGCAGAGGACGGTAAGCTTTCCGTCGACTGGGATTCTGACACGGATGTGGCGGCCATTGATTTCATTGTGGTTATCAAGTCCTGCAACATATCAGCCGCCTAATAACTCCGCTGGAGCCCGGGGACCTGAGTCTTATCCATTACATTCCCTATTCGCGCCGCATCATCTCCGCGGTCCTTCCGCCCCTCCCTGTCGCCCACTCGCTGCCGTCATACGCGTCCACTCTGGTTCGATTGGTCACCAAGCCTGCTCCTTGGTCTGAAGAAGAGAAATGGCGACCTCGACAAACAAATTTAGCTCAAGAAGGTGCTAGCAATGCAGAAAATGGTGGCGGTGATAATAAAGAATCGGAAGAGGACGGTCCGATGATTCTGGAAAAAGAGCATGCGACCATTGAAGAGCCTCAGGAGCTTGTCATTTGGGCTGAGGCTGGAGCTTTGACTTCTTCTAACCTGTCAGGTCAAAACCTGATTGGAATGGGTTTACGTGGAAGATGGGGTATGGTAGGCAGGAAGAACGGGAAGGAGTATGAAAGCTGGTGGATATTCAAGGACAAAGACTGTAAGTCCTGCCTCTGACCAGTCATCTCCATTTGTGTGTGTTAATTAGACTCTAGATGTCTTGCCTGCGTTTTGGCGATCTCCGTCGGCGAGCTTCAGTCTTCACCTAAATCCATTCAACCCTCCCAGCTGCATATAACTAAATAAACCATCGAGAGTCTTCGTGGCGTCAGTCCACTGTTCCCTCAGATCCAATCTGATATTGATAGATTCGAGTATATCAATCGATTTTGCGTCAATGCCGATATTGGCGCTTCATATATGTATGTCATATGCTACGCTTCAATCAGTCCAATTAAATGCCGATTATGCGTTTTCTCTTTGCTGAGTTTAATTGGGCTCCTTGTTTTGTCTCCTTGCTTATCACTGATTTCTGGTCATTCATTCACCGCCTCCTTGATGATCTTGTCACGCTACTCCGCTCTGGCGTCGGACCGGGCCCTATCACTCATCGAGCTCAACGAGGCGAACGAGTCTTCGACAAAGACACGACGAAATGGGCGGACCTAAATGAGGACTCAACGAGATGAACGAAATCTCGACGATAAGTCGTCTGACGTGTCATTAGGCCGTGTCACGGACGGGGGACTGGGGACTGGAATTGGGGCTGTAACCCAATGAACCCAGAGCAACTACACGTCAAGCCAAAGTGTGGGTTCTTGTCATGTCGGCGACGGCCTTATGACACGAGTCATCGAGATCTCGGCGACAACTCGTCGAGTTGCCGACTGCCCGACGGCTTTCGGACGAGATCTCGACGACTTCGGCCGAGTCATCGAGTACTCGACRAYATYTCGTCGAGTYGTAGATAGTCAYCCAACGYGTACATAGTATATAGATACGGACATTGTAGATAGATGTTGAGCCTCTGGCTCTCCCCGATTGAGTCTCTTGCCTTGCTACGTTCCTGCGCTCCCGTCTGTCRTCGTTCCCGCCGTTGCCGCTACTCGCACCAACGGCACAGATTGAGCTCATCCATTGTTCGTCGCTTTCTCGTAGACATCTCGTCGAGTTTCCCAAACTCGACGACATTTCGTCCATTCTTCGTCGAGTCCCCTCCCTTCTTCGAGATCTCGTCGATCTCGTCGAGTTCCCGTTAGACTCGTCGACTTCTCATCGAGTCTGTCCTTTTCGTCGAGTTCTCGTCGAGGTTCCTTTCCTTCTCGTCAAGATTTCGTTCATCTCGTCGAGCTTCCCCTTTAGGTCTGTCCGTTCCTTCGAGTTCTCGTCGAGAACTCATCGTGTTTCGGTTGAGCTCGTTGAGTGATAGGGCCCGGTTCGGCGCCAGAGCGGACGAGCGTGACAGTTCTGTCGTGATGAATGAACGCTGAACTGGTCCAAGTGCAGAGGAAGAGCAAGATTTGGGAGAGAAAGGAAGGTGAAGAAGATGAGAGAAGGAAGAGAAAGTTGTGGATCTCCCTGCTCAAACCTCTGCCTTATATACATCTGGAAACGCAGTGACGCAGTGGCGCAGCAACGCTGCCATGCAGTCACGCAGTAACGCATCACTATAAACGCTGTAACGCTGTAACGCTGCAACGCTGTAACGCTCCAACGCTCCAACGCTCCAACGCTGTAACACTACAACACTAACTAAGAGGGAGAGCTAAACAAGGACTAATCTAAACGAGGTAAAGGTGAGTATCATGCCATGACAGACCATAAGAACAAAACCCTTAAGCGCAACAGACCGCTGTGCTAAAAGGAAACTTTGCCTGAACTCGGGTTATCCTAACCGGCGAACGGGTCTTATATAGGGCTACCTGGGCCTCG